>OY735217.1:41433086-41600586 GCA_963457665.1 Thysanoteuthis rhombus | reverse complement strand
ATTAACCAACATTCTATCAGTCTCTGTGCATGCAGGTGCTTCAGTATAAATGTACATATTGAGCATCGCAGTCAATTGTGATGCAAATATTAACAAAGAAAATCTATACAGGCAATTTGCCACAAACAAAAATATTCAAATTAAAAATTCAAAAAAGAATGAAATTCTAATGGATTATTATTTAACTTGAAAACAAAAATGACTGTAATTTGTTATTCTGGAAAAGGTTTAATAACACAAATTGATAATGAAACAATGAACCAAAATATAAGTAAAAAAACTGACTGCATATCAACCATAATGCAATTTAATCTCCAATAATATTTGACTCCCAGAAAAAAAATTGAAGAAATAAAAATTTTGAAAATTAAAAAAAGTTTTCTTTAAAATTTGAGTTGAATGAAATTGCGAAAGTCTTCTGTTCATTGATATCATTCTCCTTCCTCCTCCTAATTCAATTCCAAATGTCAAAGTATCAAATTTGCTGCATCATATTAGATATGAAATGAATCTTGATGACAAAATGCAACAATATTTGAAAGCATGTCAAATTTGAATATTGGCAATGATCACTGGAAATATATATTAGTACGAGCCGAAAACCCACAGCTCATCCCTGAGGAAGATGTAAATTGGAGCTTAAAACTGTTTTTTTAGGAGTTCCTCAATTCAATACCTCTGGCAACAGTGCACCATTTCAGCTACTAGGGTCATGTACAGATAACAGAATCAGATTTTTAGTATTTGATAGTTAGATGGAAATCAGATTACTACTTGCTCAGCTTGTTTGCCTTGTGTGAATTAGACTCAAAGATAACAAGCAATCTAAGTGGGGTTGCCATGTCACTCACTTCTCCCTGCCCTATTTTCAGGGATTCATCTCGCAATGTAAGTTTATGCTAGATCGTTTGTTCCAACAGCATGTACACTTGTTTTTTGAAAATTTAAACTAAGTAATCATCGCCTAACAAGAAGTAACTTATTCACTGATCATCCCAACAACACAGCATGCTGCCGAATGATGGTTTGTATTGAGTGACTAACCTGACCTGTTCCTCTTGAAAATCACAACTATACATGGCACAGAAAACAAAAATCAATATTTTTTTACCTCTTATACTTGAAGGATTACAGCTTTATTTTAACACAAGAAAATTCTGAATTGTTCACATCGAAATTATTGAATATGGTATCAAAAGAATCAAAGTAAAATAATGTTGTATTAATCTGCTTACCAATGTGTCTCCTGAGTTCAAGGGGGGGGGAGGGTTATTCGCTGTCCCACAGCAGCAAAATATGAAACAAGGTCGAGCTTGACACCATCCACTACACCCAATCTCCGGCCCAGTCGACAGGCTAGTGTCAGTAGCTGCACCTCGGGCTCTGCCGTGGAATAGATACTACAATTTGATCCCGAAGAAAAGGCCAGAATAAGGGGGCGGGGTGAGTTCAATGGGTGAAAAGTAAGGTATTAGAGATTACTTAAAACAGAAAGAATTAGTACAACAGTAGCTCCCCACTTTCTAACACAAGTATTTGGGTCCAAGAAAGACAACTGCAATATAACTGAACCATGGATAATCAAAGGCCAATTAAGAGTGCTAGAACAAGTACAGCGGTGAATGAAGGTGTAGTTTTCATCACAAAAATTGAAAATATCATGTGAAAAACACCATGTTATATGTTAAATTTCTTTTATTTGCAATCAGTTTATAAAGTCTTTTGAAGAAATTCTGTTTCATTCACGACTCTCTGTATGAGTTGGTGATAATGTAGATAAAGATAAAAAGATAAAGTGAACGAAGGGGGGGGGACACGGTGAACAAAGAGGGGGGGAGACACGGTGAACAAAGAGGGGGGAGACACGGTGAACAAAGAAGGGGGAGACACGGTGAACAAAGAAGGGGGAGACACGGTGAACAAAGAAGGGGGAGACACGGTGAACAAAGAAGGGGGAGACACGGTGAACAAAGAAGGGGGAGACACGGTGAACAAAGAAGGGGGAGACACGGTGAACAAAGAAGGGGGAGACACGGTGAACAAAGAAGGGGGAGACACAGTGAACAAAGAAGGGGGAGACACAGTGAACAAAGAAGGGGGAGACACGGTGAACAAAGAAGGGGGAGACACGGTGAACAAAGAAGGGGGAGACACGGTGAACAAAGAAGGGGAGACACGGTGAACAAAGAGGGGGGAGACACGGTGAACAAAGAGGGGGGAGACACAGTGAACAAAGAGGGGGGAGACACAGTGAACAAAGAGGGGGGAGACACAGTGAACAAAGAGGGGGGAGACACAGTGAACAAAGAGGGGGGAGACACAGTGAACAAAGAGGGGGAGACACAGTGAACAAAGAGGGGGAGACACAGTGAACAAAGAGGGGGAGACACAGTGAACAAAGAGGGGGAGACACAGTGAACAAAGAGGGGGAGACACAGTGAACAAAGAGGGGGAGACACAGTGAACAAAGAGGGGGCAGAGAGAGAAAGATGAAGAGACGAGCAGAGAGAGAAAGATGAAGAGCAATGTGGAGACAGGGAGGGAGAGGAGGAAGAGAAGGAGGGGAGGAGGAGAGGCAGGGGAGATGAGGAGAGGCAGGGAGGGAGAGGGATATGCGGTGTGGAGGGAGGCAGGGAGGGAGGAAGATGAGGGAGATGAGGGAGAAACAGAGAGAGGAAGAGCAATAAAGAAAACATGCATATTCAAGAACTAAGAAAAAAGAATTAATGGTGAGGGGAGGCATGTGAGGACTAGGGTAGATAATACGTAACTGAAGAATAACATCAAAGCATAGATCATTGATTGTGTACCATTGAAAAGAAGCTTTTTTTTTTTACACGGGCCCATAGGCAAGATGAGTGGTGACGATGCTCTTCCTATCTCCAACATAGTAACACAAGACAAGAGGATACCACCTCTGAACCTTTCTACACACACACACACACACACACACAGATTTCCCTTTGAGTGTAAAAGAAGGTCTGATGCAGAAAGTCTACTGGCATAGGAAGAGGTGGGCAAAAATGGTAGAGCACTGGGTAGGTATATGGGTTTTGTGGGGCAGTGACAAAACATTTCTGAACTTCTACGCCTGTCACATCACACAAAATTATTGACTCCAAAGAACACGTCCCCTCCAAAATGCACCAGGCATGAATCTGTGTATTTTGCTGTAGGCTCTAGGGTAGGAGTGGTGAGATATAGGAAACCCCTTCCCCATCTCCAAACTGAATGGGGCTGAGGATTTTGAAAACAGCAGGCAGGCAACTGGATTGCTTCCGGAATCCTGTTTCAATCTTTGGTTGCCATTTCAGAATGAAAAGACCTTCAGGAAATCTGGCAATTAGCCTAGGCAATTTAATTTGCTTCAGTGACATTTTGCAAGCAACAAGGCCAATATAACACCAATGACAAACTAAGGGCAATCCTCCCCTCCTTTAAATTTTGCTTGTTCAGTAAACACGAGATCATGTGACACCTTTAAACACTCAGCTTCCTGTTAGCAGCAGCTTAAAATGGTTACATTAACACAAGCCTTGTTATTAATCCTCCAAACACACAAGTCTATAAACCATTTCAAGAATGTCTCATGTCTATACCTTCATCTTCTGATTTTTTTCTTCCATCTATTAGACTGTTTGATCTAAAAAATTCTGAGTATTTTACTGTGAAACCAACTTTTCTCTCCCTCCTCCATTGATAATTTCTCTTTCTCTCTTCTTCATCTATGTCTCTTAGATCTTTCTAGACTTTTCATCTTACTGGCTGACGCAGGGATTCTAAATGTGGGATAAATGCCCCACAAGGAGTCAATTTTGAATTTTGTCTCCAAACTGTGTTATATTAAGGCTTAAATGATTAATTCCTAATTATAGAATATAATTAATTCCTACTCACACGAGACCAATAACTATTTATTTTACTCTAGATTCCATAATAACAGATGCCTGACTTGTTAACTTAGTGGGTTACAAAAGCAATGAGGTAATTGCATTACTACTAAATTTCACACAGTAAGGAAATTACAAAGATTTTAATAAGTGCCCTAAAATTCAGCAGTATTTTTTCGCCAAGAATTCGCCACAAGATATATCATTAAATTTTCAATTGTGAGGGGAATATCAAATATTTTGAGCTATTAAGGTGGAGTAAAATGGAGAAGGAAAAAAAAAAAAAAAAAAAAAAAAAAAGAAGAATTACTGGACTAAAGCTTTTATCTCTTCCTTGTTTCTACTCAATTCATTTATACTGCCATACGTATTTCAATAGTCCCCTTTCCGTACAGTGTCTTTTTTTCCTCTACTTTCAATTCCTCTATCTCTTACCAGTTTTTTTTCCCTTTCTACCATTCATCCATAAAATATTTTCCTCAATCTTTATTTTACTAATCTTGGTTTAGTTTTAGGGCAAGGCGACAACTACTCAACACACATTGAGGCTTAAACTCACTATTCAGTAGTAACCATAAGCTAAACAATATTGCTGAACATTACCCCCAACAAGATGCTCAGCATGTATTGATATAAGTGCAGCATTTAGTAACAAAACTACAATTTTCTAATATTTCTTGTTTCTTAAGCCTGGCAACAGCCTTAGGCTAATCTTTTCTAATATACACTCACCATTGCAGATAAAAGCACTCAAGACCAACTAATCAATTGAAAGTTTAATTTGACTGTAGCATTAATACTTCAGCCATCTTATCCAATGCTGGGTTTAATTAGAGCAGGGGTCGCCAACAGGTGGGCTGTGGCCCATTGAGGTGTTCTCTGAGGGCCTCTGACCTTTTCAGAACAATTCAGTGATTATTCGCCAAAAATACTTCTGTTTTTAGATTATAAAAAAAAGAAAATTTCTTGCATTTAATCCTTTTAAAGCATTCAAGTACAAACTTGCATATCTTACTGATATCTCAGCGAAGTTAGATAAAATATAACAAGCACCTTCAAGGAAAAGGTCTACTGGTATGTTGATAAGGTTATCATGGGAATTTGATGAAAAGTAAATTGATTGTAATCAATTCTTAGTTGAAGAAAGGTGACATCACATTTTCCAAGTCTTCTTGTCACTGATGATAATAAAGACCTACATTCAGCAGAATTAAACAAATTCAATGAGAACATTGGAGAAATCATCATGCAGATGGAGGAAAGATTTTCTGACTTGCAATATCCCGTTAAGCTGATCTGTAATCCACTTGGATTTTCAGTTGAGAATGTTGTAAATGTAGAATCATTTTCAGATAAAGATACCGTAGGAAACTACAGCTCATCAGTGAAAGAATATTGGATGTCAGTGCCAAAGGAAAGATTTTTTACTCTGGAGAAAGAAGCATAACATATAATTTCATTGTTCGGTACTACACCTATCTGTGAACAGACCTTTTCAAGTATGAAAAAACTTCAAATCTTCTCAAAGAAGTCATCTTTTGGACATTAATTTGAAGAGGCAGATGATTGCTGCAACAGCCAACATTCCAAAATTCAGTGGTCAATGAGAAATTACGATCTTCATACAGATGCTTGTTTTTCTGAGAACTATCAATTAATAGCTATTAAACTAACCCAGTATAAATAAATATAAGAACTTAATGAAGATTTCTATATTGTGTTTTACTCACAGAGTATATTTATTGCATTTTACTCACAGAGTAAATTTATTGCATTTTACTCACAGAGTAAATTTATTGCATTTTACTTACAGAGTAAATTTATTGCATTTTACTTACAGAGTAAATTTATTGCATTTTACTTACAGAGTAAATTTATTGCATTTTACTTACAGAGTAAATTTATTGCATTTTACTTACAGAGTAAATTTATTGCATTTTACTTACAGAGTAAATTTATTGCATTTTACTTACAGAGTAAATTTATTGCATTTTACTTACAGAGTAAATTTATTGCATTTTACTTACAGAGTAAATTTATTGCATTTTACTTACAGAGTAAATTTATTGCATTTTACTTACAGAGTAAATTTATTGCATTTTACTTACAGAGTAAATTTATTGCATTTTACTTACAGAGTAAATTTATTGCATTTTACTTACAGAGTAAATTTATTGCATTTTACTTACAGAGTAAATTTATTGCATTTTACTTACAGAGTAAATTTATTGCATTTTACTTACAGAGTAAATTTTTGAAATTTATAGACCTTAAGAGCAAATTTTCGTGTATCAGATATATGAAGTAATCCATTACAACAAGCAATAGTTGATCCCTTAAGTAGAACAGAGAAATGACTGTCTAGACCAGTGATTCCCAGAGAGGGCACTACCACCCTAGGGGTGCTGGAAGACTCAGGTTGGGGGGCATTGGAAGACAAGGAGAGGTGAGGAGGGCAAGGGGCAAAGAATACAAATTACAACTGGACCCTTCTTTACAGTCATTTTATATCATTAACATACTTTCATACAATTATACTTAGTTTATATAATAAATGATTCAATAACTGATTTTTTTTAATTAAAATTCAATTTTCACAGATGAAATATATGCTCTAAAAGGGGTGGTAATCTAAAAATGTTTGGAAACACTCACAAATATATGGTTTTTAAATCTATCACAGCACTCTGCATTTGTAAGTGCTTTACTCACAAGCAGGTGGGTGCTGCCTAACCACTGTCGGCATAGAGAATGAAATAAGTGAACCTAGTTCAAACTCGGTCTGGGATAGCATACATTTACTTAGCACAAATGCTCTTGAGAATCCACTTCTAGTTGTGGATAAATTGCAGGGCAGATAGAGATCTTATGACTTCTAAGACAGAACATTTTGAATGCTGGGATAAAACCCCACAATGATAAGGCCTCCATAGATTGTTCAAGACATAGAAACAAAAATCATTGCCTAGAGTATTATGCGACACTAGAAGCAACTTAGCTTTTTACTAACCAAATGTAAAAGTCTTTGAATACAACACAATTATTCAAAAAGGATAAATACTTGCCATTACATTCAGAAATTGAGGAACCGTAGTGTCAAAATTTCAAGTGATGTACAAAAATTCCACCGAAGAATAAACATGGTAATGAACAGGATACGCAAGACATGTGCAATCAACTCGAGGACTTCCCAGAAGTAACCTTGTGGAAGGTGAAACAAGCCATCAAACAGACGAAGAAAGGAAAGGCCCTTGGACCCGACAACATTACTATCTACCTACTCTGAAAATTGGGTAAAATCATCACTAGGAAACTGGCTGTCCTTTTCAACTTGTCTAAAACAGAGTGAAGTCCCAGATGATTGGAACACTGCAATCATAATGCTTTTATATAAAAAGGGAAACCCGAAAGACCTCAACAACTACAGGCCAATGAAAGCCTACTCAACTGCGTATACAAACTTTTCACAAAAATCATCACCAACCGAATCACAAAAACACGATGAAATCCAACCACAAGAGCAAGCTGGCTTTAGAAGAAGCTGCTTGACTATGGACCATCAGTATTTGATAAACCAGCTGAAAGAAAAAGTAGCAGAATACAACTATCACTCACCGTAACATTTATCAACTTCAAAAAGGCCTTTGACTCGGGGGAAATCCCTAAGGTCATGGAAGCCATCACTCGACAACGTGTAGATCCTGTATATGTCGAAGTGCGGAAACATACATACAATCACAACAGCTCCTTTATCAGGCTGCATAAAGACTCAGACCCCATTCAGCTCCAGAAAGGGGTAAGACAAGATGATACCAGCTCACCAAAACTCTTCACAGCCCGCCTCAAGATGATCCTCAAAAGACTTGACTGGGAGAGTACAGGAATCAGAATAGACGGCGAGTATCCGGGTAACCTCAGATTTGCAGATGACATTGCCATTTTTGCAGAGAACCTACACAACCTCCAACTAATGATAGATGAACTAAATGAAGAGAGCAAGAAAGTCAGCCAATACATGAACTTCAGCAAGATGAAAGATATCTACCTAGGACAACGTATCTCAATAAGACCCTCAAAAGAAGAAGAAATCAAGCGCAGAATCACAGTAGGATGGCAAGCCTTTGGTAGAGCTAGCTCAACCTTCAAAAATAAGATCCTATTAATCCTAAAAAGAAGGGTGTACAACCAACACATCCTCCCAATAGTTACTTATGGAGCTGAAACATGGATCTTAACTAAGAGACAGATCTGCAAATTGAGAACCGTGCAACGTGCACATGAAAGAATAATGCTGGGCCTCACATGGAGAGACCACAAGAGTTCAGAACATCCGGAAGAAGACATGAGTCAGGGACATCATAGAATCCATTAAAAATCTCAAATAGCAGTGGGCTGGCCATGTTGCAAGAATGGTGGACAACCAATGGACATCGCGACTTACGACATTGATCCCCCGAGATCACATGCGTAACCAATGCCAGCAGAGTATTAGATGGAGAGATGAGCTAGACTAATTCAGAAAGTACTGGCTCTGCAACGCCCACGATAGAGAAGTGTGGAGAATCTTGGGGAAGGTCTATGTCCAACAAAGGACGTTAAAAGACTAATGATGATGATGATGACATCACTGGTGTTTTCCACTGGAAAACATCTAAAATAGAGTAAAGAAACATCAAGATTCTGGAGAATCTACAAGCCAATAATAAACCAATCAAAGAAAAGATCTCAAAGGCTTTCTTTCCAAATATAAATTTTTTTTTAAAAATTAGAAGGGGTCTTGTGGAGTACTGATGCCTATTTTCAAGTCTGTAGACTAAACAGTATGGCCTTGAGCACTATAACACACAAACACAAGCACATATAAAAAAGGATAAAACCCTTCGCTACCTTTGGTGGCTACAGTTGTTCAATTACAACTTGCGTCACAGAACATGGAGGAGATATTTCAAACTAGTTATTATTATAATAATAATAATAATAATTTTCTTTCTTTTATTCATTGATTGTCAGGGCACCTAATGTCAATAAACAAAACATCATCCATCACTGAACATTGATAAAGAAAAACCCTTCTCATTTCTCAAGGTTGTTTAGCACATCAATTACTCTTGAACAAATAGTAACAGTTGATTGCCAATGCCTACTACTTGATTGGAGTTATCCATAACTGAATAGCATCACTTACACGAGTTTTGAAATAGGAAGATTTTTCTCACATATAAATGAAGAATACACACACATGCGTGTTCAGAAATGTGGATGTATAAAATGTAACTATATTAAGACAACCGTCAAATGAGTATGTGTTTGTATAATAAATGGATGAATAGACAAAAACATGTACATACACACAGGTATGTATACTCATCAAACTATATTATGGTATGCATGTATGCACATTATTGTTAAGTATATATATATATATATATATATATATATATATATATATGGATATGGATCTGTAAGACGAATGGGTTACAAAGATATTTGTAGGACTACTGTTCACTGCAAGCCCCGTAATTGTCCATAAAGAGCATCGGTAGACAGGCCCTCTAGTCATAATACCAGTGCATCAGATACATTTGCATAGTTTTCTTTCATCTTTTGATGAAAGAGATTAGAAAGAGAGATAGATAGACACTGTTGAGAAGAAATAGAAGTGAGCAGCCAGTTCAATGTTCTATAACTTTTTTAAAACAAATACAGAAAGGTAAGAGGAGTAAATTAACAAACCTGTTACCATAGAAACATATCAATGGCTGTGTAGCAAAGGGCTAAACACATTTCTTTGTGTGTAGCTTGTCAAGTGTTGGCAGTTAATGCAGGCAGCTCTGCATGCAGTCTATACAATTGAGAGACGAATATCAAGTCTTTCAAATTCTAGCCAGGAAGTAATGAAGTGTTTAATTAAAAAGAAAAAAAACAAAAAAAACAGCAACTACTTGTACAGGCTGGACACACAGGAAGATAAACAGAGTAGATACAATCTGTGTCTCACACTCTAAGCCAGGCAAATATTGGTGACTTGCACTTAAGGTACCATATATGTTGGCTTATGATTCTACCTCAAAATTAGGTATTAATTCAAGTTTAGTCCAATATTTACTGGACGGGTCCACTCAGCCATAAAGCAGCATTGCTTTCATCAGTGACAAGTCTTAATAGACTGATGTGACCCATTTAGGACAATATTTGATGCTTAAAAGTCTACTTATACACCAGCATATACTGTATTGGAGTTTACTATTTTAGCCACAACAGAAAAAACAAGGTTCATGTTGCACTTGCACTCCCAGTCACATGAACTTTTCTTGATTTGACTATTTAGGTGTTTATAACCTGAATTTCTGAAAAGATTTTTTTTTTTCAAAAGCCAAAAATGTGTGAATTTTCATTTAATAGTTGAAAAAAAAAAAAAAAAAAAAAAAAAAAAACAACAATTCTTTTCATAAAGGATCTTTTTTTCTATATTTCATGCCATTGGACATTTAAGCTTAGAAAATCTCAATTTTTTTTATAACACAATAGACTACTGAAAGAAATCTTGGGACATCACAGTCAGAGAAATGTCAGGATATGAAAGGTTCAGTTTCTTGTGCTAAGAGCCACAAGCCTGTTACTCATGCCAATAGTAGATTCAATATAAAGAGAATGAACTTGACCTGGTTTTCATATGTGTTGATTCATATTTGATGTGAACAAGATCATTTAAGCAATAATAGTGGGTGAAGAGGAAGCTGAAATATCAAGTCAATGCATTAAAGATCTTCACACATATATAAATGCAATTTGCTCAGAAAATCAGCTAGTTTGTGATGACTTATATAAAACCATTAGAAGGGGCAAGTGGTGCAGACTATGGAATTAGTGAACTGAGTTTAAATTGTATACATTCACTTTGTACTTAAGCCCTTGAAAAAGGCGTAATTCTATCTCTTCTTTCTCCAGCCATGGATGAAATTGCAGTGTGGACTGGGATCTCTAGCCTTGACAAGCAACCAGAATAAGAAAAGGACAACATGAATTAGAAGCCAGGAGTTTCAGTTCCTCAGCTATCCGATGTTATCTTCAGCCTAGTTCAGGCAACTTCTGCAATGAGTGAGTGGCAAGCTGTGTTGGCCCTTGCTCCTCTGGATGGACAACATTCATGCATTGATAGGGAAGATATGCTGCATGGGCAACTATCGGTCTTCCATACAACCTTGCCCAGATTTAAACCCAGGATAGACTGAAAGCAGCACTGCCAACACATAATCCGATCGCTTGTGAAAAAAAGAGAAAAAATGAATCCAAGAAACCATAAAAATCCTGGGTATATATTTGAAGCACATCAGTAACTGCAAATAGAAATTATTATTCTCTCTGACCAACTATCAGTCCACATTGTTTCTAGACTTTCTATCAATTAATGAGTACACTGTCATCACCAGGTTGACTTAAGGATTTTATATTTTCTTGAGAAATCCATAGTTTTTTCTCAATTAAATAATCATGTCCAGAATCAGTAAATTAGTATCATGGATATTCTCAGTATGTCCAAATGATTTCAACTATCCCAAGATGCAACTGGCTCTCATAATCAAATTTAAAACTAAATAAATCAATAAAAAATATTGAACATTATTCCTATTTACTGCTCACAATACAACCATATAATTGTATTATCGATAATTTATGACAATAATGCCGGAAACTACTGCAATATAAAGCGTGCTTCAAAAGTAACGCCCAATTTGAAGTTATCCACTCTCCAACTGTTCAACAATTAGTAGCCATGATCTTAAATGGAATAAATATTTTGTTAGTTATATATCTTATGTTACTGATCAATGCAATCAGTAATTAAAAATAGCACTGTAGGACGTAATTTCTAAATTATATATATGTATATATATATATATATATATATATATATATATATATTTTGAGTATTCAGATATGCATAGCAAGGTTTCCTTCCTCTTATTCAAGTACTTCCCTGCTACAGAAGCTTTTTCTATTTTGAAAAAAACTGAAAACATCTTTTGTAAAATTCTGATTCAATTATGACTATATATTATATGTAGAGCTGGTTCTGAGAAGAACCTTAGAACTAGTATATTCCCTTAGGGTTTACCCCCCATCTACCCACCAAGGTTAAATAGATCCAAACGGGGCAATGCTTTTGTTATTAGGTGTACAGACTTTCTTCTGAAATGGCAAGTGGAGTTAATTCAGCCAAAATTTTACGGTGGCTCCTTGTGGGGAATCATCATTTAAAACATGTGATATTATTAATCAAAGCAAAAGAATATAAATCTAATTTAAGTTATTCGTGAATCATTCTGGCAAAAATTTGTTTTCATGTAACCTTGTAAAAATTGAAATTCAGAATACGTATTGTTTTTAAATCCCTGAAACAATACATGGTAAATAACTGATAATCCTAACAAGAAAAATTCAGATACAGTACCATAATATCAAATTCCATATGAAACAATAAGCACTTAAAAAAATTACCATAACAGATACAGGGAAATAATTGAGTGAAAGGACGTGAATTTTTTTCAGCTTAAAATTGAATGTTACCTTTGGGATCTCAGTATTCATGTTTGTATCATTTTCTTTATTTGTATTTTGACAGGCAATAAACAGTGTAACATATTTATATATAAATATATAAATGAATACACATATTATTCAAGTTCTTGAAAGAACACTGTCATGAACACTCAAGTACGTAAACACCTACATACACGAGGAACTATATGCATGCATATATGTAGGTATATCGATATGTCAGCAGTCTTATGATGAAAAAAGCATTTCTTTTATACAACAAATATTTTCCAATATAAGTGTGCCAAGGAAAGTGATTAATTCAATGCTGAATATCATCAACACACATATATATATATATATATATATATATATATATATATATATTGCTGGACATAGACCTTCCCAGGATCCGCCACATTTCTCTACCACGGGTATCGCGGAGCTAGTATTTTCTAAATTTGTCTAGTTAATCTCTCCATCTTGTATTCTTTCAGCCTCAGTTTCACATGTGATCTCTGGGGATCCATGTTGTGAGTTGTGATGTCCACTGGTTGTCTGCCATTCTGGCAACATGACCTGCCCGTTGCCATTAGGATTTTCTAATAGATTTTATGATGTCTCAGACTCCCATTTTCTTATTGATATACTGTGCTGTCTTATGATATCTCCATGTAAGGTTGAGCAGGATTCTCTCATGTGCGCATTGCATGCTTCTCAGTTTGTGAATCTGTCTTTTGGTTAGGTTCCATATTTCAGCTCCATATGTGACTTTTGGGAGGATGCATTGGTTGTATATTCTTTTTAGGATAGTTGAGGTCGTCCTGTTTTCAACAATTGAGCTTGCTCTGCCAAAGGCTTGCCACCCTAGAGTAATTCTTTGCTTGATTTCTCCTTCCTTTGTGGGTTTCATAGAAATTCGTTGTCCTAGGTAGATGAAGTGGTCTACTTTCCAAAGTTTTGCATCTTTGATTTTGACACTTATATTATATATACCTCAGTTATTTAATAATTATATATATATATATATATATATATATATATATATATATATATATATATGTATGTATATATATAGTACGAATCAAGTTTACAATATAATATGATTTAATATAAAGCAATGTCTGATATGTGATGGGTTCATTTCATGAGTGCTTGATACAATCAACTTTAAACTAAAAGTGATATATTGGTTTGAAGTAGAGCTGGAAATATAGTGGAGAGTAGATTCACAACACAAACCTGTTCATGTTTCTGCCCTGTTTGCGCCTCTTTGGGCGAATGATTATGTATGCTTTAGATTCCTATTTGGGGAAATATTTGTGGGTGTTGCAATGGTAAGAGGAGTTTTCATATGTCTTATTGTCATTTTGCTGTCTAAGTTTATAGTGTGTATGTTTTGCTGGTGATTCAGAGTTACATGTCAAGGGGTATGGATTAGGTGTTCGAATTATCTTAAAGAGGATGGTGGGCTGTATGCTCCAAGGGGATATCTTGATTTTAACCTTGAATTTTTACAGATTTCTTACCTATGTTGGGGTCCTTCATGGCCATGATGGATTGCATTCACTTACACAGGGGGAAGTAGACAATGTTGATTAGGTAGTTCTTAGAGATGACTATGTGGGTAAACTGTCTATTACTTATAGTGTACTAGATGTATGGATTATCGAGTTATATTTGTTAATAAAAATTTCGAGCAATGCCAGCATTCTAATGCTATTTCATGTTTCCTGTTTAATAAATCTATTCCAAGTTTGTTTTTTGTTTTTTTTTCAGCAAAATCGATAGTTTCGAATTTCTCATTTAGACAGAGATAAGATGGATTTTCAATATTTTGGCATAAATAGGTTTGTCTCAAAATTTCCCATTTTACAGATGGTTCATAATTCATTTTGCACATTCGCCAGAAATATGTGGATAATGATGTATTATTTTCATATATTCCGTTCATAAAGGATGATGTATGGTTGGCTAATCCAAGTTTAAATGGCGTTTTAAATATTCCGATATAATATTTTACTTCTAAGGGTTTTTTTTTTTGAGCTGATATTTCCACATGGCATACTATATTTGATCTGAGATATTTGTTTTGCAGAGGACAGCTATTCTTGTGGGTAGAATCAATAAAACACTTACCCCCCCAAAAAACCACCTACTAAGCAAAATATACAACAAAAACAAACTGAAAATTTGCTTTAGTTGTAATGAAAATTTCACTTCAGTTATTATGAAATATAACAAACTTCTAAGAAAAAATACAAATAAGGAAAACGTTAAGAAATAAGACTGCAATTGTATCAACAAGAATAGTTGTCAGAATCATAAACGTGTTTGTGTAGCGAATCTACTTTATACTATATAGTATATAAATATATACAATATGTAAAATATAAAATATATTCAAGAAATGGACATTTTGGTCCAACAGAATGAATTATAAATTGCTTTATATTATATAGAAACTTACATTAAATGATTTCCTATCATTACACAGTCAATTTAGACACTGTAAATTGAATAAACAATTGAAGAAAATGAGGCTGCCACAGGAAATCAAACCTGCAACTGATATGTAGCCACTTAAATATAACAATGCACTTACCATGATGCTAAATAGTCCGCTGATAAAGCAAAGGCCGAACAACTGCTTTCATCCCAAATTCTCATCACGTTTTCTTTTTTTGTCTCTTTCAACATGACAGTATGTATTAGAGAAATGGATATTTTGGTCCAACAAAACGAATTATGAATTGCTTTATATTACACAGAAACTTATGTGAAAGGATTTTCTGCTATTACACGGTTATTATATCATTCAATTTAGACAACGTAAATAGAATAAACAATTGAAGAAGATGGGGCTGCTGCGGGAATTGAGTTGGGTTGAAAGCAGTCATTCGGCCTTTGCCTCATCAGCGGACTGCTTAGTAAATGCATTGCTACATTGAGGCGGCTACATATCGGCAGCAGGTTCGATTCCTGAGGCAACTCCATTTTCTTTAATTGTTTATTCTATTTACATTGTCTAAATTGAATGATATATTAATTGTGTAACAACCTGAAATCATTTCAGATAAGTTTCTATATAATATAATGCAATTCATAATTCATTCTGTCGGACCAAAATGTCCATTTCTTAAATATATTTATAAACAAATATGATACGTGACAACAAAGTACTGAGTATGACTCTTTTACAATGTTTTCAAAGGTTGAAAACACATTATGATGAGTTCTTAAACAATTTGAATGAAAAAAAAGATTAAGAAAAGGCGGGGGCGTAACAATGATTTCAGCGGAACCTGCTCATTATGGGAAGGACAACTGTATTTCTATAATGTATATTTTTATTGATTGCCGTTTCTAAAAGGAATAGATAAAAATAATCCAAGGCAAGAAAATTTCTCAGAGGTGGTCTTCCCCCACCCCAGGCAAAAACACTCGACACAAAAATCCCCAAAAACGTCAAGTCACTTTGAGAATCTCCCTTCCAGTTTGACTCTGCAAATAACATGGAATCTGCACACCTCAGTCAGGGGCTTAACTTTGCAGTGGTTGGTTGAGGCAACAGACAAGTTGTTTGTTTTAATCCAAGAAAAATAAAAGCCACTGCCAAGAGAAATAATCATAAAGAAAAGAGTCGTCAAGTGCCTGCTCCTAATACACACTGTGTTTCGCCTTTCTGATCTTGTTATGCCTGTATAAAAACGTGTCTGAGCACTGCTTAAGAGGCCTCGGCAGCACACCAAAGGATTTGCTGCACTCTCCACACATTTGATATGCTTACTCTTTATGCCATCCATTCTTTTTTATCTGGACTGATGCTATGAATGGATCTCAAATCAGTTTGATTTTCTTAACATTCCCACCCCTACAAGAAAAACAAATTCATGAGAAAGAAAAGGAAACCAAAACAAAACATCTCCACATATTTTCTCAGCTAACATTTGTCTCCAACCCATGTTCTAGCAGAGCACCCTGCCAAAAATGATGTGATAGTTTCCATATAAGTTACATAAATATGTATTTTAGTATGAATGTATTTATTGCAACCCCCCCCCCCAAAAAAAAACAAAGAAAAAACCCTCATACCTCAAACGGAATTTATTTTTCCTTCCATTTTCTATAATTCTACATATTTTCCAATTTTTTGATAATTATAAGTCAGTAAGGATAGCAAATCAGGTGAAGAAAAAAAGCCTTAGAAAAATTTTTTTTCTTCAATTACACCAGTTTTTATTCATGGAAATTCACAGTATTTAGTGGCATTGTTTTCCAATAGCTCTAAAATAAAACTACTTAAATTATTGTTATGCAAAGAATTTTATGCATATTTCTAAGTGAAAGAACTTGAGGATAGAAAATACACACACACACAGACTTTTCTTACATAAAAATTTCTGTCATTGCTTGCTCTCAATGCCACAAATCTTTTAATGGAATAGTGGCACCTCTTTTGGAAATGTGTAAATTCAAAGTGACATGCTAAAATTATACCAAGCCATAGCAATGTGCTACATAGAGATTACTTAAATGAGTACATAAACAATTACGAACGACAAGCTAGAAAGCTCTCAGAGAGCGTATACCTCTACCAATGCCATTGTCACTAAAAACTGAATAAAAATCAATTTATAAATAGTTACAATGTAGGCAAGGTGACTAAAAGATTCCTAGCTCTGCCCCAAAATTCAAACACTTCTTCCATAGCCCAACTTTCTAAAAATCTCATTGACGTTCAAGTACTTCTAGAGATATCATGTGGACAAATCGACACAGTTGAATACACATATATATATATATATATATATATATATATATGCCATGTTGAGACTCAAATGTATACTTGTTTACATCAAAATATTACAATTTCTATCTGAATTCCTGGGATAAGGAATTATCATTATACACAGATTAGTTCAAACTGTTGTCCTCATCTGACCAGCCTCTTGCCTACCCTATGCATTCTTAAATGTACAGAACAAGCAGAAGCTTTATCACAAGGGTGAATAATTAATAAAAAAAATGAAATAAATGAAGAATCAGCCAATATGAGATACTACCTAGCATGGACAGTGGAATGAGAACAGTCAATTCCCATGAATTGAATAAAGGGTTTGGTTCAAATTCCGAGAGGAGACACCCAATACAATAGTCATCATAAAAAAACGGCAGTAACAGTCTGAATATAAAAACAATTGAGATAGAGGACAACAGTTAGGATAAATCTGTGTATGATAAAAGATTACAATAAACCACAAAGACATTCGCTGACTAAAGAAAAACCCAACCAACACTGGTTCTACGTCAGGGTATAAAAAGTAGAAGCTTGGCATGTTGAGTCCATAGAAAACTCCTCTCAGTAAAGAAATACCATTAGATTCACAAGCAACTCAGTCAGCCCTGATCTTTTGTTGACATACCCCAGGTAGAGAAGAAGGCATGAATAGATAGAGAGATGCAGCTAAAAATTTGAGAGAGAAAAAACTACCGCCAATGCCATTGTCACTGAATAAATAATCATAATGCAGGGAGGTAACAGTAAAGAAAATTCCTGGATCTGCCCAATAATTCAAATTTACTCTCAGCTGACTTCTGAAGATATAAATCTGCTCAAAATTTAATCACTTCTTCTGAAGCCCATTATATGCCCCTTCCACTAAGTCTCATCGAAATGCATTGAGAATTTTGGAGATATTGTGTGGACAGACAGACATGGACACGTGAGTAGACAAACACAAGTGAATACATACACCTCTTTCAACTTCATTTTCAGAAGTAAATGGAATTCTGGTTTCCTCATAGATGCTACAAGTTGATCAGCATCTTGTTTCAGAGATTCAAGAATTCCAGAAGAAAAAACTTAGCTTCAACAAAACCATGGTTGCTATGGTATTCAATTGTTTTGTACAATGGGACTGAAGCTCTGATATCTAACAATAGTAAAGGCTACTGCTGCTACAATCTACCTGAAGATACAAATTCCCAACTTGAAGAACAAACAACAATGATGTGAAGCTAAAGAGGGTTGCTTGGCAACAAGTTTCAATTCAGACAAACATTGTTTTAAATTGTCCAATCATTTATTCAGAACAAGAAGTCCATTCATCCATACCACAGGAGTTATTTCTTTACAGATGACAATTGACAAGAATATGAGATTATGAGAAGTATTACTAGAATGAGAATAAGTGACCAACAAGATGGGGTGGAAGGAAATTATATATATATATATATATATATATATATATATATATATATATATATATATATACATACAATAGCTGAGAAGAGTTATTCGGTTCGTATATACATGCTTATATTGAATGAAAAGTAGAATTTCAGTTTTGCATTATAGTTACATTATAAGTAGAGTGCTCCCCCATCCTCTAAAAGGTTTGAAAATGCCTTTTTTCGCAAGACTTTTCAATTCAATTTTAATTCCAGAAAAGTTTTCTTCACTTTTGACCCTCAAAGAATGGGTTTCTGTTTACTTGACTGACACCCCTTAAAGAATTACATATAAACGTATAAAATGAGATAAGGGAGAAAAGTAGGTTGCACTTAGGCATCATAGTTACATTATAAATCGAACCCCCTTCAAGACGCCTTTTTAAAATATCTTTTCTCAAAACTTTGTTACAATCCCCCCTACCCAGGTTCATTTAGTAGCTATGCCAACTTTGTTTGGGCTGCACCTACATTTAGGTACTTTTTATAGCATGACAAATGCTGAAACACCTCTCACATGTATTTACTATCTGAAGTGCTGAATAAAACATTTGAGGAGTTGAGAAAAAAGAAGAAAAAAGAGGAAAGACACAAACCCTCAAAAAGATTTTTTCAAAAACTTCCCAGTATGAATAACAAATTTGATTGGACTACCCTATTTTTTTTTAGGTATTCTTATAGTGTGATCGACAATTAGTTACCTCTCATATAAAAGATAAAATATACAAAAGAGATATATTAGAGAAGATGTTAAAAGAGCAAAAAAAATCTACCGATACCTATGACCCTTTGCAGGGAGGAAAAAGTACCACTTTTGACTCCTCAAGAGGAGGGGTAGTTTCCCTTCCAATATGTATATATATATATATATATTAGTAGAATGAAAAGTTTATGTCTGACTGAATGTGATGATTATGAAGACAGAGGGGGAACTATATTCCATTCAGCACAGGTTCGAACCGAATACCATATTGAACAAGCCTAGATCATATAAATGAATCAAGAAAAATAAACACCCAACCAAGGAAGTAGCCTTTATGTGACTGCTCTTAACATCTGAGCTGACAGCATCATTATAGCAAGGCAGGAATACAAGAATGCACTAATATCGTATTCTGCCAGACAAACTGTCCATTCTTCTGATATACATACTATCAGAATAAGGGAACACATATATAAATATGTAATTATTCGAGCTTCCAATCATGGAATGGAGAAGTGGATTCCTGCCTCACTCTATCTGTGTTTATAGCTCAGATGTCGCATATAGGCTGCTTCTTTGGTGGACGTAGGTTCCAGTCCTACACAGTGCTCATAGTTCTTGATTTGTTTATGTGATCTAGTGCCAGACAGAATATAGTTCTCTCTCTCATGTCTTCATTATATATATATATATATATATAAAGTGCATTTGGGCAGCAGTTTTCCTTTAAACATTTTCATTGAATGTGTTAGATAGAGTTTTTCTTGTGAGCAAATGAGATGTCTCAGAACTAGATTGAGATCATATGGGAACCATCCAAAGTTTATTACAATATTGGTCTAAGTACTTTCCACCATCATGAGAGTTGGGAATGTTCGTGCACATCTAATACTTTGTTTCATTACCATTAAACGGTTTTAAAAATATAAAAAAAACTTGTGGAACAACTTGAAGATTTTATATCAAGAAATAAGACAAAAACACTTTTGAAATGAAATGATAATATAGCCAAAAAGTTTAAAAACACGTCATTAAGTTGGTGCAAAAAAAATTTAATAACTTACACCCAGTATATCTCAAGTATGATCAAAATGAGAACCTTCAGGATATAGACATTTCTGCCAACTAGAAACAAATCCATTTATTCCAGAGGCATAGAATTCAGGGATCCTGGAACCAATGAATTTTTCAAAGACGTTTTAGCAGCTATTTGGTTGTTGGAGACGTTCTCCTGCAGAATGAGATCAAAATGCTTGAAAAAGTGGTAGTTGGTTAGAGAGAGGTCTGGTAAGTAAGCTGGGTAAGGAAGAATTTTGCAGGCTAGTTCATTCAATTTCTGCAGGGTCAATCGCTAAACACTCAGTCGGGCTTGTCATGGAGAAGAATTGGTCTTTTTCAATTGACCAATATTAGATAGATATTGTGAGCAGTTTCTGCTACCTTACATCCCATTATTCACTCAGACAACAAAATTGCTTGAAAAAATCTAAAATGGTATATGTACTATGAATATAGTTTATTACAAAATAAGCATCAAAACACAATTATTTTTGCTCAAACCAGATACTTTGCTTTGACCTTTAGGCAAGATTTTTTTTTATATTCTATTCACAAAGGAGTTGAACAACCATAGTCAAAGATGGCGAAGGGTTCTATCATTTTTTTTTTCAAGCATGTTTATGATTGTATGTTTCAGTGCACCTGGCCATACGTTTTTTTTCTACAGACCTGAAAATTTGCATCAGTACTCTCATAGACCCCTTATAATGACATTGTCCACCCCGAACAAGATGCTTTTTTGATGGGTTTATTAATAATGTCTAAATGTTTGTTTTTTTCTTACTCTGTTTTCAATGTTTTCCAATGGAAAATGCCACTGATGTCATAAATAGAATTTATTCTCACCATATCTATTCTCCAATGAATTTTTTTTTCTTCTCGACATCAAATTTCAACACTACAGTTGTTCAATTATTGACTGTTGGTGAGATCTATTTTTTCAAATTCTATTCATTATCAATAATGAGCAGTATCAAGCAGTTCATGAATTTAGGAGTTAAGATAACATTATTTTTGCCCAGATGTAATTTGATTGCATTGGGAAAAGAAACCAATTAAATACAAATGAAAGATCACCTAGGATTAGAAAGTTCAAGTGCTTTTGTATAACGAATATAAAAATATCTGTACCTTGATAAAGTGAATCGCCATAGCATGCACCTGTACCAAAATTAATAGTCTAAAAGAAATGTGCAAGTTTTGATTAACATTTTTTCTATTTCATTAAAATAATAGCTCATTTGAGTACCGAAATGATTATCTCAAATATTTTCCAAAGAAAATAGATCTCATAAAATTATCTCAAAAATACCAGCATAAGATTTGGGTTTTGTTGGTCTAAAATAACCATACAGACCCCAAAAGACAAGAATATTTTTTTTGTAGATGGTACCTAGAGGTACACTCATGCAAATATTCATGGTTGTAGCCCCCAAAATGTAACCAGTAGTGTCCAGAGACACATGAAGACAAAGAGAGAAGAATCTGTAGGCAGGTTGGACACAGTGATCCAATTGGCTTACACATTTGTTTTGTTCACATTAACTGTACATCATGGCTTGGCTTTGTGAGCAAAGATTTGGGAGGGTTCTCCACGTTTTATGGGCATTCAGCCAGCAGGGACTGTACATAAATATCCAAAAGGTCTGTGCAATAAAGTTTTATGGTGAAATGCAGCATCAGCAAGACCAACCCAACCTGTTAAACAAAAGGTTTATACGCTATGAGGTGGAACGGTGGGAAGAAGGTCTTTATTTTGTAGGTTTAGATGGAGTTTCATTTCCCTAGCAGATGCCCAGGTCTGTCGCCCCTTTGAGAAATGTACGTGAACATTGAGAAAAGGGCCAAGTAGCACTGATATTATAATGGCAGATAAGAGTCTTTTATTTGCATATTAAAATAATTTTTTTTTCTAGTAATATGATCTCAATGAGCCTACCAGACATCTAGAATTATAAAATGCATGTGTGTACTCAATCACAGCCTGTTCCATCCAGTAGTTTTGCTATCTATAAGATCTGGATATACACTGATGCACATGCATGCACTGTCTTTATTAAAGCAGTTAACAAAAGAGAAATATTCCCACTACAAGAAACAGAGATTTTTTCTCATTAACTATTTTAGTAATGCTTTTCTTTTTTTTTTCAAACTACCATTTGTACTTGTGAGGAGGTGGAGACAACAGCCACACTATTTCATCCTTCCATTTTCATTATCCTTTCTTTTACACGTGCACTCAAGCTAAACTTGTTGAAGCTTCACCAGATATCCGACAACCAGACATTTCAGGAACACATTCCCTACTCTGTCAGTTGACAGCCTCTCACAATGCACAATAAGGAGTTGGACTTTTCTGGTTTGAATTCAGATCCATCTCAAAGACTAGTTGCCAACCAAGGCTCAATAGCCTAATTTACTCATAGCTGGGCATGGGGATGGGGAAGAGATGGATTCATACCTTATCCAGAGTATTTAGCGCAGAGCAAATACAAACTATCTCAGCCTCTAACCATTAGGCCACCCACACATCCTTCATTTAATCTTATGCAAAAATTATTTTATGCCGGCCTTTTTTTTCTTTTTTTTCTAATCAACATCTAAGTGTAATAATACCTATTCTATTGCAGCCGATAAAGTTGATACCTTTGTTTACACCTACCTCGTCAGTTTGGTTTAAAATAGAGAAAATTTCCAACAAGGAACAAAAGACACAAAAAAACAACTCTTATAATCTAGTCATGAGATGGGGGAAGGACCTGATTTTATCTAATGATGCAAACGTGTATAGGTAGGGTGGAGTGAGTGACACCACTCTTGGTGCTTGTTGCTTGAGTAAGTGAGCCTAAGCAGGGACAACTGAAATCATAGACAGTGTAAGGGCACTAAGAAGAAACATAAAAAATACAATAAAAAATGTCAACAGATTATATACAGATAGATGGATGAGCATATAAATGAAGATTTTTAGCACATCGGCATCTGCATGGGTCATACAGTTAAAATCTGCCTGAGAGTGGGGAGGGGATAGAGTAACAAAATGACAAGTGGACAAATAAACTGATAAGTAAACAGATAGAAAACATGCATATTCATCAGATTCTAACAAAAGTAGATCCAATCAAAACATTCTGCAAACAGGAACAATGAAGATGAATATATAATAACATGAAACCAAAACACCAACTTCCAAATGGCTTGCTTGGGTTTAAGCCTTTATATTAACAGCACAACAGGCTTTGGTGAAGTCATTTCAAATAAAACTCTTGATGAATTCCTCAACTCTATCAATAGCAAACACATTGTTATCAAGATATCAATACAGCCATGACATATGAATTGAGTGACAGAAACAAGAGCCAATCCAAAACATTGGAGACATTGAATGCTGCGTTGTCTGGAGACAATGCTACAAATGTCCACATCTTGTGGTGGAGAAAAACACTAGATGGCATCAGGCATACACATCAGATATTCATTCAGAAATGTCAGATGGTACAAAGATCTGCACAGTAATCAGTATACAAAATCAAAGAAGAAAAGCGAAATGTATACAAAAACAGACAAGTAATATGTATAAGGCCTTTATCTATGGGAATAATGTAAACCCTAGGATTTGTGAGTGTGTGTGCGCACAAGTTTTTACTGTCTATACAATGTGAGAAGTATATGTAGATACCCCAATGTTTGTAAGTATAAATAAAGGAGGGGGAACTACTGTCACACACATACACACTATATAAAAGAGGAAGTGTGCATGTGTGTATGAATGAGAGTATGGAGTAAAAGTAACATCGTGTTCAGCAGTGACAAGTTAAATGGGACAGATAGAAGATTACCCATCAAAAATATTATGAAATGGAGAGAGCAAGAAGTAAAATGAGAGATGGATATAAAGACTCAGATTTGGTTACTCCTGTGTTGTGCAACATGAACTCCATTTCTTGAACAATCAATGGAATCCTGTTCACAGTTGTAAGTTTTCATGGGAGCCAGAGTTCTAACTCAATGTTATAGATGGATTACCTTACAGGGCTAAATGGCAGATTGAAAGAGTGAGAGGAAAGCAACACATTATAATGGCCGCTTTTAATAAATGGTAATGTCATACAAAGCAAACACTAAACCAAGATTTTTCTCAAAAATTTGATAAGGGTTAATAAAATTTCTGAGCAATATTCAAAGACTAAGAATATACATAAGTAGATGCCCACCACTTAAACTATGAACAGTTTCTCCAGAGATATTTTTAATATGTACCATGAACCCTCTCTGAGTTAGTATTGAAATTAAAATAGATATGGTGAGAATAGAATATATGCATTAAATAGAGGATATTGTACGTAGGTGTGTGGTAACATACCACCTAAATCAATTGATTTAACAATGTTTATTTAGAGTTTTATTTTGTATGTCATAAAACTTGAGATAATATGACTCTGTATGTAGGCATGCACCTTTGGAAGAGACACAGGAGGAGTACATTAAAAAATTGTAGGATTGCCAGATGTTGGAATGAGAAAGGAAGACAATCTATACTGAAATCAATTGAAACAGGCAATATTTCTAAATGAAATTTGAATTTATGATTTTACATTACGAAAACACATTAAAATGATCTTATAGCCTGGTTTTGATTCTACCAGATTAGGCATAGTTGTGGGAACTTATCTTAAACAAAAGATCTTCAATTATTAACAGATAGCTGTGAGAATCCATGCAAATCATAACCTTAAAATTTTATAGTTTGCATATTAGTGCCTTTACTGACTCCACATTAAGTCTATTTTGCTCACTGCTCTACTGTGCATTCATCAGCAGAAAACCCCTCTGAACATTTGCATTATGAGTAGAAATACAAAAATAAAATTTACAAATTTCAAGTTGCTCTGAAAAGCTATTGATATTTGGTAAAGCAGTGTAAACCAAAAAGGAAGACATTCTAAGGTGAAAGGAGAACATAATAATTCAACTTGAAAAGGGGGACACGTCCTCTTTTTGGATACCATATGGTACCCCTAGAGAAGGATCATATAATGAAGATAGCCTTACAAAGCATATGAAAAAAATAAAAAAGCAAATACAAACGGAATAACTACATAACTGATACAAAAGAGTGGTACAAAGGCATTAGAAACATTGATTTAAAAAATAAACTTGATTGTTTAAAGTAACCATTCTGTTTCATGGAGTTTAAACTTCTAAATTTTTTTCATTCATAGATAAGGAATACATAGGTGCATGTATGAATGGCAATAAAGTAAATATTTTTTGATGACCCAGAAAGTACTCAGAGAATGCACTTAATTATTTTTCTTCGACTAAGTAATGTCATCATTACTGTGTTATTACACCTGAAAAGCCAAAAAATTACTTAATTTTTCAACTTGCCAAGTTATTGAAATCAAAAGGGAAAAATTTTTACAAAAATTCCTGGATCTTCCCAAAAATGAAACCAATTATTTCTTCACCCAAGACTTAACCTTTCACTAAATATCATTGAAATGCACTGGGAGATTCATTTTGAAGATATTGCAAGGACAAAGAGACAGACATGGGTGAATACATAACCTCAGTCAAACTTAATTGATACGGGCACAGAATAAGATTCAACACACAAGGGGTAGAAAGCACATGTATACACTGTTGAACACTAACAGGCATGCAAATGGTTGATAATACATTTGGAAACTAAAACAATTACAAAATGGAATGCATTACAAGATGAGCTGAACAGGCTTCTCTTTCTGTCATAAGTTTTCTAGTCTGGAAGGAAAAGGAGAAAACAATGACAGGAAGAAATCAATCCTCAACTCCGCTTCTTTTCTTCAAAGTTCAGATCTATGACTCTCAGGAAGCATGTGCTTTTCTTATTTTTATAAATTTCCTTCCTCTCTAACTTTCCTCAACCTTAACTCTCTCTTCTCTAACAATATATCTCCACCTCAGTTCAACTAGGCCTCTTTCCCTTGGACAATTTAACTCTTTTTCTCCTATTTTTCTAACCCAGCATTCTGCAATAAAAAAGCCTGGGAGCACCACAGAAGATCAAATGAGAAGTTGATATTCAGCCAATTAAATCAGCTTTGAGCTAGAGAAGAGATCAAAGTAATAGATGTAGACGTTATCAGAACATCAGTTACAATTGAGAAGCCCTGAATGTGGACATGGACACAGAAGTGAGTCAACAGATCACTTTAGGTTAGTCATATCTTCACACCATTTATTGTACGCACAACAATTTTGCTCATAAGAAGACAAATAGTGGAAAATTAAGTGAGAGATAAAATTGAAATATAACTTTCCATCTATCAATAATTGAAGAACCATTGCATCAAAATTTCAAGTCAAATGAAAAAATTTGACTGAAAAATAAACATGGTCAGAATAAATTCCATTTGTGACATCACTGGTATTTTCCTATAGAAAGCATCTAAAATAGTATAAAGAAACATCTACATTTTGGAGAATATATATGTGATTAATAAACTCATCAAAATACAGCCCACAAAAAGTCAAAAAAGCTTTTTTTCAAAAATTCAAAACATCCTCAAAAAAAGTTTAGTGGAGTACTGATGCCACTTTTCAGGTATGTACAGGAGTGCTGGAACACACAAACACATGCACATATGAAAATAGTAGAACCCTTTGCTACCTTTGGTGGCCACAGTTGTTCAATTCCAACATCTATAAAATTAACAGTGTCACTTTTTCTGTTTCTATGTCCAAAAATTCTAAGGGAAGAGTCCATTGATTCAAATAGTGGGTAGGAGAAAATATATAATTTGCTGATAGGAAATACCTTTCATTAATCCTATAAATTGAAACAATGAACTCTTCCACTTGAACAAGTTCAATCACTTTTTAATAAAACTTAGTAAATGGACAAAATGGACAAGTCTAAAACTTCATAGAGTATTGCAGTTCAAAACAATTTCTATGAATGTGTAAAGGAGTAATGATTGACAATCAAAGAGATTCTGTTCAAACACTGCAAAGTTATGATATTTTTGACAGTTTTTGTCAACATCTGTTCCTGTGATAAAACTGCTGAGTTTTCCAATGGTCAAAACAAAAATAATAATTGCATCAAACATAGAAAGAAAAATGTACAATATAATTCATTGGCAAATGAAGAAATTATGAAAATATATATGGAATGTATATTCTGATTTCTTTCTCTATGTCTAACACTTACCATTTTTTAATAAAAACACCAACAAAAAGAATATGACGTAAAAAAAAGATAAAATATTCTTCTTACTTCACCCACCCTCTATAAGGTATCTTTTTTTATAATCTTTACCAACACTATGCACTGATTATAGAAAAATAAAAAAATAAAAATTTTTTAAAATGCTGTCTCTCTCAAGCTACCCTCTCTTCAGGTCACTTAATTCATTTGATGTTTTTTTTTTTCATTTAAGAATACTTCGTTTAAAATTGAAATGACTTGTGAATATCTGGTACTCTTAATTGAAAGTCTTCAGATACAGCAATCATCATAAAAAAACTACCATATCATCAATGAAAAATGAGGCTGTCAAAGCAATTATTTAAAAATGGATTGGTACAGCAACCCAGGATCAGAGTATCAGTGTGCTCTGCCCTGTATCACAAGCGAAATAAGGTACATTACAGTTGAACTAACCATTCTATTCCAAATCATGGCTCCTAATCGGTTAACAACTTAACAGCAGAGAGCTGCGAATCAGACGTTACTTATGGAACACATACACACACACACATACATACATACATAAAATAAATAGATAGATATACATAAATAAATATATATACATATATTGATTGAAAAAGAAGAAGACTGAAAAAAAGTTAGTAAGAAATTCGAAGGATGGAGAAGATAACTAGAAAAGAAGAAGTTTGTACATATATATCATCGTTCTTCACTTATACCTTCATCAATGGTGTCTCAGTTTTAGGTAAACAGGCAATTGTTAGCGAGAACCACTTCTAGCTTGCCAGGCCTGCTAGAGCTTTGCTTTGCTCATGGCTCTTGGTATTCCCCAATGATCACCCATCTAATTATAGGACAGGCTTCTCACAGCTTAAATTTGGTAACCTTACAAGAACAGGTGTTTCCAATGTAATTTGGTCATAACTCCTTAGCCTCAGAGAGAGGCATTGAGTACTATTTCATAAGTCTTTGATATGACTAGGTGGTGGATTGAACGACAGTCTACAGAACAAGAGATGAGCCTTCTACCACTGTGATCTTGCGAAAGAAAAAGTGACCAAAATGAAAAAGAGTTCGTGAGAAAGTGAAATTTTTTTGTCTTGTTTCCCCTCCTCTCTTCCCATACTGATCAGTGGATATGAAGATCTCTGGCAAGCTCCAGATTTCTGAGGATGCTAAGTTTACAAGAGTCATATTGGTAGAGAACAGTAGGTGAGAGAAAAACAATAACGGTCTTGGGGGTGGGGAGGAAGCAGATTAAAAAAAATTGGTGGCAACATAAGGGTTAAAAGACCTATGTCAAAACATTTCAGGCAGATTGCCAAAGATACTGAAACCAGCAACTGAACAGAAAGAATTCTTCTCAGTGAAGAGGCTCAATTATCACCCACCCCCGGCAACTTCACTGGAAAATAAAAACAAATAGTTAAGAATCCAAAGAAAAAAAACTGGATGTATAAGAAGAACAAAAAAACTTGAATAATGACAGTTCCATTGTCCATTGGCTGTTTTTAAACTGTTCAGATGCCATTGAGGAAAAAACTCAAGACTTTGAGAACTGTGGACAAGTGCCACAGATGAGATGACTCTAGTGAGCTAAATTAAATTTATTAGATATTCTGTTCGACATAGAAGTTGATTTGTATGATTATAACATCCCCTTCTCCCAATTTTAAACACACTATGAGGACTTCCTATTTTCATGAAAAGTAAGTAATAATGTGATATGTGGAGCCAAGCAGGGACAGCTGAAACCATAGTCAACATGAAGGCACGACTTCCTTTAAAAAAAAACCCCAAAAATCCAGGTACAGAATATACAATGTTGAAAAATACAGAGGGCAGCAAAAAGATTGGTTATATATACATACATATATACGATTATAAATAGTGGCATATTACACAAAAATTTATTTGAAATGATCTTCCATCAAGAGAAAGTTAACGTATCACTCACCTGAAACAAGTAAATAAAATAAACAAATACAGACAATGGGGCAACTGCAGGAGTCAACCTGACATCTACTGGGTAGCAACTTCAATTTATCAAAGCTCATAAATAAATTTCTATTCAATATAATGCGATTTATAATTAGTCTTACAGAACACACACACATATATATATTTATATATGTAAAAAAAACATACATATATGTAAAAAAACATATATATGTATGTAAAAAAACATATATATACATATATGTGAAAAAGCATATATTTATGTAAAAAAATATATATATATGTAAAAATATATATATATATGTAAAAAAATATATATATATATGTAAAAATATATATATATATGTAAAAAAATATATATATATGTAAAAAAAATATATATATATGTAAAAAAATATATATATATGTAAAAAAATATATATATATGTAAAAAAAACATATACACATGTGAGAATATATATACATGTGAAAAGACATACATGCAAAAAAAACATATGTATAGAAGATATATACATATATATATAAAACATGTATATATATATAAAACATGTATATATATATAAAACATGTATATATATATAAAACATGTATATATATATATAAAACATGTATATATATATAAAACATGTATATAAAACATATACATATATCCATAAAAAACATATGTATATAAAACATATACATATATACTTAAACATAGATAAAGTAACATATATTTGTGTGTATATATATATATATATATATAATGTTTCTATGGAGCTAAATCATTTGTTTTTATTTCTTGTTTCCTTTAATACTTAATAGTTAATTATTTCAAAATTCTTAGAGTAAAAAATCTCTATATGTTTCCAATTTCAACTGAAGTTTTATCAAAATGTGTTTGTTTCAAGTGGAAGAATGCATTATTCCCAAAGAGTATATTGTATATCAGCTAAATTCTTACAACTAAGTGGAGTGGTCCATTGTCAAAGATAGAGAAGAAAGCAAACAAAAAGTCAAGCTGTTCATTATAAGCATAGATTTCAGTGATACTAAATCAGTGCAAATTGACAACCATGTGATTTTCTATTCCTTTTCCATAAAAAAATCCCAATACACTGAGAATCATGGGACTGGGTAATAGAGAGAAATTATTTTTTGGCCAACCTTCACTAACACAGAGATCTAGTAGTCTTGAAGAAGTCCCCACAACCCCCAGTCAGCACAGGGGCACCATTTAAATATATTTCAGATGTGAACAACTCATCAATCATAATCTAGTGGAGAGAAACCAAAACATTACAAGAACCAATGTTTACTAGGGCAACAGTTAAAAACAATTTGAATAAAAACACATTCCGCATTAAATAAATAGGGAAGAGAGAGAAAAAAAGGGATATTTCAAACAACACCATCACAAAATAGGAGGAGCAGGATGGCCAAGCGGGTAACAACATAGAGAATAGACTCAGCCAACTTGGTTCAAACACCTTGGCTTGGATGTTTTCTATTCTCTTCACACTGATGTCCTTGGAAAAGGCATGAATCCCTCTCTTCTAGCTATGAGTAAAATAGCACAGAGAGTAACAACACTTTGGTTACAAGTCACTTCCAAGTTCATTTTACATTTACCCAAAAGGCTGAGTAAGTAGTATAGTGATATGACGAGCCAAGGAAGGGTCTGCTGAAGCCATGGCCCACCTAAGGGCATTGTATACTTGCTATCACAAGAAAGGTTATGTTTATGCAGTACAAGATAGAGCGTTCCCACAGTTAGGTATTGAGAGAATTTGGTGCTTATTTATTCACCAAATCAGCAACTTCATGAAAAATGTATATCACCAGTGTATTTTTCATCTGCCCCCCCCCTCTTTTAGTGTACACATTAGCCTCTTTCATTACTTCACTCTCAATGCTCACACACACTATACATCTCCCACTTAACTCCCCCACTCTTTGGTCCAGGTTTCTCTTGCTCTCTCATTAATTCACTCTCTGCACACACTAAACATTCTCTTTCAGTCTCACCTCCTATCTTCTTTGAGCCAATATTTCTCTTTCTTTCTCCTCCAATTTCAGACAGGCTGAGGTTGGGGCTACCCCTTCTTTCAGGTAGTGCTGAGGTAGGGATAAGGAGGGAGAGCAATGGGGGGGGTGCCTCTACCTCCCAAGATAACTAGTAAAGCTGACCAGAACAAGTGTGATGACATTTAGACAGATGAACAACTGATGACAACACATTTGCTGGAAGCAATACTGATGATGCCAAAAAAACTCTGACCTTTTCAAGCAGAGGTCAGTTTTTGGTCTGGTACCCAACCCACTTCTTGCAGTCCTGTTATGAATTATTGTACCCCAAAAGTTGTCCAAAGTGAAAGGAAGGGGTACAAAAATGGGGGAGGAGGGACTGGTAGGAACTCAGCTGAAGGTCATATGGGATAGATAAGTCTGAGATCTATGGGAAGAAAACCAGTTCCAAATGGTTGTTTTCAATAACACTTGTTGGAGCTTCATGATGTGATCAGTGTGATCAACTTAGCCGAATACCATTTCTAATGAAATAAATGTTTACTGATTACTAAATTCAATGAGTTCATATTGGAAACATGAAATGTTTTACTAAGGCTAACAGTTTCCCATAGAGTATACGCCATCAGTCATCTTTGAGGTATTTCAAAGAATTCAAAGATTCAACGTAATTTTTTATCCATATTTTCTATTTAAATATGGCTATGTTTACAATTGAGTATGCACATACAAGACTAAGAGCAAATAAAATTTTTCATTCATAATTGAAACAAAAACCTATACTACACACTGAACTGAAGTTGGGAAAAGCAGCGAAGATATACTGGGATTGTGAACACTGAGAAAAACAATTGTTGATGTTATGATTATATTGTTGAAAAAAACCAATGAACTTCCTACCTTGTAGACAGTTATTCCTTTTATTCATCTTAATCTTGGTCGTAACTCAGAAGCATCACGAGTTAAATTTCATCCCACTTTCACAGTGTTAGTATCTTCTTAGTGGGTCATTTTTTATACCACTTCTTCATCTTTATATATTTAGAACAGTATTCCAATACTTTGAAAACTCAAGGACCACTTTTATAACAAGAACATTCAAGCAGAACCCTATGGTTGGCATATGAACTACGATAAGTAACTTTAACCTTTAAAATTCACTTATTTTAATGGATTACATTTGTTCAAATTCCAATATATGGTAGTGTTCTGTGTAGAATAATTATGTTTTTAAAATGGATCATGATGTTCCTCCGCCAAAAGGTTCACAATGTTAGGTTCAATATTGGACCTCAAATGATATTCTCCCATCCAATGTGGCCTTGGGTATATTATCAAGCACATATCTCAATTTTCAAATTCATAGTAATAACTTAAATTTTCAACTGTGGGTCCCAGACATAATCTGACAGACCCAAGTTTTGGATCCACTGATTTAAGAGCATCGAGGTTTATATTTTGTCCCATTATTTTGTTTAGTACCAAGTAGGGCTGAACAGTATATCAACTTTATGTATTATACTGGAATACTTTCAAATATGGTATGAGATAGAGCAATAGCATTTATACCAATATAGCCACAATGATGCCAATTTAGCTATTTCGGAGCTAGATCTAGCTTCAGCTCCATTTCCCTTGGGCTTGCCTGTCCCCATCCCAAATTGTCCATGCAATCATGTACTCTATCTCCCACTGTGTGTGCACCAAATCTACCCTTCTCTCCCTCAGTTCCTTCAAATGTCTACTTCACTAGAAAACAATTTTTTGTTCTATTCATACTTTTGTTTTTAGTTTCTTACAGTCAGAGAATTCTGCATTCTTGTTCTTGTCAGAGTAAAAAGGCAGCATACTCAGAGATATGCCTAATTTTTAATTATTGTATTTATAGTAATTTTGATCATAGTTTGTTTTAATGAATGTTCTCATGGAATCTCATGTGGCTTCAACTTGCAAATGTGCATAAGAAAATACCGGGATATATACATGAATTTTTGTCGATATCGCCAAGAAGAAAAAGACATGTGCCTCAATAAGTTAATTGACTTATCCATACGTACTAGCAAGGATTAATTTTTAGCGAGATCATTTTAAACACTGACAAAGTCAGTCAAAACTGCACTTGACTGATGAAGAAATCACCAAGTATACAGGTTTTCCCAAAAGTAATTCCCAATTTATCCTGACAGCAATGTGACTTGTAAGGGAAGCAACTACTGTATATTTGATGGATAAGACAACACTTGAAGTATCCCTGAAATATCCCCTAAAATGGGGTCATCTTGAGGGCCAGATACAAAAACAAGTTCTAAACAATGAATTGAAACCATGAAACTCCGACTGAAATTAAGGTCCCGTCTTATCTGGAGATTACCTCATCTGCAAAAATATACAGTATTCAATGTAATGTTCAGCATGACAGTATGCCTCACATTAAATGTCAGCTTGCTTAAGAAGTAGCATTACTTTTGAGACACCCTGTATAAAGCCTCTTTTTTAAACTGACATATTTGTTTTAAAGAGAGTCAACAACCAAACACCAGAGTGGGAAATGTTGATCTTATAACTTTTAGCCAAAACCAACAAGAGTCAGCTCAGTGTGACTCTACATACATTGTATAAAAATAACCAATGGATTGAAAAGAGGATTGGGAAACTTCTTTTTTTAAAACTTAACAAAATTAGAAGAGATGTATATATTCAACCATGTCTGTCCGCACAATAGTTTAAAAAGTTTTCAATCATTTTCAATTAATTTTGGGGAAGGATGGACCGTGAGCTAAGGGAGAATTGATTGAATTCTTGGGCAGATCTAGGGATTAGTTTTGATTGATTTCTAGTATTCTGCTGGAAAAGAGTCCAAAAACAAACTGTTAATTTAAAAAAGCTGATTATGAATTTGAAGGGAAGTAACTCAATATTTGCGCATTCAAAATTCTCTCCCTTGTTTCCTTTTTAATTTTCATTTGGACTTTAGCAAATAGCATTGGCAGAGGTATGCGCTCTCTAAGTGCTTTCTGGTATATAATTGCATTTAGAAATAGTTTCTGAAAAGCAAGGTAATGGGTAGACAAAGAACAGAGCTGAAAGATGCAGTCAAGTTGGCACCGAGGAATTTGAGCCTGCTCGCAGAGAAGGATCAAACGATAATATCAGACGAAAAATGGTGAGTGTGGGTAGAATCCCAAGCAGCTGATTCTACATCTGGACTTATCACAGGGTTCTTTTAGTTCCAAAGAAAAAATACAGGAAAGGAGAGAATTCTTCAACGGTTGAGCCTAAAATTGTTAAAGTTTTTCTGTTTGTATCTACATCACTTGAGTTCATTGTGTTTTTAGAAGAAGGTGAGAAGAAAACTAATCTTGTGGAAGTTCATATTGGCTACAAACTATTAGAAAAATTAACTTGGCCACTTTTTCAGGTGATAGAATTACAGAGAAATTCAAGCAATGCTACATTTAGCAACCTTTGCTTTACGAATATGTTCCAATTAGCCAAAAAGAAATTATTTGTTATATCAAATATAACATTGATAGAGATGAATCTGAACAAAGTTGGCTCAGGTAAAATATTGCAAACAGCCCCACCATCTACCACCTAAGAGAATTGAAAGAACTTGGGACTTGAAGATTTTTCTGTAATATATATATATATATATATATATATATATATATATATATATATATATATTAGTGTGACATGATTTTATGCATAACTGCCTGGCGATGCAACTATTTAAAAATCCTGCCTGAGCCTGTCTGTCTGCCTGGATACATCTGTGCATATCTGTTGTCATGTCTTGGTACCTATCATCCCTTGTTCTTGCTGAAATATAGAAATTCTTTTTAAAAAGTGAGTTAAGTCTTGCCAAAGAAATGGCTCACTTGGCAACTTTATCTTTTAGCTAATAGCCCCCATGTGCCCCGATAAAATTGAGAAAAAATTCAAAAATTAGAAGAAAAAAAATGACCAAAAATATCACCCTATAAATAATTTAACAATTCAAAATAAAGTCAAAATGATGCAGATATTATTTGCTGTTTTCATTATACTATATGATTTTATTTCTAGAGAATTTAGTGAAGAACAATCATAAATTCAATCCTATTGGACAGTGTCTGGATAAAATTCTTTTTGGTATTTGATCAGTCATGTCAAATGTGCAGTCATTTTATCAATACTTTTTCAGAGAGGAAAACAAACCAAGTCACCTAGTCAAAATTTGTCAATTGACAAGTTCAAAACTGCCATCTGAATTTTTGAGATGAAATCTTCTATATTATAAATTTTCTTGTCACAATCTCTGTTTGTCATGCTTTTATTGGTCAATTAGGAGAAAAAAAAAACAAAAAAACAAACGGGTGAGATCTTTAGAATACAGTAATTTGTGAAATGGACTCTATTTATTTCTCGAGGTTACAGGATTACAAGTTTGCTAGATAATCAGTCTCAAGATTCAGTACAGGAAACCGGAGTAATCTTTTATGAAAAAATATTACTGATTTTTTTCACTAGGTACATAGATTACTATAAAAATTAAAATATTATTCATCTTATTTGAAATATTCTTTATTTCATTTGGCGAGAAAAGGGGTTAGATAGTTTACTGAAGGGAAGAGAACAGAGAAGAGGAGATAGGAGGCTAGGTAGTGTAGGAAGAGAACAAAGGAAGGTAGTTTACTGAGAGGGTAGGAAGGGGAAAAGAAAGGTAGATTGATAAATAAGAGTGGAAATGCAGTAGGCGGAAAAGAAAGTTCTGTAGTTTACTGATGGAATATGAAAATTTCCAGACATGAAACTAATCCATAATTGTATAACATCTAGATAAAACCATGGATCAGCCATGAAAATTAAAAGGGATAAGGGAGAGAATGGGAAAATACAAGAGTAATTGAGTAAGTCAATATGTAATAAATACAAGAAAAATTGATAAGAATATAACATCTTTTCACGAAAGTATACACTTGACAAGTATTAGTCCTGAGAAAAAAAAAAAAATATTGAGACCAACTTCTGGCTTGTCAGGCCTGTTGAAACTTTGTTCAACTTACAGCACCCATTTAGGTACTGACCAAGCTCAACTTTGATGATATTACAAGAACAGGTGTATCCAACATGATTTGTCAGTAACCCCTCAATCCTAGTCCTTGTGCTTTGTAGAGAGGCATTGAGTACCACTTTTAGGGTCTATGATATGACTCTGCAGTGGACTGAACCACACCCTACTGAAAAAGGAGACAATAATTCTATCACTGGGTTGCATTGATTGTTATGCTTTTAATTGTTATCAGAAGTGGATCCTGACACAAGCTAAGAAGCAAAATTATAACCAAAAATTCTGAAGCCTAATCTGAGATGTAATAATTTGTGAAACCTACTTCTACATCTCTGAGTGAAGAAATCTCCACGCTGAATAATATAGAGTGAATTTACAAGTTTATTTTCCTGTCCATAAATACAGATTTTTCTATTTAAAGAAAAATATTACGCTGGTAATGGACTCCACTTAAAAGACTTCAATCACATTTTCATAAAACCTCAGATAAAATTGATAAGATATAAACTTTCATTCACACTATTAAAAGTTTTGGAGCAGTGAACTATAAAGTCTCAAAATAGGTAGGGAATCTGTAGGGACCACTCAAAATCCGCAGAAATATAGGTAGACATTTCTTAATCAAATGCATAATAGTCTCTAGCATATACCATATTTCTTGGCTGATAAGATGCATTTTTCTCCCATAAATAATGCCTCCAATCACCCTGCATCTTAGCACTCAAAGTTGAAGTTTAAGTTATAGGGAGGAGTTTACTAACCCTCACAAACCCTAGTATGGTAAACTATTTGTTCCTCAAATATTTTCTTCTTCAAAAATTTCTGAGATAATAATAAGGTATATCTTACCAGCAAGGTAATATGGTGAATGTGTGTGTGTGTGTATATATATATATATATATATATATATATATATATATATATATACACACACACATTTGTATATTATGTATGAGAGAGAGATGAATGGAGATGGATACACAGATAGAGAATCAGAATAATATAACATCACACATTTGGTCGAAAAAAAATTTGATTCTGAGATTCTACATGAAAACAGTCCAAATCATCCCATGATGTCATACAAGTCAATTATTTTCCAGTTGCTGTTAGTGTACCATGTTCAGATATCTTATGTCACCAACAGAAAATCAAATTCAATTACTGTTATTTGAATATGAAAAATATTTTTTAAATTAAAAAAAAAAAAAAAAGAGCTTTTTTGCCATAAAACTGTTTTTGGGATTTAAGAAAAACAGTATTTATATATATAAGAAATGGATATATGATTCACAGAATGATTATAACTTTGCATTGTATCATATAGAAACTTATTCGAAATGATCAACCGTTAATACACAAAGAATTTACTATTTGGCCTAGGCAACATAAATAGAATAAGCAATTAAAGACAATGTGGCTACTTATTGCAGGTTCAATTCCAGCAGTAGCCCCCTTTTCTTTGATTGTTCATTCTTTTTATGTTGTCTAGGCCAAGTGATACAGTTTCCATGTAATTATGGGTGATCATTTCAAATAAAAGTTTCTATATAATAGAATGCAAATCTATATTTCTTTCCTTAAGTTAAAAAATTATTTCAGAAATCCTAATATATCTGAATTTTTCACAGGTAATAACTAGTCTTCAAAATAAATGACAGCCCTTCCTTCTGTTCTTGAACTTGTGAAATCTAATTGGCATAAATAATTACTTACATGTGGCCAGTACAACAAAGCTCTACTCTCAGAGGTTGATTGACACATCAAACAACCATCATGAACAGGATATTCAATTTGATCGATCTCATATTGGATAAAACTGAAGAAGCAGGATGTAGTCAGTGGTGCGATGAAGGAGCCCTGGGAATAGTTACAGACGTAGGCTTTTAGCCCGCAACAGGATGCAAAGGTAATGAATTTAACTAGATCGAGTGAAGTAGGGGTGGGCAAAGACGGAGAGAGACTGACAGACAGACATGGGGGTGGGGAACTATCATTCCTATCTCTCACCTGACCTACACATGACCAATCAATTGCATTATTAGCATTAGGACTGTCGCTGTAACAAATCACTTTTTCCACTCCTTCTTTCGATTTTCAAAGGTAAGGATCAACCTCTGTTACGGTGAGAGGTAGAGAAAGAGAGATAGTGATCAAGATATTGGTGATAAGATAGAGAAAAAAGGTGGGGTCAGGAGAGTAAAGCTAATCTTTTAGTGACTGATCTCTACAAAGTTGATTTGTACTGGGGTCCACTCATTCAACTGTCAGTCTTGTGCAATGCAGGTGGGGGACTAACATAACAAACCTCAACTGTTTTTAGGTCCTACAGTTGAAGAGCTAGGCTCAACTATAAACATTGACTGCTTCCTACAAATGTATTTCACCATCACTGCACAAGCACCTCCTGCCAAGGGTCTAAAAAAATGTATCAGCAAGATTGTGAAACTGGTGATTTAGTAAAATTCCTGAACATTTCATATCATGAAATTCCTAATTTTACAATCAGTAAACAAGCTTGTGATGCTCATAATTATTACTGATATTAGTTTGATTCTCACTTGATGCCCTACTACTGCCGCCTATTGTCAAACAGAGTATATACACTACAGTTTAGCTTAGTTTGACACAAGGTCATAGTAGTGATGCACCAAGTCAGGATTTAACTCATTACAGAAGTAATGATTAGTATCTGAAGTTTGTTAACCATTACTACACGGATTGTGAAACTAGGAATTTCATGAAATTACTGAAAGAAAATATCACAAAATCACTAGTTTCATAATCTTACTGTAAGATATACAGATTGAAGTTAATATTTTACCAAAAAGTATTTTTATAAATGATTAGGACTGTCTTCTTAGTCTCATAGAAAGCATGACACAAGGCAGATTTGCTTCTCAATACAGCTACATAGAGATAAATACATGCTTGAATATTAAGCGTATTAAAATTACTTATACCATATATACTAATAAATGAAATACATGTAACAAAAGATGAAACAGTATAACAATCTAAAAAGTAGCATAGAAGCTATTGAAAATCCAGTATCATCTTACGTGAAAATTTGATTGAACTATCTGCACTCTTACAATTCAAATGAGATTTTTTGAATTGCTATTTTGAAAATCCCTAACATAAACACCTTTGGAAACTATATATTTTCTACAATTTTTAATTACTAGCTGAACTGGTGGAAATTTCAAGGTGTTGAAAGGATATTATCATTACTTTTGCATATATATTTCTGCGATTCTATATAATTAGAAACCATCAAAAACAAATGTCAAAATAGGTTTCTCAAGTTTTTTAGTTGGTTTGGCTGGCTATGTATGAATATATCACATATATGGGTTACGCCAAAGGAGCTAGAGATCTCTAATAAAACGTTTACTCCTCATTATGTATATAAAAAAAACATTTTTTTCCATTTTCAAAACTCACCCCCAGAATAGGTTTTTAGTGAGGGGTTAAATTTGCAATGTAAGGTTTTGCTTACTTGATACCTTAATTCTTATCTGACAGCATTCACTCAAAAGGCAAGAGAACTAATTCATTAGTCACCTCTTTTTTCTAATTTTTTCGTTAATCACCCCCAGGTGGGTATGCTGCCAAATGAAGGAATATATTGATATTAACAATAACATGCAAAGGCAAATAAAACTAATAATTATAAACGTGAACAAAAATTTTATATATGAAATCAATACCTTATTTTAAAAACGTGATGAATTTTTTCTTCAAATTCTCCTGGCGATTTTTGACAAAACAAAGAGAAAAATGTTTTCATCAATTATAATGTAGACTTTCACGGTTATAAATTTGATGTTTCCTATGTTCAGTAGAGAAGAATGAAAAAAACAAAACAAAAAAACAACAACGATGATGACACTATTGATAACAGTTGAAAAATTTTTGAAATTTAAAATTCTGTTGTTATAAATCTCCCCCCCAAAAAAAGTTGTTGTCAAATGCAGATAATTTTAGCTAAAATATTTTAATCATTGGTTGACTTAACTGCGCTAAAAATGTCTGACACTTGATATTTAAAAAAAAATGAAAGAAAACTCAACAATATCAAATGGCGCGTTTTCAAGGAAGTTATCAATCTTTATGATCGATGCATTGATATGTTGACACATTAGGTATTGTCTGTTGACTACAAATGACCAAGGGGACATGCAGTGGAATTTACAACATTAAAATTCACTGCAGCTAAGCCGCATAACAGAAACACACATTGCGTCATCTAAGAATGATATACTTAATAAATATTTTTTCATTATTTCACTATATTTAATGATTCGTTTTGGTTATATTTTTATGCAAGTTTCAGTTGAAGCAAGATATAGAGAGAATTAAAAAAATAAGTTCAAGAGAATATCAGATTAATCAGAGCAACAATGAAAATTTTTTTTCAAATACTGAGTCAAAAGCCTACATTATAATGAATTGAATAAACTAAAACAAGAAAAATATTTTACTTAATTTTCCTGCTCTTTAATTCCCTTTTTTAAGAAAAGGGAACATAATCTTAGAGAATATATTGGTTAAATGTGTAAAAACCAATGAAAGTAAAAAAAAATATAAATGAAATAGATCAAAATAATAAAAGGTGTGATGGAATCATACGAAAAAAATCCTTTTCCAAAATTTGTAATGGAGAAATTTTTTTTCTTTTAATTTGTTCTTATTTCTATTTTTATTTGGACTTTCCTCATCTTTCATACTACTAATAATAATAATAGAAATAATAATAATACCTCATTTCAAAAATTTAGAGATAGAATTTGTTCTTATTGAAAATTTTATCAAAATCAAACGATATGCTGATTTTTACCAGATTTTAAAAATTTCTCAGAAGTCAATCTTCCAGGGAAAATTTACATCTATTTAATTCATGCTATTTTATCATTATTATCGATTACTTCGACCATTTGTCTATATTCCTGTCATCTACTACTATTAATATTATTTTTAGGCTTGAGACTTGTGAGGGAGGAGTAATGAATGAATGAATGACAGATATAGTAAAAGGTTGAGTCCCTTTTGCTACCATTCAAGCATCCTCTCTCATAGTTACCCTTGTTCATTACATTGCAAAGGTGATTGCACAGGGAGAAGAGAAAGGATGAAAGATATGAGGATAATGAATGTTAATTAGAAAGTGCCATGGACATATATACGAACAGAATAATAGTATAATACAGTTTTTCTTTAATTGTTTCCTAAATAAAAAATATTTTAAAATCTTTTCTTGCAATAACCAATGATGAGAATAATAACATGGTTAACAGAGTCAACAAAGTGTAAACTAAAATTATATAGTTCCTTGTTGATTATAATGAAATGATATTTTAAACTGTTGCAGACACCATCTACTAGCTTTGTGATTAGATGGAAGAACAAGAAGGAGTGATGTATATAAGTTGTGTATTCATTGGGCAATAGAAATTATCCAGAGAGCAAGTATTGGAGCAATCCTCAATAGCACCTGACAATGATCCTTTCCTATCGATCAATGACACTTGTCATTGGGCAAATCAATCAATATTTTGCACCATGTGAACAGCATAAATCAGTAGTTCCCAACCTGGAGTCCACTAAGGTATTATTGGGATCTGTGAAAAGAAGCAAGACATTTCAAAAGCCACATGATCTTGTTAAGTAGGCGGACCTTTCAAAAGCCTGGGGTCCATGTAAAAATTCATTTAGATAAAAGGGTTTTTAGTAATGGAAAGGTTGAAAACCACTGGCATAGATTTTTACCAACAATGAAGGCTGACCACAAAAAGATCCTTACCCTGATATTTCGCTTCCATGTGAAAAGAGATGAATTCCAGATTTAACAATATCAGCCCTCTATTTGACAACTATTGTCTTAATCAGACAATATCCATAGCAGATGGTAAGAGAGTACAAGATGGGAAAGACTTGCCAACAATCTAAATGCCAGTGTATGGGCTTGAACCGAGACCAGATGGCTAAAGAACCCCAAATGGTAATCTAGATTGTCCTCTAAACCCTAACACCAATCCATCATCTGACACAATTATTATACACTGATTCAATCAAACTGTTATCTTCATCTTGGCTGTTAGAGTCATGATGTTTTTGTTTCTGTATCCACCAATCTTCTTCAGATGCCATTGTATTCAGTAGTGTTCTTGGATTTTCCAACTGAGCCCACTTTTCAATCCAAAATCTCTTTCTGCTGTTGGGATATCTCATATTACTTAATTTTTCAGTCAATTTGTCATTGCTCTTATTTGTTCTGCTAAGGGATTCAACTCACAACCACCAAATGATCTGCAACAGTTAACCAATGCTTATATCATTTTGGAGCCTTATACATAATGTATGTTTTTTTCTGGTCAGAAATGAAGACAGAAATCTACACAAAACTCTCCGCATCATAATAAATCGAAGATTTGGGTGAGGTTAACATTTCTTTTCTCCTATTTAGTTTATATAAGTTTTTTTTTCAATTTGCATAAATAATAAGCGTAGATGTGGCTGAGAGGAGGGGTGCTATTTGGAAATGCCCCCCAAACTGCATCCCTACTGATATACAAAGAAATACTTATACATACATGAATTGCATAAATAATAATTCAGCCTTTTGGGTAGTTTTTCACCAAATAAGTGATAGTGCATCTCTATTTTATTGCAAATTTTCCTTTTTCATCAAATCTCACTCAATGTTGGAGGGAAAACCCTTAAGGAGCAAAGCACTCTGACCCATCCCCTCAAATTTCCAGCTACACTATTTTTAAGGGTTAAATTTTCACCAGGAAGATGAGTAATCTTTTTACATTTTTGTCATGGAATTTGATAGACAGGCACAAATGTTATGATGTAAAATCTTCTAGAAAACACTTGAAAAAAACAAAAAAAACAGAGTCAAAACCCTAACTTCAAAATAAAGAGAAAGTTACTTGTGCTTTGTAATTGAAATAACTCAACAATCAATGTGAGTGTGTGTGTGGGGCTATATATATATATATATATATATATATATATACACAGCTGCACATACACAAGTATCTAATCACATGCATATTGGTGGGAACTCTTAGAATCTTTTCGCAAAAACAACTCTCCTTTTTTTAACAAATTATTTTGATAGAAAGATATATAAGAAACCAGATAATAATGTACAGTAGAAAAGCTATGGATGATAGTAGTCCCAATTGGGTTCCCAAAATAAAGCAAAAGTAGCAATTCCTTAACACTAAAAGATCCTTATTTTGGTCCAAGGTCAAATGATTAAAATCTTTTTCAGCAGACTTTCGAATTATCAAGTTCATGACTAGAGGGGAAAAATGAATCTGCATAAACATTTTTATTGTCCTTGAATTCTGATAATTGATTTCTGACTTTTTAAGCAAGAAAATAATTCTTGATTAAAATTTGAATAATGATCTTAATACAAAAAGATCATTTTATCTTTTTATTTGGTACACACATTCTAAAATAATAAAAACCTTGAGATTTTAAGATAAAATGGGTTTAACAATTTCATTTTTGGGAATGAGAGAAATCAAATTAATGAAATGGAAATTTTTCTGTGTTTCGGGATGATTCTTTTTCTGATAAGCAAAATAGTGGGAAAGAAAAGAAGGGATGAAATAAGAGAATGAAAAACAGGGGGGGGATAAAAGAAACTGGGCAGGGGGAAACCACCCAAAAAAAACGGGGCGGGGGGAAACTTCTCAAAGAAAACAAGGGGCCCCGGAACCTCACAAAAAAGGGGGGGCAATGGGGGGAAAACAGAAATGGGGCGGGGATCTCACAAAGAGAGAAAGAAGTAGGAGTTGTAAGTGAAGAGAAATCCAGAGAGTGAGAATAAAAAATTCAACAGAAAGAGAGAGACAGGAGGAAACTGAATCAGGCAACTAATTGACGAAAGAAAAAAAATTGATGGGATAAAAAGTGAGAGAATTAATAAGCAAAGGGATTGGGAGGATTATCACCTAAAACTACAAGAATAAATGCAAAATCTTTGAAATAAAAACCTAAGACTTCATATGAAAATGACAAATAATTTACAAAACAAGATTCAAGATTGAAGTACAAAAGGGAGAAAAAACAACAATTGTGATTAAAAGATTAATGAGTCGGATGTTTTTATCAACTTTCTGTAGATTTACAGATCAAGGCAGTTTGTGTCATGGAGCCCAAGTCAGCTAGAACATATCCAATAACAATGCTGTGAATGAGCTAGCTGCACAGAAAGACTGACTGGCAACCAATCAAAAACATGGAAATTCTTAAAGATGAAAGCTAGGCATTAACACATCACATTAAACTTAAAAAAAGACAAAACTACTACATATTTTCAGTCCACGTAAGATTGGATGGATTATAAAGTGAATTTTACGATATAAAATTAACATCTGCAGTGTCCTGGCATCAACAGCATAGGATTTATCAGTTACAAAAAAAGTATATCTAGTTCTAGGAGATCCTTTCTCTCAGGCTGCACCTTCCCATGGCACTCAAAGAGGTAGGGCTAGAGCATTCCAAGATGCCTGTGCCATACCAAAGGTAAGGTAGAGGGAAACAAAGTTTTTATCATAACCCATACATCCATGTATATGACCCCACATTGAACCTGACCTAGTGTTGATTTTGCCTCTTATGGGGTGGCAAATAAAAACTTGTACAGAGTTATATGTTTTTTTTTTTAATGAATACAAAATTAAATACAACAAACAAGGGAGTCAAGATCCCCACTCTCAAACTCAACACCAGAACTACTAACATAGATGTTACTGATAGCCTTCCTAGTTTTTTTCATACAAGGGGTCAGAGTCAAATGAATCATGGAAACAGCCTTAGCAGAGAAAAATCTAAGTGATAATTAATTGTCTAAATGCTCACACACTTGCTGCCCATGAAGTCCAATTCCCAACAGGATACAACTGATAACCGACCCACATCCTGTTTCTCAAAGCAGAATTATCACCATCATGTGAAATCCACACTTCTACTCTACTATGTAAACTTGTCTTTCTCTGCCTCTTTACTGTCATTTATGTTTTTATTTCAGCTTCCTTGTTACATTCCTGTCAACATCAGTTCCACCTTCAAAAAGCAACCATTTCATATGATCCTTCCTCAAAATATCTTATTACAGTAGAACAAGCCATGTTATAGTTGAGCAGAACAATAGATACGTTGTACAAATGAACAAGACTGATGTTCAGTTACCTCTGAAACTTTGTACAAGCATTCAACTTGCAATACTCAACCTCACGTGGAGACAACACAGTATATTGGAGAAAAGACAGGAGTTCGAGATATCATAGAAATGATGAGAAAACTCAAATGGAAAAGAGCTGATCATGTTGCAACAATATAATCGTTGGACATCACGACTCACAATATTGATCCCCAGAGATCACATGCGAAATCTAGGCCAACAGATTGTTTATCTCATTAGTATGTCTACTTATTTTTATTTTTAGCTGAATACCTTCTTCATCTCTAAAAGACAGTTTGATCAGAAAATATACATGAAGTGCTGTATACCTGTATCATTTGGTAGTGTACACATGAACACCAAAAGGACTGGCTTGTAAATTCATTTTAGTTGAAAATAAGGGTCATGTTTAAAAATGTTATTTTCAGTTGCTGTTTATTGGGTTACTGATAAAATCAGTTGTGTGAATCACCTTAACAGGTTGAGTGAACTCAGACTGCCCTGACCGTCTTCCTCCACATGACTGGGCTATTGTGGTCTCCCTATTTACTAAGGTTACAATAAATGGTTGCAAATCCTGTTTATCATTGCAGTATTCATCTAACTGGAATGTTTGATCCCTGAAATTGGTCTGTTATCATCTGCCATCGATTGTGTATATTATACCAAGTTATCAGTTGGTTAATACCACTTGATCCACTACCAGAGCCTTGCTTCCAACACCAGGATTTTTTGTTATTGAAGTTTACTCCTCTAGACATTATCATTGGTCTGATCTCAATTCTTTGACCTATCTAGCTTGGTTGAACCTGCCAGGGTCAGAGACTCCTGCCAGCTTAGATAGTTGTGTGAATAGGACAGAAAAATTAAAATTTGGCTGGTTTTTCAGCTAAATTATAGAGAATGGTTACAGAAGTTAACATCAACAGAGCCAATGAAATATCAAGGTTTTATTTTTAATAATTTTAGAATCATTTTTTTTATTAAAAAAACCCAGATCTTTCTGAAATACTGTGTACACTTTACAGTACTTTCAAGTTGTCCTTAAGGTACATTTACCTCCACTTAAGAGCCACTTTTCCAGAAGACTACTTTGGGTCTGGTACCTAAGCTAACTAAATTACTGATCTGACAAGTTCAAGAGGCAGTATCTTCATCAGAAGATTCAAAGTCTTCTCCTTTAATCTCAAAGTATAGATGGAGACATTTGCAGAATGAATAGACATAATGTCATGTGATAGCAAATCTCCATGGTGTGCAGTTTTCCCTGCTTTACAGTGAATGAACCTAGAGTCAAGGATGTTTTCCATCTTGTTTGACAGCATTCTCCAAACAAAATGCTCCTATTCATTAGGATAGTCACATTAGTCTAGGGAAACAAGGTCTTGACCTCCTTGTCACATTATCTCCAATTTGGATTGGCTAGTTCAGGCTCAGTAGAGCCTTAGTTACAGTCTACTAAGTTCCTAAATTAATCAAAATGGGCCTTATTTCTCAATATCTTTCTCTCTATAGTAATAGAGTGATGATTTGAATATTGCAAAGTAGCCAAGGGATTTCATTTTATCATTTTATTTATCTATTTTCAGATGAGCTAGCATCAATTGCTATCAGTGACTGACATACCAAATTGTGAGTTATGTCTCTTGCTCAGAGTTGCCAATCTAGTTGTTTCATAAAATTAATAACTGAAAAAAAAAAGGGGGTTGGCAACACTGCTCTAGCTACATTGTCGCCGGATACAGACCTTTAAACACCATTATTGCAAGGTCATATGACCCTGAGTAGAAAATTCATTTAGGTAAGAAGCATCTTATCAAAGAAAACTTTCTATATAGTTTCAAGTAAATCTAACTTCAAACACCTGTGAAACAATATAGGAACATACATACTGACTGTTGGACACCTCTAAGAATAAGAACAAATAAACACGTACATTGTTAAGAATTTTAGAAAAAACACAAAAACAGAAAGAAATTAGGATTTTCTTGGGGTGTAGATCAAAATCTCATTCATTTCAGTTGTTTTTAAAATCTTAATTTGGTCGAACTTCCCAACCTTCCAAAGTTTTAAACATATGACTGCCAAGCAGAGAAAATCAAGTCTACATCAATACAGATAGAAGTTTTTAAAGGAGGAGCAATTAAAAATGATGCAAACATGAAGGAAAAAACATTTTTTTTAAATAGATTAAATTCTACTTGGTAACAAAGTTATCTTCAGAACGAGTTAAGCTGCCTTCACGTACAATCAGAAGGGACCTTACAGTGTATGTGTGAACAGACACTCCCTTGGGATTACTTAGCTGACAGTAAGATGCCATAGGGTGAGTTTGTGTTCTATGTAACTGTCACATTCACAATTACTGAGCAAGTCATTCTTCACATCTACTGCTTTTTGTAAAGCCCCTGAAGTCAAGATTTGGCTCTCCAGGAAATCTGACTTCTCCCATAGAGATTCTAGACCATGAACGAGATTAAGGAATCACAAGGCCAAGGATGGTGATCCCAAAAGAGGACTTTGGAAAAAGGGACAGATGCTGGGATAAGTGTGAGAGGTCTCAAGGAGTTTCTTTGAAGGGAACGTAAATATCATTGCCCTAGGTAGATTTTTTTTTCATTACCATTAAATGGCTGGATAATTCCCAGGCATACCTCGGATGGTTGGTATTTATGTCAAGAAATTAGAATCTAGGCTTACTGTATATTTTTTATAATCCTTGCCAAATTAAATCTTTCAGTATCATTTGTAAAAACCTTAATATGATTTTCATAAAAACCCAACATAATGAATTTCAAACACACATTTTTATGCAACAGATGTTCAAATGAGATTGTGAAAGAAGGAATTTTCCTTGAACATCACAGTAAGTTCCTCAAGTACCAAGCTTACTTCAGTAGTGGGGAACTTACTATGTACTACATTCAGTAGGTATGGTCATATCACAAGCTTGTTCACCATAACTACACTGATAGAGAGATTACTGAAATCACTAATGATCAGGGATTTATAAAAATCATTAGTTTTACTAACTCATTGTAACATACATATATAACAGTAATTCTTTTCAAAGGGTGGAATTTCTGTCAGTAAATAAACAGATAAATGGACATTAAAATTATTGACAGAGCTGTTTAGAATAGCCAAGCAAAAAAAATCAATCATCTTCACTTATTAGAGCTGAAACTCAAAGATAGTATGGACTATAATAGATGCCAGCCACAGCATGAAGGTTGAAAAGAAGATTTATTTGCCTATTTCCATTGTTAATGGTTAAAACCATGGATGAAGGGAGGAAAATGGAAGAAGAGACCTGAGGTGGGGTGGGAAAGACTCCAGTGGGAGGGAAAAAGATTGAATGAATAAATGAAGAGGAGAGGAGAAAGAGAAAATAGGAAAGAAGGGAGTGTGAGTTCTTGTCCCTCACTTCCTGGTGTTTCTCCTTGGTAATCTCCCCTTACTCACAACTGATGAGTCATAGAGCATCATTCAGAAAGTGGAAAGCAACATATCAAATAACAGTCAGGCAAGGAAGATGGGAAGGACTTGTAGAAGGAAGGGAGGATCTTCAGACACAGACACAGCTGCCCCTACACAGAGTTATGAAGTGAGGAGAGTGAAAGAGGGGGGAAAAGAGAGAGGATAGTAGAGGAAAGAAGGGGAGAAAACTAATAAACCTGACTTTTTTTCTTTCTCTGTTGGCAAAAGAAAATAAGATTCTGGTCAAAAAGACTTGTAGATTCAAGATGGAGATCTTCAAGAGATCTATATTACAGAGCATAATTAGTCAGATTGATATCCACATTACAAAGTGATGAATTGAAAATATTCAGCAACATTTTCATAATTTTAATCCAGCTTGTCTTATTTTTGCTGAATAAATATAATTACTATAGCTAAATCGAGAGTTAATATCATGATATACATTCTAGGAATTATTTGTACTGGTATATTCATGGTTGATTTTATCACAATGCTTCAGCAGAAAACAGATGAAAAAATAATTCCAAGAAATACTTTTTTTATACATGAGCAGAATATAGTGCTATGTGAGTAGTTAGGCACGGCTGATTCAGCACTAAAATATGATATATAATGGATGTTTTAAAGTAATTATTTCATCACTTATTTCATTAGATGAAGTATGGCTAATCAATTATCAATTTCTATACTTCTATTTACCTTCATCTCAATTTGGGAATGCTTTCGATTAGACTTGAACTCACATCCCTCGATGCCGGAGGGAGGCCAAGTTGATGCCCTACAGCTCTTACCAATTCCAATTAAGCAACAAAAACCAGTGACTGGCAGAAGTCCAAATCAAACCCCTGGACCAACTATCTATACTGATTTTGTACACAACGTTTAGTCAACTGGTAGTTTCAGCATCAGTTAAGTAATTATTTTATCACTTGTTTTATTAGGCAAAGCATTGTAAACCATTATCACTAGTTTCTATACTACTATTAACCTTCATCTCAATTTTTCAGTTGCCTTCCATTGCAAGGGATGTTTCAGAAGTCAATGATTTGCTTCAATAATCAAGGAAACTAAAGCAATAAATCAGCCAACATAGAGAGCAGGGTTGATGCCATCTACCTTATCCCTAGGTTTGTTTATATTTCCCACCAGCTATGGGTAAAATAGACTGGACCTTCTAGCATCGAAGGTTGACCAGTGTAAGACAAAGACAACTTAATTCAAAACCATGCTCATCTGGAAAATTATGGCAATGGGTAGGCTCAATTAGCCACTACCTTCCCTAATACCAACAAGACCAAACAATAGGCATAGGAGGAGTTTGGAAAGGCCTTCATCAGTGAACCTGAAATGGCTGATGATGATGACTATCTAAGACTACTCCACATTTGTTCAGTTACATCAAAATAGACAGAAAATATATCTGTCTACGTGCAATTTTTTTTTTTTTCATGGCAAATTATTTGAAACTGTTTGACCACTTATCTATTTATTCTGTCTGAAGCATGATTGGAATAGAAAAAAAATCTAAGAAGAAAAGCCTGTCTGGATACTAAAAAGAAATATAAAAAGGGTTTTATAATCTTCAAAAAGTTGAGGAAGGGGTATTCTTTGACATAAGAAAATTCGTAGTAATAAGTAAAAAAGAAAATAAGAGATACATCATGTAGAATCATTCAAATTTCTTTTATCTATATCAATAATAGACACAAGCAATAACCAGGCTAAAAAAGCCCACAGACAACCATCCAATACCCTGAGAAAGAAAAAAGAAGGGAGATAACTACTGAAGACAGACCTCTCTCACCAATAAAACACCATTGTACATATTTGAAAGAGAGAGAATGAAGGAGTCACTTTCAGATCTGTTGAGTTATCAAACTTGTTAACACTACAACTAAACCAACAAACCCCATTTTGGTCTCTTTAAAAATAAGGCAACTAGTACGCTTGCTTCACATTTCACAAAGCTTGTAAACAAAACCTTTTCTTGGATCAGTGGCGAACTCTCAATTTCATGAACTGCTCGATATTGCTCCTGTCAGTGGAACTCTTCTGTGGACTGAATATTTTGAATTTTTAAAAACTGAACTGAAGATTGAAGGCAGATAACTTTTATCAGTTGCTATTCCACTAGATTTTGATATTTTTTCAATAAATTCAAGAGTTGATGATAATGTCTACTTGACTGTAATAATGAAGAGATAATGAGGGAGGAGGGGGGGCACACTGTGATGATGAGGGAGGAAAAACGGGGGCACACTGCAATAGCAAGAGAGAATGGGCACACTGCAATAGCAAGAGAGAATGGGCACACTGCAATAGCAAGAGAGAATGGGCACACTGCAATAGCAAGAGAGAATGGGCACACTGCAATAGCAAGAGAGAATGGGCACACTGCAATAGCAAGAGAGAATGGGCACACTGCAATAGCAAGAGAGAATGGGCACACTGCAATAGCAAGAGAGAATGGGCACACTGCAATAGCAAGAGAGAATGGGCACACTGCAATAGCAAGAGAGAATGGGCACACTGCAATAGCAAGAGAGAATGGGCACACTGCAATAGCAAGAGAGAATGGGCACACTGCAATAGCAAGAGAGAATGGGCACACTGCAATAGCAAGAGAGAATGGGCACACTGCAATAGCAAGAGAGAATGGGCACACTGCAATAGCAAGAGAGAATGGGCACACTGCAATAGCAAGAGAGAATGGGCACACTGCAATAGCAAGAGAGAATGGGCACACTGCAATAGCAAGAGAGAATGGGCACACTGCAATAGCAAGAGAGAATGGGCACACTGCAATAGCAAGAGAGAATGGGCACACTGCAATAGCAAGAGAGAATGGGCACACTGCAATAGCAAGAGAGAATGGGCACACTGCAATAGCAAGAGAGAATGGGCACATTGCAATAGCAAGAGAGAATGGGCACACTGCAATAGCAAGAGAGAATGGGCACATTGCAATAGCAAGAGAGAATGGGCACACTGCAATAGCAAGAGAGAATGGGCACACTGCAATAGCAAGAGAGAATGGGCACACTGCAATAGCAAGAGAGAATGGGCACATTGCAATAGCAAGAGAGAATGGGCACACTGCAATAGCAAGAGAGAATGGGCACACTGCAATAGCAAGAGAGAATGGGCACATTGCAATAGCAAGAGAGAATGGGCACACTGCAATAGCAAGAGAGAATGGGCACACTGCAATAGCAAGAGAGAATGGGCACACTGCAATAGCAAGAGAGAATGGGCACACTGCAATAGCAAGAGAGAATGGGCACATTGCAATAGCAAGAGAGAATGGGCACACTGCAATAGCAAGAGAGAATGGGCACACTGCAATAGCAAGAGAGAATGGGCACACTGCAATAGCAAGAGAGAATGGGCACACTGCAATAGCAAGAGAGAATGGGCACATTGCAATAGCAAGAGAGAATGGGCACACTGCAATAGCAAGAGAGAATGGGCACACTGCAATAGCAAGAGAGAATGGGCACACTGCAATAGCAAGAGAGAATAGGCACATTGCAATAGCAAGAGAGAATGGGCACACTGCAATAGCAAGAGAGAATGGGCACACTGCAATAGCAAGAGAGAATGGGCACATTGCAATAGCAAGAGAGAATGGGCACACTGCAATAGCAAGAGAGAATGGGCACACTGCAATAGCAAGAGAGAATGGGCACACTGCAATAGCAAGAGAGAATGGGCACACTAGAGAAATGCAAGGAAAAAGAGAGAGGAGAAAAAAGGCATTTGAATATGAGGAAAGAGAGGGAGAAAGGCAATCAAATACAAGGAGAGAGAGAGGAGAAAAAAGCCGTTGGAATACAAGGAAAGAGAGAGAGGAGAAAAAAGCTTTTGAATATCAGGAAAGAGAGAGGGGGGGGAAGGCATTCGAACATGAGGAAAGAAAAAGAGGGGGGAAAGGCATTTGAATACGAGGAGAGAGAGAAAAGACACTTTAATAGGAGGACAGAGAGAGAAAAAAAGGCACACTGGAGTAGAGTGAGATAGAAAAGCCATACAGGGAGAAGGGAAGAAAAAAAAATGAATGTATGTGAACTGGTATATTTAGAACCAAATGCAAGCAGGCCAACCAAATCTGAGAAAGCTTTAAATAAAGAGAGAAGTACAAAATCTGATGCTGTTAAATAAAAGGCAAAGAAGAATACTAGACTTCTAATTGGTTAATATTTTATTTAGCTGCAATCTATCATCATTTATCATTGTACTTGTTGAGCGTCTTGAAACACAGGATCAAAAGAATTATTTTCAGAAGAAGAAGTTTGGTATAGGGAAACAAACTAATCCCCATTGATTTACCTTACAACAGCTTGTTTGTAAGATTATTTCTGGTTGACCCCATGTGATTGAACTGTATTTTTATTTTTCACAAAACACCGATGGCTTTTTGCATAAAGCACTCATCTAAGAAACAACCTTTTCTGTTCAATACCTAAAATTTTATTGTAAGAACTAGGGTTGTCTTTTGTAGCACAAGACCAAATTAATATTGACCATCCTGGGGGTAATTTATGTAGCTTCAGTACCAAAATAATCAAATAGCCTAAAATCTATAAAGAGATTTAGCTTGCAGGAAAATGGATTAGAATACACATTTTTTATCAATTATCTTTTTGGAATTTTCTGGCAGCAATGGTAATAATATAAATGAACAAGCTTGGCTGCACAAGGGTCAAATTCTGTCACTTCATTGAAATCTAAGAGATCAACAAAACAGAAGTCATTTCTCCATACAAAATTATTCCCAAACTACATATTGGACTTCAGTAGTGGAAGTGAGTTTGTTAATAATGTTTGTGTACATCAATATATCATTGTTATTCATGCAAGATGTTACTGATTTTGATCAAGTTGTTGTCATCAATCAATGCAGCTACTTACTACTGAATTTTTACTTGATTTTTGTAAGAACATAAGATGAATTCGTGTTGAAAATCTTGAGATGGAAGTATTACAGTCAATAAAAGGATCTTTTCCTACCTAACTTTCATAGATTAAAATAGAGACTACTAAGAGTGTTAGCATAGCTTACAGTTATGTATGGTCTCTGCTTATCAATACTAATCTATAACCCATCACCTTACAGATGGTTATCATAAGTGTACAGCGACAGGCTCAGCTGATGGCTGCTCTTTACACTATAAGTGTGACAGAATGGTAGGAATGGAGAGGAGAAAAAAGAGAGTTTAATGAGTGAGTAGGAAAGGAGAGAATTTGATGGCTGCTACTGATGCTATAAGACAGACTGACAGGGCTTCTCTATGTGATGATAATTAAAAATATTTTTTAAAATGATAAGTAAAAAGAATATTCTTCATTTTGATAAGCACAATACTATCTTCTTATCCCAAATAGGCCTCGTGCCACACTAAGCCTAGTAAATATTCACAAAGGTGTTTAACAAACATAAAACTGATAAGATTGAATGCTTCTCTTCTGAAAATGCAGAAACATAAGGAACAAATATTCATATAAACAATCTCACTTTTTATTTAGCAAAATGTCAAAAATAAATGTCAAGTTTCTTTCTTTCCAATACATCAAAAGTAAACGTGACTGCTCGACACGTTCATATAGTGATTTTATTCTGTAGAGAATTTTGTTACACATCACCAAGAAAAGTTGCTAATTCACTATTTTGTCAGCAACAAACCGACATTTGGCACCAATTATTGCAGTAACCAAATTCCATCTAGCTATGATTCATGTTCACCTTCGTGTGACGAACATAAGCAGACACAAAAATCCAATTTGCGAAATTTAGCTGCAATGAAATAATCTTGTAAAATCAAGAACTAATTCAAACATTCTGAACAATAAGTGTATTCTTGATTACCTTTAGGCGCACACTGTGTATAGAACTATAACATGCACATACACACAGACGTGTAAGAGGAATATATTATAGGTATTATAGACTCAGAAATAACACTTAACCAATATCAGCCTCTCAAATATTTAGTGAAAGATCTCTCATCAAAATCCTTCACTAAATAACACGTTGCAACAAATAGATACTTGTTAACAAACACAACAGCTTTTTAAGAACATCCAGAAACATATACAAGAGAATAAAATGTACACAAATAATGATACAGGGTCTGTCCAGAAAATATCGAGCTGCAAACGAAAAAAAAAAACAAAAACAGCCGACTGAAGGACAATGATGCTGTATTCCCCTTTAAAGTACTCCCCTTGGAATACCTTCAACTTTCCAAACAGTCAACTAAGTCCTCTCTCTGTATTGACATCAACTGCTTTGGTACATTCCCTTCAAACTCATCCACGGTCTGAAATCTCCAAGAGGATAAGTAAGGAGTCCCAAGGAGCCAATCTGGATTGCAGTAGAAATGACAGACCTGGATGATGTGATGTTTTGCCGAAGAATCTTGTTAGGTCATTTCAAGAGTTGTGCAGAACACAAAGATTTTCACTGTCGATTGAATAATGCATATGGGATGTTTGTTTTTTTACAATTTTCTTTTTCTTTTTAAATTTCACCAACTAAAAAACACAATGAAGCTGCAGATACACCAATGGACCGAAGTCAAACAATACAACAAATAATCCTTTTATATTTGAAGAGATCCACTTCATCTCTTACAAATCATAAGAAAAAGCATTTTTTTAATGACTACATAAACATTTGTTTCATCATGTACACTAGTAGAATGAGTAATAACCTTAGGCTGGCTATGACTCCAGCAATCTCAGCTCAGGCTTCACACTACTTATACAACCTAGAGTGAAGACAAACTGCCAGCCAAGGTTTGAATACCGCTTGACCGAGTCTTTTTCCTCTAGGATACCCCACACCTGCAGTTTATCTTATGAAACAGAGAAATCTATCAACAAACATGCTGAAGTCCAACTTGTTTCAAGCATACACAAACAGCACAAAGTCCAGCGGAGTAATTGTCATGAAACAAGATTCCTGGCAATTGATTGATGGATAGCTATTGCTAGCCAAGGTTTGCCCATGTTACTGTCAAATACCAAAGGCCTTAGCAACTAAATTGAGGCTAATTGTGGATTTGAATAAAGATATTTTTCACTAACTCAATCGCACTCACTTCTTTTCCTAACAGGAAATGAAGTGTATCAAACTGTAAACAAGTTGCAGAGGCTGGTATGGTACAGTTCGAACGAATATGGTTGGCATGTCCTGGTCAATCACTCTTAAAAGAAAAAGGAGTAACCAAAAACTTACTGTTCTAATGCTTCTAAAGCAGTAATATTTTACATACTTGATGCATGTAAATAAGTAGGGCCTTTACAGTGGCTATGGCTTCACATATCACATTACTATTTATTCAGCACATTTGCAAAATGTGAAATAGACTTAGAGGCAACATGCACCTGAAGTGGCATCACTCATTTCACCCGGCACTATTTACAGTCTTCATTTATTATTGTACTTGATAAGCATCTTAAAATACTGAACCCATTCTCTGTCCTATAACGTACTCAGCTATTCTGCACCTTTACTTGAAGTATGACTTGCACAAATTACAGGATTCAGATTGTGATTTACTGGGAATCTTTTCCAGGCATGAGCAAACCGGAAATGCTGACCACCTTGGAATCGCACATCAAACAGTCAGGGAACTTGGGACTTGGGAAGAAATATATCAGGATTTAAAGCTTTTTTCCCAACAGTTAAGCTGAAATTTAGCCAAAAATTGTTACTTTTATTTCTACATTTTCTAGAACTTGGCCAAATGAAACAGTATAGGAAATCATTTTTAGAAAATAACAATGAAAATTCAATTTTACTCAAATTCTTGAGGAAATTAAACCATTTTGTTCAAACTGATGGTTAAAAAAGTTTAATCTTGGAGATTAATGTTGTTCACAAAGAGAAAAAAGACGGCACAGGTGATGGTTAACAGCATGATTAATGGAATCTGCAAACCAAGATCAAATTGGGTGAGTGTTCACTTTGCACTAATACCCTTTGGAAAGGCATGAATCCATCTATTCTACCCAGCTGTGGGTAAATAGCAGGGTAGACTGGGGGGGGGGTCTTCAGCCTAGGTTGGCAACCAGACTAGGAGAGAACTGATTTCAAACCAGGAAAGTCCAACCCTTCACCCAGCATCTCGAGAGATAGACAGTAAAAAGGGTAGGTAACAAACGGTTAAGAGGGTTCTGATGAAACTTCCACTGGCCTTGCAATCCGGAAGTGAATTATAAGAAGCTACTCAAATTGAATAGAAAAAATAAAATCTGACGGACAAAATAATATTTACTCGTCATGGAGTGATAGCAATCAAGTAAAAGATAAAAAGAACCCCCCCCCCCAAAAAAAACAAGAAAGCACAAGCAAAAGTCATGTAGTGCTAAAAAAGAAGCGAGGGAATACAAAGGTGCTTGTTCTCTGTCTGGAAAGCTTTAAGCCTCCCTACCTTGAAATTTAATATATTTCAGAGATGTTTAGAGACCACATTGGATGAGTATTTGGATATATACTGCCTAATTTTGCTTATTGGTGAATTATTGAAATAAAGGATCTTAGTAGCATATAGATAGTGAGGGAACAGCACTACAGAAGTGCTAATTCATAATCTAAATCGGAATCAGTGATAGTTGGTAGAGCATGAGATTTAATATTCCAAGACTGAGAAATGCTTGTCGTGATGTTGTGAGGAAAGTTGTCAATTGAGAGCGAACAAGAATTGTAAGGCTGATTAATTAGATGCACAAGCCTTTGGCAATATTTTTTTTGTTTGCTTCTAAACACGATCATTTCATTTATCCACTCAAATCCTTTCAATATCTCTAGGGTAGCTATTCTAATTACTTCCTGTTCATGCCAAGGGAGTTGATCCCAGCTACATCAAGACAGCATGAATTAGTGTATTTGCAAGCTTATAAGACATTTAAAAAAAGAGAAACAAAAATTCTGTGTGCAGTGGATTGTTATTATGAATAGGAGGTTGAGCACCAAAGGCTTGATCTGTACAATGGGAGGGGGGTGTTGCAGTAAGCACTGAAAATAAGAAAAAAAGAAAAAAAAAAAAATAATGTTCTAGTGAAACATGCATCTTATAAGCTAACCTGACTTCATGGAAAACTTGTACAAGTTCAAATAAACTTTATTGATTATTTCCTCATGAATGATCTTCCCTAAAAAATAATGACAGTAAAACTTTATCACCAAGAATCTATAGCACCTCTAACATTCGTATCAAATTCTAAAATTCAGTCATTATTACAGGAAACACTGATTAATGTACTTCTGATTTGTGCATTATCAATGTTCTAAAACTTTTTGATACAAAAATACAAATAGTGTGCCCCCAATATTCAATAAGCCAGGTAATTAAAAGCCAATTCAAAATAATTTAGTTGATAATAAGATAAGTTTTTTTATTGTACTCCATCAGTGGGAACCTCTGGTGTGTGAATGCACTCTAGACAACAGCGACAATACCAGGATTTTATAAATCTACAAAAATTCAACTGATAATTGGATTTTGATTAAACTCTCATGTAATCTCAATAAAACATATTTCTATGAAGATACGTTCCCAGATAAAATAAATACAGAAACGTAGAAAAAGTAATCTGCATCAAAAAATATAATATGCAATAAAACTAAATAATTGTTTTGTAAGGAAAGATTTTAGCTGTTTTTTAAAATTAAAAAAAAAAAAAATGAAAACTTTTGGTTAATACAAAAAAATAACTGCCTGAAAAATGATCTTTTTGAAAGATTTTCAAAAATTCAATTAAATCAAATATATTATTCTTTGCAAAACAAAATAATCTTAAAAGTCATTTTTGATTTATAAAAAAAAAAATCACTTCATTTCTCAGAGTAGTAGACCAGAGAAATATCAACAGATTGCAAAAGTAATCAAAAATGATAATAACAGAAGACATGATAGCTTGATTTACCCTTGCATATTATCATAGTTAATACGGATACATTCTATAGGTTATAAATTACTTTGGGAAAATCATGTACTTTAATTGCAGGGACATGTACGGCTTTTTTGTCATGGTAGACAGTATAAGCAGCTTCAGGACTTGAGTTGCTATGCCTGGGTGCTCAGTATGGAGAGTTGTACCCCAGTTCCACTTCTACACTCTTCAAAGTTCATTAGTTTAGCATTATAATGTAAATCAAATCCCTCACTAAAAACTTGATAAGTTCTCGAATTTTCAAAAACTCAAATGATAGAAACATGCTGCAGGGTCCCATTAGTAAGCACAGAAAATTTGTAGGCCATAGCTATAACTGTTCTAGAGTTATGATACCAGACAAATGGAGAGACATTCGGTGAATTATAGCAAGGTTGTAAATATATAATTTGTTCTTGAAGACAAACATCCTTTAATTGAAATCCAAGAGAAAAGGCTGTCCTGATGTGGTTTTACTCATCAGTCAAGATAACTCACGTCTGGTTCATTCTCATGTTCGAGTGAGCAACCATGATGAAGTGAATAAGTTTTCAAAGTGATCCCAGATGCAGATACGACTTACCTATAAAAGAGAGAGAGAAAAAAAGAAAAGAAAGACACGTCAGAATCATAATATGGTCTGAAGTAACAAAAAATGATAGAGGGATGATGGGGAAAAATGGGATGTGTGCCTCAAAAAAGCATTTGAAAATTGACTTCATTCCGAATGGCCAATTAAATTGTTATATACATGACTAGGTGGGAGAATATCAATTACACACAGACAAAGAAAGGCATATCTAGGCATCTGTACATGAAAATATTAGAAAGATCAGAAGCAATGTTTGGTTAAAATAGCTTTGGGGATTAAACATTGATTTTTCGATTAGTATTTCTTTTAGGTTTAAGAAAAGAATAGATATGCTTGAGAAAGGTATGTATCCATCTTTTCCTCCCTGCCAATTCATCATAGGCTAGCTTAGCAGGGTAAAGCCCATTGAACCCCCCGTACACATACACACATTGCCTCTTTACTTGAGGAAGGAAAGTCTATGTCCCTTAGATGGGCCTAGCAAGCCAGATGTGAATTAGGGTACATCGCTCATGTTAAATAAAGGACAGTGGAAGAGGATAGATGACTACCATCTCCAACTCCAGTAGTATGATCACAATTTCCATCTCACAAAACCTTGAGTAGAAGTAGGAGATGGAATTAAAAATTTCATTAAAAATTTCTTAGTTGCTTTTCAACACAATTTTTCTCAGTCTATCACTTTACAGTAGGAGGTAAACAGTACAGATTGAGAATAAAGAATTAACTCCAAGCGAGTCTTGAACTCAAGTTCATTTTACCAGGGGAAGCCACCTATATGAGCATGAGGTACTGTTATTATTGACCGAGCAACTAGTGCTCTTACAGCTGGCAGAAGATCAAATATCATCTTTAAACTTAGTCTTCATCTTTCTCAGATCATTTGGTAACATATTTGTTTTGATGTACACTAGTTACAGAAGTAATATTATCCCTCCTTCTACCTGATACACCTAAAAAAAAAAAATTTAAAAAAAAAATTTAAAAAAAAAAATTAAAAAAAAAAGAAAAAAAAGTAACATTAAATTCAATGCAGAGTAAAATTTTTATGATCACCATCATCATGAAGTAGGAAACTGTAAATGGGTTTGGTTCATTGTGGTGCAGCCATTTGCAGAATGGCATTTTGGTATAGTTGTTCGGGGACAAAACTTATTTTGGTGCCGAGAACATTTCTTTATTGGTGAATCTGTCAGTAAAAATAAACCTTAATCATTATCACCAAATGAAATAAATAAAGCTACATTATAATTCTTCCAGTGATTAATAGATTCTATCATTTTTTTTTTTCAATAAAGTTACATAATAGTTTCAAAATTTTTCAAAGTATCACCTCTGAATGATGATGAATCAATCCAAGCATCCAAATGTCTGGTGCCAAAATGTCTCATTCTGAGGTATCATATAGCATTCAGTCATACAACCGTAATTATAAGGAACAAAGTCTGAAAGATTCATTTTTCAACACAAAATGAAGCCAGAAAGCAGATCTGGTCAATCAGTGAACTCCACGCTACAAACCAGTCTTGGAAGATTTCAAGAAAAAAAAAAAAAAACTTTTTTCCAGACATAAGTATATGTTTGAATTTTCAGCTCCATTGGTATGGCCTATATGCGTGATACATACATGGCTAGCCAGACCAACTTGCAAACTGAAAAAAACTCATGTTGACATTTTTTGTGATAGTTTCTCATTAACTAAGAAGAGAAGGCAAAATGAGGAAAAAGCTAGAAAGCAAAACTTATAAAAAAATTTTTCTTTCAAACAAAGGGGCCCACATAGACATCTGTCAGTCTGAAAACATGGAAGAAATGTTCAAACACATAGCTTATACATACACCCCCATCCCATCCAAGGGAGTTTTATTAGTTTGTGTCTTTTTTTCTTCAGTAAGTGCACCCTAAAAAAATGTGTGGCAGTTTATTAACAGGAAGGAATGAAAGTAATTAAGAATGTGACTGAAAACTGCCTTTCCTGTCAACACCACAACCAAGACTGGGGGGCTCAGGGCTAGAGCTTCTTGGGAAAAGGGAAGACTGAGGAGCTCAGGGCTAGAGTTTATTGGGGTACAGGATGGAAGAAGCAAGTATGAAGGATAAAGAAATTCAAGAGCTTTCCAGATAGTAGATGATCATCTCAGTTACTGATAAATGCCCCCTACACAAATCTGTCTGAATATATAGATGAGAATTGGAGTTGAAAACAGGTATTTGGCCTTCGCATTATCGGCGGTCTATTTAGCACAATGGTAAGTGCATTGGCACGTTCGAGCAGCTACTTATTGGTGGCAGGTTTGATTGCTACAGTAGCCCCATTTTCTTTGTTTATTCAATTTACATTGTCTAATATAAATGATATATTAACCATGTAACAAAAGGTAATCATTTCAAATAAGTTTCTATTTAATATAACGCAATTTATAATTCATTCTGTGGTCCAATTATGTCCATTTCTCAAATACATACGGTTGTGTTGAAAGAGACAAAAAAGACAGAAAATAAAGAAGATGAGAATTGGGGTTGAAAGTGGATATTTGGCCTTTGCATTATCAGTGGGCTGTTGAACACATTGGTAAGAGCATCACTACGTTGAAGCTGCTACCTATCTATGTCTGATTTGATTCCTGCATATACATATATATATATATATATATATATATATATATATATATATATATATATATGTGTGTATTTGATCAAAATGCTTAGTGCTCCATATGTTCAAGAAATCAATAACGATAATTTGATAAAATAAAGCACATAAAAATTAATTTTATTATATGGATCACCACAGTTGGGCTGATAGGTTTCTATGCTATGAACATTTTGACAAGTCATGAGATGTTAAAATTATATTTTGGTTCTTAATATGGCTGGATACTGTTCATCGAGTTCAAAATGGTCTCAATATTCTTATTGACTGCTATGCTGTGGCATATTGCACCCAAAATCCCATAATATAGAGTATTTATGCCTAACTAGGTAAGTAAACAAGGGATCTATGCATCAAATAACAAAAAATAATTTTGGGTTGGGGGTGGGTTTGAGATATATTTAAAAAAAAAAAAAAAAAAAAACCCATCCAGAATATAATTCACATTTCAAAGACAGATCTTACTAGACAAGAAAAATACAATGGGAAGAAGAAGCCTTTTCAAGTATGGACATAAAATAAATTGAAAAAAAAACAAAAAAACTTTCATACTAGAAGTAAACTCATTCATATATTCAAGGATCCTAGTCATGGCATAATGGTTAGAAAGCTTGTCTAGCAGATCATCAGAAATGAGTTTGATCCTCAGTGGGTTCCTTATACCTGCAGCTTTGTACCAGAACTAAGTTATGCTTAGTAAATAATAATCGAAAAAAACAATCAATGGGTTTTTATCAATTGGTCTCTTGTTACACTGAAGGAAACCAATACATAAAATTAGATGCCGTGATTTGAACTCCAACTCAGATTTTAGTGGCTTAATGACTCCGCAATAGGCCAAGAGTACACTGATGACATAATGGAATTTCAAGCATCAAGTATGTTGGTCAGATAGTAGACATTGGAGAAAGGGGACATTACATCTGATGGCCTAGATGGGTCAAATTTAAAAAATAAAATTGTCATTTGGTTAGCCAACACTGGTACACTAGTATATACATTCAAGAGAATTTGCATCTTCACTGGTACTAACCGAATTTACTTAGGTACAATGTGGTCTTGAATATAATACGACCCAAATTCTTGTAGCTAAAAATCAGTAAAATCTATCTCTTTAAATAGCTTCATGTAAAGAGTATTTATTGATAGCTTGTTTTCAAACTATTTTAAATTTAAAAACTCTTTTTTTTAAAACGCAAATTACAAAAAGGTTACCAAAAAGGAGGAAAAAAAAAGGTAATTATACATACATTTCAACTTTACAATAGATGTTGTAAGTGATTTCCTTTAATCTAGAAGTAGGTTAATACCAATTTCATGACATAAATGTTTCATTACATTGAAAAACAACATAGCTGACACAACACAAAGGGATGGATGCTTGCACAAGGCAATAATTTCAACTTCTTGATACTGTTGTCTCTGAATACAGTGTGGCCACATGTTTAATATTGTAGCATAAAATTTGTGTGTAAGTTCTACCCTCTTAGGGTTGCGGTCTTTATGAAACACCCTGTATAACAAGAGCACAGTTACCAATTGCATTGAGCACTAAATGCCTGGATTATTTTTGTATTTATGACCACTAACCATTCTGCATTCCTCAATCTTGATTAGAAGTAAGGAATCAAAAACCGGTGATAGAAATGGAAAGAATCCATTCTATCAGAAATAGGGGGTTCACAACAATTCCATCAGATGCTCCAATATCTGAGATTGACAGTGTTTATAAGGATTCACTAGAGTCTGTTCAGAAGTTTAAAACTTAGACAAATGGTATTAAGTGCTAAGGTAGTTAATCAACATTATCATAGATAATTATCAACATGGAGGAGAGCAGTGGGATATTGCTGAAGTCAGAAATAAAGTCCTGAAGAAGTAAAAATCATGAAAACATGATTTAAAGAAATATTCTTTCAATCAGAATTTTTCTTCCCCCTTTCCCAATAATTTCACCCCCGCCTTTTTTTCTTTATAGAGAGAAAGTAAGTTCAGGATTCCTTTCTTTCTTCAATTTTTTTTAATTCTTTTTAATTATCTGAAATTCAGGAACTCCTTCGAAACTCAGCTTCCAACCCTTTCCCAGATAGCTCAAGTAGAAATATGGAGAACGAAGGAGGAAAAAAAAAAAACAGCAGAAAGAGGGCGAGTGAGAGACTGATTTCAGAAACAGCATTGCATGTCCATCTGTGTGTATGTGTGTATGCAGACGACTGCAAGTTGGGTTGAAATGAGAAGGGTAGGTGCTTGAAGTTAAGGGGGCAGAGGAAGTGATATAGAGCAGAAATACGGGAGAGGTTAGCGTCTGTGAGAATAAGAAGGATATAAAAGAAAAAAAAAACAAACAAAAAAAAAACAGCTCTCTTGTATCACCCTACAATGATAGTCTACAGAAACAAGAGTACATCAGCTTGCCATGCAATGCATACAACACCCAACAAAATATTCCAGAATAGATGAGAAACTGTTTTATTAAATGGTGGAGAGGTCTAGTGTCATGAAGAAAATGAATTTAAACTCATTAAGAGTATGTAAGAAAAAAATTCGATCCTAGAGATGATGAAAGAGAACTATAACACTTATATGTGCCTTTCTAAACATTTTTCACAAGAGTAAACATCTCCAGAAGACCTATCAAAAGTATACACATATACATAAGTGTGTGCGTACATGAAGTGTACAAAAGTAATGTAAAAACAGAGCCTGATTAACAAACAGCTTTTTATTTGCCTAATCTTTACAGAAAGATAATGTTAGAGATTGCCTCATCATAGTATGATATCAATAATCTATCTGCTGGATAGACCCATGGAATTTCCACAGGTGTTTACAACTAAGATATAATCCTTAGTCTCCAATAAATATTTCTGCTATTGAAGTACATATTTCACCTCTGTCAAGGTGGTAAAAATTGGGGGCGGATCCAGTAAATCTTTTACTGATTGATTCAAAAATTTTATTTTCATTTCTGCTTCTTTTTTTTTTTCCTTTTTTTCAATTACATTTATATATACACTCATGACTTCACACAATATCTCGAAAAGTTCTCAATGAATTTTGATGAAATTCTGTAGAAGAGTGCATGATAGACCTTGAGAAAACTTACTAAATTTTTGGGTGGTTCCATGCACAATTACCTGCCCTACGCTGTAGTTGTATATACAAATCATATGGAATCACTCAAATTTCAAATTTGTTCACACAATATCTCCGAACATTTTCAATAATAGTTTGTGGAAGGGTGAACTATAGGCTATGGCAGAACTGATCAAATTTTTTGGTGGATCCATGCATAATTACTTCTCCTGAAAATGGCGTTGGCAGACTTATGTGCTTCGAGTCCTCTCTGGTCTTGTTAGAATAATTTATTTATTCCAACTATAACATGCAAAGGCAAATTAAACTAATATCTTATTCTGTTATAGTTATTATTATTACACTTGCTATCAGTCTTTATTCCTGTAGTCTACAACTACTATAACTACAAAGAATTAAATAGTCTGACCAGAGAGAAAGGAATAATAAATGAATGACAGTTATAGTTGGAGGTACAATGAAATGAAGAGAGTAGAAAAAGTAGAGGGTGCTTATCCTTGAAAATGGAAGAGGTATATGTATTCACACATTTTTGTTAGTCCAAAGAATGTCTTCAAAAGTTCTTCATCAATATCAATGTCATGGGCTTAGGAAGAATTGATTAAATTTGGGGGAGGCTCCAGGAATTCCTTTTTGATTGAGAGATATTTCTTGTATATTAAAACAAGTCTGAAATATGGAAAATGAAAATTTGCAGCTACCATCCCCTCCCTGAATCATAGTTAATGTATGGTATTAGCCAAGATATGCACTCTCTAGTTAATCCTCTAGTATTCCATTCTTAAATTGTAAAGATATACAGCAGAAATTCCCTGCTTATAATAATAAAAAATTGAAGGTAGGATAATAATCAAATAGAAAAGAGCAATAGATGGGTTTTTGTACTCCAGGTGAAGAGCAGACATCTAGTTCATCAAGCTCCACTCGGTCCATTTCATTTCTTGGTATAAAAGTGTTTTTATCCAGAACCACATCCTGTTGAAAGCAAGGGAAATGGTTTCTGCTTGCAAAATAATATTCTTACTGAGGCAAAGCAAGGCAAACATATTTGCACAAAAATAACAAAATTTATACTAGCAGATAAACACAGATGCTTCAATATTTATCTTGGGTTTCTCTTATCAGATCACATCTAAATTTTCAAGCAGGACGAATGCATACATTATATGAATAGGAATTATTGAGAGAAAGAAAAACACGCATAAATGGAGAAATGCGCAACAAGAGATGTGAGTATATATATATATATATATATATATATATATATATATCTTATAGCCAACTGAAATAACATAACTTACTTGACATATAATTTATACCATTAAAAATCTAAAATTGAGAATCACAGTGATGTTGAAACCAACCTTGAAAACTTGAAAAAGACCAGCAATGGTCGAAAGTACTTGGGATAAACATAAAACATGAATCTCATCAAATTCTTACATTCATTCGAACTGACTAAAAAAAAAAATTAAAATTAAAAAAAATCAGAAAACCAGACAAAATAAATATAATGTGAATTTCTCTTTCTCACAGTGCTAGTATAATTTTCGTATATATACTAAAAAGTAATAGGTGTCTGTACTGTAATAAGTCAATAGAAGGAATACGATAGCATATCCAAAATCAGGTCTCAATTTACCTAAAGGACACATTTCTACGAAGAATTTTGAACCCCCCCCCCAACTCCAACAACATCGATTTCTATGGATTCTGCATTTTGTACTCTCTATATATTTTGAATCAGCATTATCCAGGGAGGGTTTGTGTATCACTTATTTGAACCTACACCCATGTGAGGGTCAATGCTTTTTTATAATTTCTTTTTACACAGTTTCTATTTGAAGATCCATTTATTTACTTAAAAGCATAGTTGCTCAATAGCCTAGTGGTTATTTGCTTGGAAAATAAATTGGTGGACCGAGTTTAAACTTTGACAGTTCAATTTTTCTTCCTTTCAATTTCCTATGCTTTCAATCTATTCGAGCGTTAAACCTTTGGGAAATTTATCAATTTTCAGGAAAAAAAAATCTTCAGGTTTTAGAGAAAGGGTTCTATTTATAATGTATTTATAATGATAAACTGGACCCTTATTTTCTTTTTGTCATGGGAGACTGTGGACGTGAATTTCTCCTTCTCTCAGTGCTTTTGCCAGTTTGACTTTTTTTTTTAAGGAATCTAACTGTACCCTAACAATGAAACACTATTCTTAAAGCAAAAAAATCCCAACCAAAAAGCAACAATAAGATATGGGCACAATTTAAATCTGGTAATCTACTTTGATGCACAAAATATTATGAAATCTCTATAAAATATCGGTTGCTTACGAGTGTTGTTAGATTTGGAGTTTTATTTTCCCCAGGCATTGCTAGGTACTTTACCTAGAACTTGAGGATTACTTTGTTAGCCTAGTTTGACATTAAGAAAAGGGTGCAACTGCCTCTATAATGGTTCACTGCAGAACAAACACTGCATGCTATTTTTGCTTTTCATTTTTTTGGTGAAAACATAAGTACCCTCGAGAAAATTTTCAAAAAGCAAAGAATACCTGTATTAGATATCCAGCAATAAAGGTTGGACTTTGGCCCCTGTAACATGTTTTCAAGTTTTCTTCTCTAATCGTAGCTAGTGCTAAGAAACCTGACTAGCCAGGCATTTAGAATGTATTTTTCCAGATCTATAAATTGACAGGTCATGAATATCATAATTAAGTAAGTACTTTGAAACTCAAAAAGCAATTTCTTGTGTGCTGAAATCAAAAAGATATTCAGTATGTCCTCTCCGGAATCTTTGAGCAACACTCTTCTCCTTATATTTTCTTTGAAGGAGGGTTCAAACTCCTGTTAAGTAGTAGACAAACCAAAAAGCTGCCAAAATTCACGCTGATAACACAGTGCAACATATTTTGTATCATTTTCTAATTGATTATGTCTAAAAAGTATAGAAAAATGTCAATTATTCCCTTCAAACTTCATTTTTGAGACACAGACAGTGATAATTTGAAATCTATTTATTTCAAATTGAACAACGGGCAAATTTGCTCATTTTTCTTCACAAAATATGAAAAAACGCTACTATATAAAAAAAGAAAAAAAAGTCAATAAAAGAAAATAACACTTACTACCTAGGAACAAAATTCGCATTGCACTATGTTATTCTTTAAAAATACAAATACACAGGATCCTGAGTCACTAAATCCAAAAAGGGCAAATAATTTTAATTGATGATAAACAATGCTAACACACTTGGATGATATAAATAGGTGGCCAAGACTTGCCTTTGTTGACATGAGATGGCATGTGAACTTCTTATTGCTAGAAGACAAAAGAGAATTTCTGAACAAAATCAAACTTATTCTGAGTGAAATAGATTTTTGTGTTTAACTTTGCAAATTCAATAAATCTGATTTTCTACATGGTAACAATTCTAAAAAATAACAAATGTGAGCCTCCTGCAGTCAAAGATGGAAGCACATTTATCCATTGTCTACTATTGGATTCAACAATCTGAGTCACCCTCTGAGTTGAACAAAAAGAATCTGAACTTTGATCTTATATTCATCAAATGCTTACAAACACGCGGAAAATATAAAATGGTTAATCAACTAATTGATTTTACTAATGCATATCCTCCCAGGCAATAACATAACCAAATGCCAATAAAAAAAATGCTGACAGTTAGATTCAAATTCACACTTCAATCATGACCTTGTGGTTCAAAACAGCTTATATAAAGGCAAAGAATTTTGCAAATTTTACCAAGCTGTCATTAATTTATATCACAGCTAATTGGCGACTTGTACTCAGTTGTTAGACAACAATAGAGAAAGCTGCTTATTGTGATCACTTTGGACAGGGTTTTTTAGATAATGATAACTGGCTGATAACATTTTGTCTTGGCAGTCGGATGAAAAGCAAATATAGGTATTCTCTGATTATCTTACAAATGAATCTGAGGCCTTTTTATTTAAAAAAAAAATTTGTTTTTTATAACCCACTTCTGTTACCTTATTGTTATGACATTATTAAAAGACAAAAAAAATAAGAAGCTGTAAAAAGAAAAAAAATGAAAAATTTTGATGAAAATCTTCTTTTCAATATATAATTAATTCCATCATTTTTTAGGGGTTTTTTTGTTTTTTTTTACAAGTATTTTATGAACAATAAGACATTAATTTCAGAATTTAAATTAGTATGACTTGTTTGCACTAGCCTGAATTTTACTAATAATAGTACTATTCTGAAGATATTGTAATGGACACAAATAAACAAGAAAACACTGGGAGTGCATACCTCTGCCAACACCATTGTCAAAGGGGAATAATTGTACAGAAATTTGGTAAGTTCTTCCATAGCCTATTGTCCACCCTAACACAAAATATCATTGAAATTTATTGAGATCTTTTGGAAACACTATGTGGACAAATATGAAATCTTGTTGATATTATACGGTTTGGATATAACAATAACATAGCAGAGGTCATTGCGCATGGATCCACTCAAAAATTCAATGATTTCTTCCCATTGTCCAACCTTCCAGAAGATTTCATAGTAATTCATTGAGAACTTTTGTATATATCATGTGGACAGTCATACTTGGACTAAAGAAAAAGAAATGGAAAAATATCTCTAAATCAAAACAAAAATCTTGGATCTGCCCCAAATTTTAACCCTCACTTTCTGACCCCATTGCCAAGCCTCCTTAAAAAATTTTGAATTCCATTCATTATCTTGGAGATATTACGCAGACAGTCATGAAATTTTTGCGATATCATCTGGTTTGAACATCAATTACAACGACGTGGAGGAGGTAATTGTGCATGGATCTGCTCAAATATTTAATCAGTTCTTCCATAGACTATTGCTCATCCTTCTCCAAAATATCACAGAAATTCATAAAGAACTTTTGAAGGACAGACTAACAGACAAACAGATGCCACCATATACATATACCTCTTTTCAACTTCACCGACCGAGATAAATGATCGTGTTAAAAAACAAGCCAGCGTTTCTGTCAATTGTTGATATATGTGGGGTAATGTTTCATTAGCCGACTACTTTGAATAAACACCTAGGTCTTATTACGAGAGGAGATCAATCAGTCAGTCATCGTGGCCCAACTATCATCTCTATATTGAATAGATTACACCGACAATAGATACAAATAAAAAAGACACTTCAAACAGTACAATTTCCTTTAGTTACTCCCTATTTATTTCCAGCTGATCAACCACATGACAGCGAGTGTTGTTGTGTTTTTCAACTACTTCCACAACAACACAGGATTACTAGCCACAGCAAGATCCATTTATATTACAGATGGAAGAAAATGAGACCAACACTTTAGAACATTCATAAATTAATCAAATTCACCTGAATATCTCCAAGTTAAGAAGAGTTAGACCTCAAAGATGCTTTGCAACTACAATAAGCCCCAAGGGAGATAAATACAGGCCTCCCCTGTTATAACATGGTTCATTATAATGCGGGTGGATGGTGAACCACAAGATATCAATCTAGCTCCAAAATTGCAAGATCCAGCTAAATTTTATAACAGCTCAGTTTTAACAGGGTCTACTTTCTTGGAACCCAACACCTGCATTATAATGAGGGATGATTGTAGTGGACATTTTAGATTCCAGAAGTTAACCCAAGCTAAATGGTTTCTACATTTAAAGCGAAACTGGTTTTTGAACTTCAGACCACACTATCTTCAAAACAAAAGTACAGTAGTTTGATTTGAATTTCTAGTTCCAAGGGAACCAACTGCATGTATGTGTTGGGGTCCCCACACTAAATTCAACCTTGCATCACATTCTGCCCTAGTGGGGAGGCAAACTAATACTCTGGCTAGGGAGTACTTGCATAGGATATAATGAATCTATGTGCATCTAAACACTTTTGAGGGGTTATTAAGAAATATGGCAACATAATTGTTAAGTAGCCATAGTGCAACCTGCAGACTAGCGTTAATCATGGCAAAATGAACATTTGCCCAAGGAACCATGGCAGTAATTTGTGCACCAAACTGACCAGGTAAGCAATAATTATACTAATGTGACAGGTGTGTTGATAACTAACTGGCAAACATACAACAGATTCATGTTCTGATGATTAGTTATTCACTCATTCTTAGCAACAGCTTCGTTTCATTGGTATTCCTTGCCACAGTTTTACAACAATGACACTACACACAACCGATTAGTTTGTCACTCAAAAATTAGTACCCGAAGGCCTCTGTCTCAATGGACAATCAAACAACATTGATCTGACTCCCTTCAAGATGCAAGCCTGGGCAAAGTGCATGGAGATCTTGGGATCTCACGTCAATGGAATCCCTCTCTTGCCCTTGCTTATGCAGTCCAGAGGTAAGCGGAGCGTGATACTTTTGGCATTCAATTGCCTCAGAAGGGCTCCCCTCTCTGGTTTGGAATCTGATTTGTCCTTCTCCAAGACTGGTTGCCTTTCTAAAGTTACAGAGCCCAGGCTGTCCTGCTATTTTACTAATAACTGAGGGGAAAAGAGATAGATTCATCCCTTTCCTAGAGGTATTAGAGGGAAGTGAATGAAAACAGCCTTGACCCCAGTTTGAACTTGGCACACCAATTCTATTGTCAATGCCACTAACTACTACATCATTCACACCTCCATACTCAAGAATTAGTATCACTACTTCTAGAACTAACTACCCAGTGAACTAGGGGTGAAGCAATTTCAGATTCAATCCCAACTGCCACATTGGCTTATTATTACAGACCTGAAAGTCAAGATAAGACACATTCCTAAAAGCCAGTCAAAAATTTGTAAGTCTGTAAATGGAATAATCACGTACTACTATTATCACCTTGTCTCAATTTTATTAGAAGGGATATTTTAATCATTGTACCTGGTTTATTCAGACTATTTCCAAATCTTTGTTGATTATTTTTCACAACATTTTGGCCAAGTTTCTGTTGTGTTCCGGAATGTTGAATTTGGTTCTATATGAGGCATGTGCAGCCCCTCATATATACACAAAAACCAGCCATGATGTGAATGTTAGAGGATATGCATGCTCTGCTATAACTAAATGCAACATGCCAGAACACAACAGAAATCCGGGGGAAGCCAGAGAGTACAACACAGAAAAGAGAAAGGTTAAGTTGGCTAGCAATAAAAGAAAACAAGTTGTGTGAGTGCATGAGAGAATAGATAAGTGGAGAGAAAATATGACTTCAAGTAATTGGATATTAGATTTTTACATGACAGACATATTCAACATTAAATCATTATGTACATAGTTTTGAATATCCTTTCTCATGCCTGATGTGATGATATTTGAGTATAAACATAGTTTTCCCATTCAAGCACAAGTACAAGACTGAAGAGAAGCCTCATGTATGCAAAAGACAAAAGTCTCCTCTATTTTATGATAACTATGGATTAAAAGCATTAGTTATTGGGTAGGTAGAAAGCTACAAACCACTTTCTGGATGCTCAGAATACCACCCTTCATCTTATGTAAACAAGTAATCTTTATTCTGATCATGTAAGGAATCATTATCAATTATTTGAATTAAAATCAGATGGTTTGATGCTAGACCACTAAAAAGGAGAAATAGTTTTCCAAGCAGAACACCGTGTAGAAGTTAAGATTAAAGTATTGCTAATGGCAGCCTTCCAATAGGCACTTGCCTAATGCAAACACCAGTTTATTATTGCACCAGTACTTCCTCTCTAACCCTACCTAGATGACAATATTTTGTTGGCCAACCAGTTATCCAACCCTTAGATTCAAAATGAATACAGTTTCAAGTCTTTCTTAGGAGTCTCCTTTACAGTTCACCACAGGCACAGACAGATATTTGATAATTATGAGGCACTTGTGTTGATATAATCATTTGATGTTCATCACTATCAGGGATTTGCTAATTTTTGAATGCGTTGACTTCTTCACAGCTATCGTCAATCCCAAAATGCTTTTTCAGTTAATAACATATCCATACAAGCAAGTCCATCGGAAGACCATGTAGCTCAAGTTATAATCACACTGAAGGAACAATTTCAAGGATAATTCATACTTATTAAATCAAATTATCAAAAACGATAAAAATTTAAATGCCTATAATTATGAATATACTGAATGATTTACTAAAGGGTGGATGAAATTATTTTGGGGGTGAATGAAACATGAATGATGAATGACTTGATTAACTTAGATATCAATATTTTCTATACTTAAAACCAGGCATTGTCATTAGAGTTTTTAGTAAAAGTTTATTGCTTCTTAATAGCAGTGGAGCTGGAAATTGGATGTTTTCTAATTTTTAAGTCATAGGATATTTCCCAAATTTATTGTAATGAAACCTTTTAGGAAACCATCAAGTTCATAATAAAAAGTGGATTATACATTAAAACACACAAGAGAGAAAACAAAAATGATCACAAACATCAGGAAATGTAACGAGAACAGGTTTTAAAACATGGATAGGACACAATCTAGAATATTGTTGTCAGTTAAAGGCACCAAAAGCACAACATGGAAATTAGATTATTTAGGATATGGGGGGGGGGGTTCAGAGAAATTTTACTAGTGTAAGAAAGGGTTTAGAGGATTCAAACTATAGAGAAAGATTGAGAAAATTGGGGATCACAACACTACTTAAACATAGAATGAGAAGAGATTCAATTGAAACTTTTGAAATATTGATTATAATAATTGAGGTAAAAACGTATTTATCCTGTCTAATAGAACAAATAACCTGGTAGTAGACCCCAATAAATTATGGACTTCTTTAGCAAAAGATTTGTACACTATTGGAATGAGTTGCCTGAAACATGAAGAATAAAAGTAGCATCAACAGCTCTAAAATAGAATTGACAATATTCAAGAAAATGGCATAGAAGATGGATTAAATGGTCAGTATTGGGAACTCTCTGAGGAAATCTTTAAATGAATTCAAGTTATCAAGTATAGAGTTTAGGTAACCAAACTGGAATAAGATTTTTAAATGATAAGAAAATATATCATATTGAGATGTTCACAGAGGCATTATATATAAATAAATAGATAGATAAATTTAGTAGTAGATGAATGAAATTTTTGGATAAAAACTCAAGAGTGAATGACACTGAAACAGTTCAAGCATTGATAATTTTTTTTTTTTTAGCTTTGTGTAAAAAATGTATAGATTTATCTTTCTTTTTTGTATTCTTGTATAGACGCATAATCTCATAATGTTGTCAGATAGTGAAATCCATACATACATACAAAACTGTATGTACAAATACACACACACACACACATTAGTACCCAATCATTAAGCCTCAGTAGATAAACAATTTGAAGCAATCAACTATATCATGAATGATTATTCAGGATATACAATGCAAACGCACACAAACACACACACACACACTTTCTATGTCTAATTAATTGCTTTAACCCAGCCATGCGGTGTTAATCTGTTGTCATTACTCAAAATATGACAAACAATATTCAGTAAATACTGTATATCAATAAGGACAGGGAATATTGAGGATGTCCAATTAATACTGTAGAGGTCAAAAGAAAATTCAACAAAATGAGCAGCATAGTTTTAATGCTAGTCAAACAGACCAGTTTATTGGGATTTTATTATCAAAACAGAAATACAAACAAGTTGCTTGCGAACTTGGCACAAGGTTTCTGGATCCAACTGGATTTACATCTGGTTTGGGGGAGATGGATAAGGCTTAGTTGAGCTGAGTTGGCCTGCAGCTTTAATTAGTAATTATTGCAAGATAATAAAAAATATTTATGTGACTATGAGGATATTAAAAAGTATAAAAGACAGGGCTCTCAGTTCAAGTTCAGGAATGAGTAGCATGATAAAGACCATTAAAATTAGGCTAACAGAAACCATTTGACATCCCCCACCTCCCAAAAAACAAGACAAACGTGTGTGTGTGTGTATATATATATATATATATATATATATATATATATATATATATATATATATATATATATTCCACACACACATACACATCCTTCACCTTTTAGAGGTCAGCTCAGTGTCACTTTCACCTTTACAATTGAAAAGGGTTCTTAACATTCAAACAGTTTTTTTTCGGTCAATTTAAACACCTTGTTAACACCCAGCTCTCACTGAATAACTCCAAGTTCAACTTGACAAATATAAATAAGCTCTAGTTAAAGGCAAGATAGAAAGATCTGGGATGGCTGACTACATTTGGAGAGAAAAAGACGAGCACTTCCCTCACTAGGAACAAGTTCATATGATAGACAGGGAACACTGTTGGAAATAGAGGGGGGAAAGAAAAAAAAAAAAATTAAGGAAGCAGCCCATATCAACATGTCGATTGAATGTATAAGTCAGAAAAGCACAGAATTCAATCTGATGTAGCTTCCACTGCTCTAAAGGAACAGGGTATGCAAATACAAGTCTAACAAGGAAAGAAATCAACATTACATGAATCCTGCATGGTAATGTGGCTACCATTGGAATATTCTGTATACTACCATCATTGGATAATTCTTTAAACCATCATCATATTCAGATATTACACTTGTAATGTGTTAACAACACATACAACATGAAGGAGTTGATTTATCCAAAATGTCTTCGCAAGTGAAAATAATGAACAGCATTTGTTTTATAGAGACAGCATGCACACTCTTCTTTTCTCTCCTATACTTCAGTCTCCTCTACCTCCCACCATCTCAACCTTCAATGACTTAGCCTAACACACCAACTATTTTGGGGGCTGGGAGAATGTGAATTAATGGTAATTGTTTCTTTGCTTTATGCCATTTCAGCATATAAAATGTTTTTTTGAAATATTCTGTGATTATCAAAAATACATCAATCATACCTATATGTGTCAAAAAATCAATCCTTAGAATGTAAGTACATTATAGAGAGACTGATATAGACAAACTGGTTGATCAATCACTCAACTTTTTATCAAATCATATGTATTGATTCACTTGTCATTCAATCAATTGATTAACATTTAAGCAGATATATGAAGAGCCCGAAAATCAGATGTACAGTATGTGGTCTAAACTAACATGATGGGTAAAGATTCGGCCATAACTTCGTTTTTAACAGAATAACAGTTGACAAGTCAATAGCCATCAACAATACTGAGTTTCCTGTTTGAGATCATTGAATAAACGGCAAACCTTGAATATGGTTTAGATAATTAGGTCAATCTTTATACATAAAATTCAACAAAAAATGCAATGTCCAAAGTCTGGTGTGGTAACGATACAAAACTATACTTTCATGGATATTTTCTTTTTATGAGCACAACTCTTTCGAAAACACCATCGACCGGCCTGTCACATTCTCTTTTAATCTCATTCATGGTCTGAAATCTCTTTGGAAGTTACAGGGAGCCAAATCTGTGAGGAGGCTGACAGACTTGGTGTGATGTGATACTTAGCACCCCCCGACCCCAAAAAATACACACAAGGAATAACTTGCTTAGTCACCATGAATGCAATGGTCATCAAGTACACAATCTCACTTAATGGCGTCCTATGGGAGTGTGCCTGTATATGCATGTGCAGTAAGGTCCCCTCCCAGATGAAGGCCATCTTACTGGTTCTCAAGATATTCAAGACCTTATGTACTAAGTGCATCAATGAAATCAAATGCATAAAATGAGGTTTTGATTAGTTGCAGAATTTATTTATCTAACAGGTAAGGTACATTTTCTGATTTAGCCAAGCAATATTGACTTCTATTTAGAAGTTTGAATGCACAATGTTTATTATTGGGAATTTACCAAACTTTTTGTTATGTTATTCTGTTAGCAGTATTTCTATAGCATCAATATGTATCTTTTGTTTTGCTTTTTAAAGTATTGAGGCAACTTTCAACAAAGTTTATTTACACAATCCAACAACAAACACAGCCCTCTCATACAAACCCCTTTTTTCACTCAAATTATTTATAGTAAATTCACTTAATTTGAATAGTTCTTGATAAATTCACTCTCAAAATTTGAAAAGAACAGAGTTCCACCCATTTTTGATACTACCAAAAAAGTGTAGGATATATTTAGATCTTCAAACCTCCTTGAAATATCATTTTAAGAGAAGAATTATTTACAAAGGTATTAGAAAAATAATCTCAGATTATCATAGATTAATATATGATTAATAAAATAAATGAATTTAGATAATACAAAAAAAAACCCAAAAAAACAAAACAAATTGTAATTCCAGAGAAAATATAATGAAATTGAAAGGGAGATATAGCGCTCAAAAGCCTGTCTGATATATATATATATATATATATATATATATATATATATAACAACAACAAACCTTTTGTCCCATGTATGCAGAACATTTTTGCATCTCACAATTCTATAATGGGAATAAGATGTTTTCATCACTAAATCAAAGAAATTCTAAGTAAAACGCCATGTAATTATGGGTTGATTACAAATTAAAGGAATTTGATATTTTAGTCATACATATAAAGTTAGTCCACAGATGAAATTTTATTTTTATTCACAGTATTAGAGAGTATAATATAGGCAAAAAGTGGTTGGAGTCCATGAACCACCAGCATTTTATTTCATTTTTTTTTTTTTTCAATGAGAGGTTATTTATCACACAGAATGTAAATTTACAACACTGATTGTGAATGTATAATAATGAAAGTGAATTGTTCAGATTTTTATATTCTTTGCTTAATGTGATCATTCAGTTACTGCTATCTAATAGACCCTGCTTTAAAGTGATCAGAAGTGGCTTCCCCTGTATGATAATGATTAGACATAAACAGACTATATGCTCTAAATGACGCATTATATCTCTTTATATATCTTTTAGACATCCAGTATATAGAAACAGCAAGATATTTATGAGCAGTTCATGTGTGTGCGTGTGCCAGTCTGTATATAATCATCTGTAAAACTGGGAGTGATGATTTTGAACTATACTGATCACAACTGAACTGAGTATCCTTGCAATAAGCAATGAAATAGATAAGGAAAAACGTAAAACAAACAAATTCAAATTTTACCTTAATACCAATGCTGTTGGTAGAGTTCCTGATAGTCCATGAGGCAATCAACATGCTCCCCAACTTCTATTGTTTATCAGAAATAGCCAACAACATAGAAACCTGAAGGCTCACAATAGCCAGAGACTGTATGTACTGCCAACTCCTGGTGGCATCCACCTGTTTCTCTAACAAGACCGACCAATAAATGTTAATTGTGAAAGCTTGTTAGTACACAACTAATAATTTGTTCTACCACTTGTTTCCGCTTAGCTGTGATGTTATAAATGACTCTTAGGACAATGTCAGTGCAAAGCAGCTTCTGTCCAAGATGGTCAACCCACTTGGCTATGAGTGGATACTTGAACCTTGTACTGCTCTAATTACAGTTTGACTGAACTGGCCACAACAATACTGAAGTCATTTCTTAGCCCTAACAATGTCTAAGGAGGCAAGAGTTGATTTTAGCCATCTCCAGTGGCTAAGAAGAGACCAACAATGAATAAATAAAATGACCATGAAAAGAGAGTGAGAGAGAGAGAGAGAGAGAACTCTTGATTAGGTATGTCATAGACTTTAAATGACCAAATGATCTACTTTTAAGAGGATTTATTTTCCCAGAACCCCAGTTCACTTTGAGAATTTTTAATCAACCTATTCTGGATATGACAAATGATTACTTATGCTAGAACAGGGTTACCCTGATTCATTTTTTACTAGTCGATTCCTGTGAAAAGAGAAGCAGAACACTACTTTGTTTTGTTTTTTTATCGAAAAAAGAGTAGAAGTGGAAAAAAGTAAAAAGCAGGGATAACCTGTATTTGAATTCTATCGAATATAGATCATTTCTTCTTTATTCTTTTTAGAAAGGAACTTGTCACAGTGGAAAAGTCCATTGTTTGAAATGGTGGGTAGGAGATATTTTTATCAGCAAAACTATTACCATTCAAGTGGAAAAATCCACTGTTATAAAAAAAGAATCATGAAAAGCACAGTGCATCATTTAGTGTACTTATACAATGAACAATGTCAACCATTATTAATTTTTTTACTAATATTTCCTTTCATCTTAAATCTTCCAGTTGCTCTTTATAGCAACTTATAATAACTGTCAGTCTATGGCAGTGAGTTAACAGTCCAGATGAAGAATGAGCTCTAGGTGAGATTTAAACTCACATTCATTTCACTTTAGGAATCTGCCTGTAATGTAAGTCACTGCTCAACCATCTACGCAAGAACTCTTATGACTGGCACAAGAGCAAATCTAACCTTCATCCTTCACCAATCTAGTGGTTTTATCATTAGATATTTCTAGATCTCAATTTTTTTGCGACTGATGAAAGGAAAAACAGGTGAGGAGTATATATATTAGCACACTGATATAAAAGTTTTGTTTATTGACAACTGAAATGTTTTTCATCTGCTTCATTTCGTGTTTATAGTACATCAACTTATGGTAAAGCCTTCATTACTAACTACTTCAAAGTTTACCATTATGTGGAAGCAGGATGGTGATCAAATAGTAAAAAATGTATTCATACACTATAGATAACATGAAATCACTTATAACAGTTTGAGCATAGACCTCAGTTTTCAAATCAGAAAGACCTCTACTGAGTCAGGTTACACCAACAGTAAAGAGAGAATGAATTATAGTATAACATTCCAGTTGTCAAATGAAACTCATTGTCTTTATCCCTTTCCTCTGTTACTAAAATGATTACTCTTACTCTGATACATACATATGTAGCGAGTGTCTAAAGTTTTGTCAAAATGTAACCTTCAGCTGAAATATCACGATTTCAAAATTTTGAATATTTATTTCCATATGCCTCTTTGACAAGACTTACCCTACCCCGAAGCCACAGTTTTCACTTCATTTCTGAATGAATTATGAAGTAGTTGGGGTGGGGGTTGGACTTGGATTGAGGATTTTAAAAAGGGAAAATTCATTACAATGTGGACTCACTTGAAATGCCATAGCAAAATACAGATTCTGTCTTCTGTGTTATAATGAGTATACAATATATTTTAATCAAATAAGAGTTAGTGTATTGTACAAGTCAAATATATTTCAAGAACCACTGATAAAACAAAAACACACAACTCAACCAAGAAACAAATGGCTTTCTGTTGCAAAGTAATTTAGATTTCATAGTATGAGAGTCGAATGATTAAAGACAATAACAGAAAATGTTTCTGGCATTCGTAAAGATTGAACTTGCTATTTCAAAACAAAAAAATTTAATTATGATAATTGATCCATTCCTTTTGCAACAATTTGATTTAATGCACTATCATACATTACACAAATGCCAAATGACTGACCAGTAGGATTTGGTGAGTCACTATCTTGAAAAAAAAAAAAAAAAAAAAAAAAAAACCAGTCCTTAAATATGCTTTGGTTTCATCGTGGGTTAAAATTTTGATACTCGATAGCATTTATCCATGGTCTATATCGATACGCAGTTCTTTTTATACATACATTTATAGAAATATTTTAATACAATTTAGATTCAACTATCCACATACAATCAGTTGTCAGTTTCGCATTATTTTTTTTTTCTTCTTGAATTTGGCAGTCCAGTGTTGACAATTTAGAAGTTTTGCTTTTTGTTTTTCTTATAACTTTTCAATTTGGGAGTGAATCTTTAATTCAAAAAAATTGCCCCTTACCACCCAGCTGAATTGGAAACAATGCACACTATATATAATAGTATCTCCAAACATAGTACACACACAACACATACATACATACAGAATAATACAAATATAAATTTTTTTTTATAAATACAGGAATGCTTTGATTGGTGTGGGTATTGTAATAGTAGTTGAAAGATTGTTGTACATATTAATTTAACTTAGTATAAGCTGTAAAAACACATTAAATTATAATAAGACCTTGTAAAGTGTGATTTTGGACAGGATAGAAGATTTTTGGAACAAATTTACAACAGTAATCAAGGTATACCTATATTTACACAAGTTTGTATTTGTAAAAATGAAATTAACTTAGAAAAGCACACCTGTCAGTTATCAAAATAAAACTATTTGTTAAGCAGAGTTTGCCATATCAACTTATATCATCATGTGATCATATATATTTTCTGTCTTACATTTGTCAAAGGGGATAAGTGTTAACTGCTTATTATAGATTGTTGTCTCCCATACTTATTTTTTCTTGGAAATGTGTAAAAAAATCCAGGTTTATTTTGGTTGAATATCAACAAGAACATGCAGAGCAACATCAAGTTTTTGATATTTTTTTTACAGTGCAATTGCAAAATTATCTAAATACAGCAGTCATTTTTTGATGGCATGGGTGAATGAGTTATCTATAATTACCATGTTCTTCAGAATTAAAATAATTTCTTTTTGTTTTGTAAGCATGTGTACATCTACCTATACGGAAATAGCAATCCAAATTGAAAGAAAAATACACACAAAATAGACAAACTAACATTCCAAAGACAATTATAAATTACTTTCCATAGATGCTGTGTAACCAAATAAAAAGTTGAAAAAAGGGGTAAACAATGAATGGGTCACTGTAATCGCATTTTGTTGGACTGTGATCATAAGAAAAGGTATGAATTTTCAAAAGACAAGCAAGCACGACTAATAGCCAATTTAGCAAAAGCTTGCAATGCATATTGACCCCCACATACACACACTAAAAAACTACTTTGGAGGGGAATTTACACAAAATAAAAAAAAACAAAAAAACATTTTCGTTACTCATTGAGGGAGTGCATGGGCGAAATTTCAAGTGTCTACCGTGAATGGTAAGGGCTGGGTAAACTTTGGATGTAGACAGATCCATACATAAAAATGTCAAAACCCATGAATAACCTAAACTCAGCAACAGTGATTAAACCGGTCTGTTGTGGATAGCAGTGATTAACAAGTATCAACTTACACAAGCAAGTATACAGAAGTTGACACAGAAAACTAATAGGTGCATAGTGCAATGATAAGCAAGTTTTTCTTTCAGTCCAATTCACAAGTGCAGTGGGCTCAGTCTTCATCGGGTGACCAACCCTACTAGTGTAGACCTGTAATAAGCTTGGTGAATAACCATAAAAATTCATTCTCACTCTCTCACACATACAAGCAAATAGAGAAAGAGGTCATGATGCAGACAAGGATACAAGTAAATGAAATCAACCTTCCGCGTAAACCCATGGATATCTGATGGCAATGATTATCTTGCATTCATAATAAGATGATGACAATAGAAATAATTGATCCTTTATTTAGCCTGCTTTACCCCATACCTCCCAACAAATAACACTAGTCATAGTATTGAGAAGAGAGCAAGTGTAAAACTGAGTCATTATGCTGATGAGTGATCTCAGTTAAATATAATACTGATAAATGATGAAAATGCAACAAACAGGACTGAGACGGGAGGACACTTGATTTAGTATCAATTGACTATGTATCCAATAATCAAATGCCTTAAAAAAGTTAACAAGACAACCAGATACAACCATCATGGAGAGATGAGCAAGGATAAAAGCCAGAAACTTTATAAGATGGTGGTGCAAGTGGCTGAACAGGTAATGGTATTGAGAATGGGATGAGCGATTCTGAACTCCAGTTGAGACAGTTTGCGGTCATTCCACACTAATGCCCTTGGTCAAGGTATGAATTTATCTCTTCCTAGCTTCCAATATATCATAGGCCAGATAGTATGATGCGGTAAGACCTATCACTCACCCATGTCTCTTTACTTCGGGAAGGGAGGTGTATGCCCAATACTTCAACATGCCTGGCAAGCCAGGAGTGGATTAAGCAAGATATTTCAAGTAAGATATAAGAGAGTAGAAGTGGACGGATGGAAATGACCAAAATTTTGATGAGGTATCATCTATAAAGTTTAAACGCCATTAGAGTTATGAGGAATTCTCGAAAGGTTCAGATTTTAAACTTCACTGTTGAGTTGAGAGAAGTACACCAAATATACGCACATTTTTTTCTCTAGCTGTCAGAAACTCTTTTATCAGAAAAGGTACTCTTATTATCTCTAGTATGATATCTAATGACAATGCTTCATGCTTACAAGGTAGGATGGCATTACAAGAGTACTAAATTTTTTTCTACCTCTAGATAATACAATAAAAAAATTACAAAATCGCTACACAAGGTGCAATGTAGAATGAGCAAACACTCCCAAATGTCAAAACAAACCAACTGTGACTGTTAGATTGCATTCTTTTGTATGTGCAATAAAACAACAAGATGATTGTTCATAAGGACATTCAGATTTAAGAGGCAAATTTTGAGAGATAGATAGATCTATGAGATAAGCTTACTTATCTTGGACCATCCATATTCATGTATGTCAACAAGAATGTCCTTTTTGTGATTTTGACTGTCAAGCTGCAGTCATATTAAGCTTAGTTATAATGAGATTTCAATTATAGAAGAAATGCAAAATGAGGTATTGGGATACATAATCTAAACTTGCCACAGATTGATTGCCAGCATGCATGTCATTCTTAGAACCCACTGATGACTTTATAAATCTGGCTTTGTCCAATGGTTCTTTACCTTTTCATTACCAAGGACCCCTTTTGTTTAAATGAATTTTCCCATGGACCACAAACTTTTGAAAGGTCTACCTACTCAATAAGCACAAAACCCCACAGAAATACCTTTGTTGACCCCCCCCCCACTTGATCCAACCAAGAAAACTTTTGTACTTTCTCTAAGTAACTTACGTACCTTTAAAATTTCTTAACAACTGGGTATTTATGCATTCATACAGGGAATGTATTTTCAAAAAATATGCTTATAGGTAATCCATACTTGATTAACAGAAACAAATATTTGATTACCAATATTTCAAAGTTTATCAGCATCATCCTCAGAACAGCATGGTAGGAGTTATTCGTTGAAGAAAAAAAAAGTACAATGAAGTAAAATTAAAAAATAATAAAGAAAATGCAGGCATACCTCATTAAAGTGCAGTTCACAATATAAAGCAGAAAAAACATTCTTGTCTATATCATCGCCCCTTTGTCCAGAAAAGTGAAAATGAAAACATTAAAAAAAATTTTTTTAAATTTTTTTCCCCAATTAATTACATGGTGCTTTACACAATTTAATCTATTCTGTGATGTAAAAAACACTAATTCATCAGCAAACTTCTTTTGGCACTCGTAATTGACTTTGATTAGTAGTCTTGGACCCTAACACCCAGATTATAAAGGGTGCGTACTTATATATATATATATATATATAAGTATATATATATATATATATATATATATATATATATATATATATGAGAGAATGATACAAGTTATAATAGCACAAACATATGCAGGTGACATTTCTTTTTTTAGACTATGACATAACTATTCAACATAATACAACCAAAGAAATAAAACTAAATGGGCCAATACAGATTGCAACTGATAAGTTCACTGATAGTTGAGCATATTTTCCAATGACCTACCATGTTCATCTTTGCTGGCAAACAAAGGTGTTAAGCAACAACACAAATCAAAGATACATACTCAAGTCTTATATCTATTTTTTTCATCATTGGACAAATCCAACTAATTTCTCTTATTAACCTATCAATAATGGGAGTAATGATCACCAAAGTTAAGCAACATTGAGCTTAGTCAGTATCTAGATGGATGACCATCTGGAAATACCAGTTGCTATAAGCAGATGGGGATCATGCAGGAAGGCTCATGTGGTATCTCTTTAATTCCCCCAAGGAGGAAGCTACTCAATATACTCTTTTCAATTATTGCAAACCAAAGACCCCTCTTTAACCCCCCTTCCCCAAACCCTCCAACTGACATGGCTGTGAGCAATAAGAAATGAATGAATTATTATTGGGAATTCAAAATACCATTGTGAGACAGTTCCAGTTTTACCTTGCATCTTCTTCACTATAGATAAATTAAAATGATATGTTGTCTATGACTGAAGAATTGCTTTGAGAACCAACTCCCAACCATTCTATCTATGGCAGCTGTTTTATATGTGAAGAGGGAAAGGCCAGGATGAATAGCCAGGCTTGCAGGAGGAGTAAATTGAAAAAATTATTTTCCATGAAATACTAGCATATTGTGAGGGTTTTAACAAAAATTCACCTGCTCTCGTTAGTGAGTTTCCAAGATGTAAGAAAAGCTGCTTCTGTATGACTTTTTCTGTTTGTTTCTCTATCCATAACATTAGACACTTCCACTTCAAGTTCTCAATTTTCCAGATGAAAATGTCTCCTACCAATCACTTGAAACAATGGACTCTTCCATAACAATAAAAAAAGACACTAGTAAAAAAAAAAAAGATATAGCAAATAATAAAAATCCTTCATACCAGACAACTTGAGGTATCATTATCTTTCAGTTCAAAATGATTGTGGAATTGTATGAAACTAAGAAAGAACATATATACATAGAATTCAGTAAGGACTATTATTACAAGAGAAAACTAGAAAGCACATAACTCTGCCTTTGTTAGATGAATTGTGCTTGGATCCGCCCCAAAATTTAATCACTTCTTTTCCACCCTTCCATAAAACTTAATTGAAATCCATACAAAACCAAACAGCATCTTTACAATACTTGTAAAACCCATCATATTCACAGCATTAATATCAATGGATAGAAAACATTTCTCCTCTGAAGAAAAGAAGAATTAATATGCGTTGCTAATAAGCACAAAAAAAAAAGACAGATTTATAAGGCCAACAGTCGTTGTCCACTCAGTAGAGTGTTAAGACAAACAAAATGTACCTACTCGAACTAGTGTTCTCATCTTGGTTGCTATAGTTACAACATTTAGTACCCTCCAGCTTTATTTAAGTATCTCTTGTAGTTGGTAACCTTCTGAGACTTTTCAACCAAACCCTTTATTCAATCCACAAGGGTAGACTGTACTCTTCCACTGTTTATGCCAGAGGATATCTCATACCAATTAATAATTCCCAGTCAATTCATTCTTGCAATGTAACTTGTCTGCCTCTTCCACTGAAGATGAGTATATGACCTTTTGGCCCTAACCAACCTGTGTCCCACAGGGAATCAGAGGTAGAAAAAAAAATTTCTCAGCAAGAGTAGCAAACACATGGAACAGCATGACTGAAAAGATGGCCATCATCAAGGATATCAATATTTCCAAAAATAATTCCTCATTTGATATGGGCCATACCAAATGTGACAAAAAATACTCAGTAGTTTAATCCCATCCCAACTCAACTGAAGTTGGCTAATAATGCAATGAACTGCTATCAAAAAAGTACATTCAAATAAATGATAATCCCTCATCTCAGAAATTCAGACAAAAATGTACCCAAAAACCTCTTCCTTTTTATGAGCTCATAATAATGATAATAATAATAAAAAAAAGTGTCTTCATAAATTGCTAGGCTTCTGAGAATTCTCTAGAATACAGATAAGGCATAAGGCAGCGATGTGCGTGGTAAATAAAACTTCCCAAGTAAGTGCAGAGAAATACTCCAACGAATGTAAGAGCAAGAAATTATAGAAGGTTAAGAAAGGAATGTTACGGAATGTTCCGCAGTAACTTTCATCAAAGACATCATCAGAAATCAACTATGGATATCATATCATAGAATAGACATGTAGTATTTGTTGATTATTTTATCTAATTTAATTACGTTGTATTGAGATAGATAAGGTTAACTATTTCCAACAAGTAACTAACTCATTTCTGGAGAGTTTTATAGAGATTCATCCGCATATAAACCTCAATCATGAAATTCTTTCCATTAAGAAATCTCATTTAGTACTGCATTTACAGCTCACACAAACCTTGCATACCCCTTCAATTTCCTCGAGTCACTCTTGTAAGTGGTTAATACACTCAATTTCATTTCTAAAAGGGTTTATCTAATGAATTTGTTTTTTTTTGGGGGGGGGGAAGGGGTTCATAAAGACAATAAAAGATTATTGATATTTTCTCTATGGCCTGTTAGCACATGCTTTGCAGCCTGGTGGTGAGACCACTGACATGAGCTACCTATTTACTCTAACATCATTCAGACACTAAAAAGACCAAGATACATGAAAAAATAAAAATAAAATAGTCATGATCCTTAGCATCTGAAACTAATTTCAGAAATAAAAATTGAAATAGTTCTCTGCCCTAGATCTCTTGCTATGCCTTGATTAAGAAATTGTTCATTTTTTATAGAACTTCAAAGAAGTTTTGACATTTGCTCAAATCTGAGATGAAAAATGGGCTCTATTGATATTCATTCCTTATACGAACAGTCAATTACATGGCTTGCCAAAAAGATGACCACTGCGCAACACAGCACTGTATGAAATCTGTAATAATCCAGCAACATTTGATCACTACACTAATGGAATTGACACATTGAAATGCAATGATTGTAACCAGAAAAAAACTCTCTTGTTTTGATTAACAATGGAAGGACACTGAAGTGTCCTCTCTAGGGCATAACCCTGGGCAAAGCATATGGAGATCCTAGGATGCTCAATTGAATTCTCTTCTAGCCCTTGCTAATGCAGTCTAAAAGAAGGTGATATGCAATACGTTAGGCACCAGCATGATCACAGGAGCAGCCAGAAGGACATCAAAGTTGGCATCTAATTGCCTTAAGGAGGCTTCACTCCCTAGTTTAGAATTAGAGTTTTCCTTCTTGACTGGTTGCCTCAAGGTTTTTCCTGCTATTTTACCTATAACTGGAGGAAGAAGAGATAGATTCATGCCTTTCCTGGGGGCATTAGTGCAAAGTGAGTGTAAACAGCCTCAACTCTGCTCACCGATTCTCTTGTCTGTGCCATCAACTACTACACCAACTCATACCTTCTTATTGTATCATTAATGAATTAAAAAAATTTTATTCAGTCACTATCTTTATTTCTGAAATTTGTTTCAGGCGCCAAAGTTCATGATACCAATGATTTTTTACTTACTGATTTAAAATAGTTTTCCCACCTGGTCAATGGTTGATGAACATTAAAAGCATAGACAGTAAGATAGGCAAAATACAATCTTCCTCCCCTTATTACCTGAAAGCCTAGTTATTTGGATTAAGCTAAGTTTAGTAGATATACACACCCACCAACTTCAGCTAGGGAGAAGAGCCAATGTAGAAGTAATAAAATTGACTGGGACAACATAGATAAATATAGCAAGTTTTCAAGTGAAGTCTCTATGCCTCATAGAATATATGGTAAATAGTGAGAATAAAATATGGGTGTTCCAGACAGAATTTTACTGATGAAGACAAAAAAACCCCCAAAAAACAACAAAAAAAAAACAAAGAAAAAAATGTAGTAGTAATAATAGTAACCACACTTAATTCACACTTCTTTTTATTTCGAGAAAATAAATTATTAGTCAATCTAGAAATGAAAAGCATACAGGGGAGGGGGGCAGGGGGATTAGATAGAAGCAATCCTTAGACAGGTGAAGTGGAGGGGTTAGTCCTTGTGCAGGGCTAGGTGAAAATGAGGCCAATCCTAGGAAGTGTGGAAAAGAATGTGCTGAAAATCATAGGCACTCAGAAATTGAAGCCAGGAGGAGAGCAACTGTAGAAGAGGGAGGAGAGTGAACAGCTGGGACGAATCTCTGGGTTTCTAGAATGAGAATCCATGATTGATGTCAAAAAGGAATATAGTATATCTGACTATATAAGTGGTGTGTGTGTGTATGTGTGGAGCAAGCTAAAAACTATACACCTATTCATCTACAAATATTCCCAATGCCTTCTTCATGTTTCCTTTACATGAAATATAACTACATTATCCTCAACTATAGGATTAAACTACCATAAGCACAGAAATCTTTCAAAAATATATATTTGTATATCATTGATGACAATATTAGATTAGTAAGGTTAACTTATGGAGTCCTTCTGTGGTTTATTATTTAGTTTGAATTCTTGTGTATGAATCTTCAGTGTCCAAGATCTTTCTTGAGATTTGATTTGAATGAATTTAGAGAGGATACTGTGGCTTCTGATAACTAGTTCCAGCATTGCATATTCTGTAGAATGCCCAAGTTTCACACGATGTTGGTAACATTTATCTACATTCTAGTGTAAGCTGTGACATGAAATTTAAAGAGAGTAAATATCTGTATCCTTTCTAGAACGAGACATGAGTTTTTTTTATTATATCTACAAGGATTAGTTAAATAAGTGGGGAAGGCCTGTCAAAGAAAATCAAATTAAAAAATGTGGACTTTCAAAAAAGGCTATTGTACACAAATGGAACAAAAGAAGGATCTATGACCTTCATCTCCTAATTTGAAGGGGATATTCAAGAAGAAATGATTCTTAAAGTTTGAATTTTCAAAAAAAATTCATGCTTCACATTAAAAATAAACTTGATTGGCCATTCAACAGATCAATACATCATTAAACTTCAGTCATAATGTCATGATTAGACCCAAATTGAACAGATCAGATTTTGAAACTTCAGTCTCTACATTATGTTACCAATCTTTTTTTAAACACAGAATTTCTTTCTTGTAACCTTTTTTGAATATGTCTTTCATGAATTCTCTTATTTCTTTCTATTCATGTCATTTTTAACATCAGGTCTGTGCGAGTGTGAAATTTTTGCTTCAACTTTTTGTCAGTCAACAGCTGAAATTTGTGTAGCTAGAGAGGATATCTGCAATAACAAAGGTCATTAGAAAAATGACTGAAAATTTTTATACTTGCAAATCTTTTTCTAAACCAGTCCTAGGCAAACTGCAGCCCTTTTGATTTTCTGAATTGCTCTCTCAATTTCTTTGGGGAGCTCTTTTAATAGTTTCAATCTCAATGACAAGAGAGTACCACAACTAATTACATATGATATCAGAAATGATAATATGGGAACAAACTTGAATTGTTGGTAAAAGTGAACAATTCATTCTATCAATATGTTCCACCAATAATAAACCTTGTGAGAATACAAGGTACATGTTGATTACCCTTTATCTGAAATGCCTCAAACTACAAGTAATTTTGGATTACAATAGCACCTCTGTACTATTTCTTCAATAGCTTGATGAACATAAAAACTCTCTCTTACCACTGGTATTAATTCTGATGAAGCCTTTTCTTAGCAATACAATGAAATAAGTTGTTAATTTTTACAAAGAATTAAAGTTTCTTTCCATATTGTCATTTCTAATATCATCTGGTCGGATAATTCCTATCTAAACACAGACCGCACACACACACACACAGAAAACACACACATACAAAAAATTGAATAATAATGGGAAAACAGGGAAGGCAAAAATGTCTCAGATAAGCATAACAATACTATTTTTTTCAGAATTGGATTTCTGAATTTTGCCACTAAGCATTTCTCAAGTGGGTGTGAGTGAATAGACCATGTGTTGCAATGGTAACAAAACAGTAACAAATTATTAAAAAAAGAAAAATGAATAATGAAAAGAAAATCTTTTCAAAAACCTTAAATTATATACGTAAATGCATGTGCCAAAATTTTAAAAGACAAAAATTGCAGTGGTGGGTGGTCTATTAAGAGAAAAAAGTTTCTAGTCAGGTTTGGCGATATTAGACTTGGGAATACTTGCTGGTAACCCATTTAGGCATAATGAAAACAAAAAAAAAATTGTGGCATTTATCAAATAAAGTCCTTAAACCAAAGTCAATTTTTTTTTTGCTTAAAGCCTCTACAACTCTCAATGGAAAAAAAAGAAAAGAATTGGTTCATAACATGATAATGGTATTGAACAACTGCAGACACCAAAGACAGTGAATGGTTTTATCCTTTTTTTGTATGTGCGTGTCTGTGTGTTCCATGCTCATCATTTTGTTTTCAAAACCCTCTAAGTGAAAAAAAAAATTCCAATCAAGTTTATTTCTTTAAAATATATGAATTATTAGTTCTATCATTACTCTACCTAATTTTCCAAAAACATTTCCGACTTTTTGTGAGGGAAATGTATATGTTTTAGAACCTTCACTTTGACTGAAAGGTCACATGGGTGTAGGTGAAGCTACATTCCGATCAAATGATCACCCATTGTATTGAACCTCAAGTTGAACTCAGGTCGGTTTGTATTTTCAATGTCAGATTGAGACAAATTATACGGCAATTCAAATCGCTACAGAAAAGTCTGGTGTTACATCACCGTTGATTTAAAAAAATGTGGTCAAGAAAAACAAATATTCGAAAATAAACAGAAAAAACAACTTTTCATAAGTAATTTTTGGAACTCAAATAGATACCATGTTCATCCACCTCGTAAAACCATTTTTTTTATTATTAAATAAAAACTTGTCCTCCTCACGTACCCATTCACTGAATATCTTTTTAGATATTCTAAACCAAATATGATGGCAACAGGCAGGTTTGTTATGTCAAATCGAAATAAAACTCTAGTCTTAGTTACTATGTAAAATTTATTTGATTAACATTTTTCTTGCTCAATTTGACGTTATGAACTTCAGCGAAACCTGTCTGTTGCCTTCATATTCTTCGCCTACAGCCAGAAGGAAAATAAGGGTCTATTATTATACTTTTTTTGTCTCCCCAACTTCCATTTGCTGAACAGACCGGAGTTGTCGGAAGAGCATGCTTTGAAGAATTGACTTTTCCAGGATTCTAATTCTACATTACATAGGGAGTGAAATTCTATGATTTAATAGTAGTTGGTTATATGGTTATTTAATGGGAGACATGTACTAATTACTAGCCACTACAATACCAATACATCGCCTTGTGATGTCTTATTTACTAATTATGTCTATTTTCATAATTTCATGTTATTTCCAGGAAAACTTTAGATGTTCTTGTATTATTTTTGCCTCATTTTTGGATGTTAAAGAATGATATACAGATGTCTTTTTCAATCATGAAAGTTACGATAAAGGTAAACATTGGACTTGAAAAAATGCTAGTGAATAGTTTTGTATTGGAATAAATTGTTTGCTTTGAAGTTTCGTCAAAAATTAATGGTGCGTTTAGTACATCTAAAACAGGTCTTGTTAGTCACTCAAGAGAAACTGTGACGTGACCATCATCTTTTGGCAAGCATGTGGTGATCAATGAATAAGATGCTTCTTACACCTGATTTTGGGCAGCGATCAATACAAACACCTGAATTTTAAAAAAAAAAAGGGGTAGTCAATAAATAAGATACTGCTCTCTTCTTTTGTTGGGTGGCAATCACTAAAAACATCTGAATTTTCTATTAAAAAAAAATTTGAAAAAATGGACGTAAACTATGGAACAATTTAGCACAAACTTCAATTGCAGATTGCCCCACCCCCACACAAATTAAGCCTATGTAAGGGGATAATTTTTGAAAAAAAAAAAAAAGAGGTTTTTTTTAGAGGGTGTGTAGTAAATGACAAATGCTTTCAAGACAGTGGCATGAAAATGTGTCGAGTCCTGGTCCCACACTTTAAACCTCAGAAGAATGGAAAGTTTTGGACACGCCTCCAAAAGTTTAAAAAATTCATTTGGAGTCTATTTAGTTGAGCACTCATGTAAATTTTCAGCCTTGTACATCGGTCAGTGCCACCTTTAGACAGACTTTCCACACTGCCGGGCACAATCTAGTAACCAATTTAGCATGAAATTTCATTGTAAATCGATCCCCCACTAAAAAGCTAATGAGGAAGAGTTTAAAAGAAAATGTTTTTAAAAGGGATCTAGTGGAGTACTAATGCAAATTTTCTGCCATATAGGTTGATTGCTGCTGCTTGTAGATGTTCCAGAAACATACATGGACTTAATAGAAATGTTCAAGATAATACATGGTACCTATGTCCACCTGCATCATCTCAAGCATTGCATTGCTGAAAATGCTGCTTCTGAGAGAGGGTCTCACTATAAGGGGGATCACAATACTCCAGGAGATAACATTGCAGATCTTAAAGAAAAAACAAAAAACAACAAAGAAAAAAAAGATTTCCCAAGATTGAGGAGACCAAATGTTTGGTGTTGGTAACACTGCTGGATTTCTGAGTAGGATTGCCATGTGACTAATACTGTAGCATAAGATTTACAAGTGTTTAAATTCTACACTTTGTGTCTTTTATGTAACACCCTATATATTGTGAATGCATCTCTAAGCTACAACATATATTTGATAATTTTTTTTAAAAATATGATAAATCAGAAAAAAAAAAAAAAAAGAAATTTGCCATCAGTCAATAATTGAACAACCCTGGCATAAAAATTTGAAATCATGTATAATAAGAAATTTTTAAAAAATTTTTAAATCCAAATACCCAAAGATACCCAGCAATACAAGGCCCTCCAAAAAAGGTCAGAAGCTTTTTTTCTAAAAATCAAAAAAACACAAAGGGTCTGGTGGAGTACTGATGCCAATCAGGAGTGCTGGAACACACAATCACGCAAACAAACACATGCACATATAAAAAAAAAAAAAAATGAGAGAAACCTCCACCACTTCATGGCTACGGTTGTTCAATAAATCAAGGGTTTGAATAATGAAAGAAGTAATTGAAGTAATGTATTTCAAACCGAAAACAAGTTATAAAGCATACTGTATATTGATCTCAGACTTCACATCACACTATACTAGTTTTAATAAGCTTAGCAGTAGGACTTAAAAAGCATTAGACAAAATGAGACTGAGATACCATTTTCCAATCACGTCGCTTGAGTGTCAAGGCATGTTGTCATACCTAACACTAACCTACATGACAAATCAGGCATCCATGAGCAGAAGGTCAAAACTTTTAATAATTAACAAACATGGATACATAGATCAGGGACATTCTATATAGTAATTATTGCAGCCTATGGCAGTGAATTTCTTATTTTTTTCAAGTGAGGCATAAGTGAGACAAGTTATACTTGGAGTTTTTTGTTGGCAGAAGTAAATAGAAGTTAATTTCCTTCGAGAAATTTTCTTGACCGAGATTTACAATCTGTCTTACAATTAAAAGACTAAAAGAAGAGTTCTTTATTTCCGATATTAATGGAAATCAAGCGCAGTTTGGAAATAACAAGCATGATCTAGCACTACTACGACGCGACCTCAAATTTTCCGGCAATGAGAGTGTTTTTCCAGCTAATGGACCAAAATCATTAGAATGCAATCCTATCGCAGTTACAAAAACAACAATATGAAATCCTATCTAAGTGAGAAACTGATACGTAGATTCAAAGCTACAGATTGCTGCACTTTCGAATACCAGCAGCAGACGAGGATGACTAAAAGCTAACAAAGAGGTTTCCTTCTATTTTTTCACCCAATGACTTATACTCTAAAGACATCGAAGTGTGAAGAAGGAAAGGTAACGTGGGGGGGGGGATTTTTCCAGCTGATTTACGGCTTAAAATAGTTCCCAAAGTCAACCAAGTCGAAAATTAACCTATTTTATGACAACATTAACATAGGAGAGGCTGGCTGTGTGTTAGTGTGGTGGTGATAGTGAGCTTGGTGGGGTGGCACAGGAATAAACTAAGTAACAACTGAGATAAATCGACATGTGACAGGGAAGAAGGCAGGCAGTTAAAAATAGATCTGATTTTGTTGGAAATAGATTCCCTGTCTATTTACCCGACATGCAGTTGTGGAGGAAATCAGTTTATAGCAGTCTGTTCTTTGTCACCATTATTTATTGATTGTGTTAACTGTCATCATCTGTTATTGATGACGCAGTTTCATATCTATGTGAGTTCTGTCAGGACTATCCTATATGAACCTACCACAAGATGGAATAAAGCATGTTCATTATTATTGAGTATTTATCAGACACACAGATGTTCTCACAACTAAGTATATATGTGTGTATATGTTCTCACAACTAAGTATATATATGCGTGTGCATGTTCTCACAACTAAGTATATATATGCGTGTGCATGTTCTCACAACTAAGTATATATATGCGTGTGCATGTTCTCACAACTAAGTATATATATGCGTGTGCATGTTCTCACAACTAAGTATATATATGCGTGTGCATGTTCTCACAACTAAGTATATATATGCGTGTGCATGTTCTCACAACTAAGTATATATATGCGTGTGCATGTTCTCACAACTAAGTATATATATGCGTGTGCATGTTCTCACAACTAAGTATATATATGCGTGTGCATGTTCTCACAACTAAGTATATATATGCGTGTGCATGTTCTCACAACTAAGTATATATGCGTGTGCATGTTCTCACAACTAAGTATATATGCGTGTGCATGTTCTCACAACTAAGTATATATATGCGTGTGCATGTTCTCACAACTAAGTATATATATGCGTGTGCATGTTCTCACAACTAAGTATATATGCGTGTGCATGTTCTCACAACTAAGTATATATGCGTGTGCATGTTCTCACAACTAAGTATATATGCGTGTGCATGTTCTCACAACTAAGTATATATGTGTGTGCATGTTCTCACAACTAAGTATATATGCGTGTGCATGTTCTCACAACTAAGTATATATGCGTGTGCATGTTCTCACAACTAAGTATATATGTGTGTATATGTTCTCACAACTAAGTATATATGTGTGTGCATGTTCTCACCACTAAGTATATATGTGTGTGCATGTTCTCACAACTAAGTATATATGTGTGTGCATGTTATCACTACTAAGTATATATGTGTGTGCATGTTCTCACCACTAAGTATATATGTGTGTGCATGTTATCACTACTAAGTATATGTGTGTGCATGTTCTCACAACTAAGTATATGTGTGTATGTGAATGTGTGCACAGATTAAACTATATACATATATAAAAAATCAACTATGATTACATGATGGAATCAACCAAAATGCATTTAAAGCCATCACCACAATAGTAAGCATCCTTCATTTATTCAAATTACATACTCAAATGAGGGCACATGGCTCGAAAGATAGGAATATTCACTGTACAATGGTTAGCAAGATGGACTTGCAAGCCAAATATATAGGATTTGTTCTTCACTTAATGCTCCATGAAAGTGGTTTTTTTTGGGGGGGGGGCCAAGGATGGTATATTCTTACAAATATCTGTTTAGTCTGAATTTCAAGTTGAACCCCCAAGTTGGAGAGCTATAAGAATATTTCTGAGCAATCCATCAACATCTCTCAACTTTATTTCTCAATTGATCACAACTGCCTTTAAGAATGATGTACGGCTACTTTATTTAGTGGTAGTGTACTGCTGTTGATTTTTACTATTAATTTGAGAGCCTGCGGAGGTGAAAAACTTAATTCGATGATACTTTTTGCATAAGCAAACTCATGTGTATGAGAGTTAACCACATATTATCTGTAAGCTTATGCAGTAATTCAAGAAAATAAGAAAAGGAGAAAGAGAAAATATAAAAGTAAATAGCAAGGTTCTAAAGTTAAGTGCTGTCAGAACAGATTTGCTGTCAAGCAAGCTAAAAATATCTTATTAAGAGCACTGAAATGAAGAATATATAAATATATATATGTGCGTGTGTAATTTCATTAAGGAAATATTCCCAAGTGAGAAAATCCCTCAACACTTTATAAATCATAAAATACCAGCTGCATGCCTCATTAAATGGTTGTGAAAATACTTCTAGTCATTTAGATTCATGTCCTTGAAGACTTCTACTTTCAATTGAAACTGGTATTATACATAGCTAACTCTTGTTGCATGGTTCTTCTGTTGGTTAATTATCAAATAAATTACAAACAAAAAACAAATATGAAACCATAAGATAACTCATTAACGTTTTTCACAATGATTAAATTTAATGGACTCAGCTGAATACATCTTTATTCAACATATAATTTCATGAATAAAAATGGATAAAGATTGTTCATAGTAACCCTCCTATAGATATACAGAAGCCCCCCCCCCTGAGTGTATTGAGTACGGTGGCACCAATTCAAAAAGTCCACTAGACAATAATGGCTGCTATTACCTTCCCAGAACCAACATGACCACACAATGCAATAATGAACAAAATCATTTGTTGAGAAGAAAATGTCCTAATAGGATCAGAGAGAGTTCATACAGATTCAAAGGAGGGACTACAACCAATACATCAGTCCAATAGTCGCTTATGGAGCTAACATATGGATTGGCTCTCTTACTAAGAAGCGACGGACATTACGACTCAGAACATGGTCTCCTGAAGATCCTGCGCAAAATTGTGACCAGCAGAAAATAAGATGACATAATGATTTAGATCATGACACTGCAACTCCCATGATAGAAGAAAGATCTGGCAAATCTTTTGGAAGGTCTATGCTCAACAACAGACATTCTGATGATGATATCTGACTCATCTCTAGGTATTTTAACTAAGTTTTCAAACTAGTGTCAATAAGATTGAGAAAATATATATTACAAACATATGCTAAAAGAATGGCTTTCTTTTGTTTCCAAAAACTGTAAACAAACATTTAATGTCAAAGTAAGTAACTAGGAGAAGATTTTGACAAGCCAAAAGCAACTAATAAAAGAACAGAACTAACATCCTCTCAGTGACCATAAGAGAAGATACAGTTTTCAGATACGCAAACATCTCCAGTACCTATAACTGCCATTGACTGATATACAGAAACAAAATTAGTATTTAGCTCTTCAACTACTCAAGTTCTGTATAGGGCTGGACTGTAAAGGTTACATTTACATCACAAGTCATTTTGGGGGAGAAAAATAGGGTTAAATACTCCCAAGTTTCAGTGGATCTCAGATGCTTTCTTCTTTACAGCAAATCGAATGAGGGTTTTGAAATATCACCTTGATAAGCCTTTATTTTGGTGCAATTTTGTCAATTCAACACAAATATAAATATATCAATCTAAACATACACTAAGTTTATGACAACGTAAGGAGTTATGAGTTGAGGATTCTAGAGTAATGGCTAGACAGTGGTCTTCAGGTCATTAATGAATGCAAGGCTAATACTATCTCAACAAGAAAAATTGCTCTAATCAATGAATAACCCTAATTTTTTTTAATTAATCACTACAAACCACTATATAATAGCTTTTTCAAATTCCATTTGGTTATCTTCTCGTAATGAGAAGCAGAGGGAAGCAACTAGAAGTGAAACAAATATCATTTATGACTACTGAACACTGCCTTAATCAATGAATAACTCTAGCCCTAAATCATTTCATTAATCACCACAGACATCAGTATAAAAGCTTTTTTAAAATTACATTCCCTTTGCTTTTTGTTGCCTCCTGTATGGCACAAGAACCAGTTCAAATCTTTCTTGAAAAGTAATTGGGTCTTTCTAGAATTCCTGCATTCATGAAACTTTGCCCATTAACAACTATGAGGGAAAATAGAAGTGGACTCATTGAATTACAGTTTATTGATTACGTTCGTAGGTTGAACAGTTACTTAAATAAAAAGCACAAGGATATTCAAAATAACACATAATTTAAGAGCCATTTTTTTAATTATTTGCTCAGCTGAAATAATAGATATACAAAGACTGCGGCCATAGGCAAATGCAACTTCAAAACAAATATTCAAATAAAAGTCACTGACTTTGATGGGTACATCAGGGCTTGTCTTTTGAGACTAGAATTTGTATTTTCACTAAATGTACTAGGAAGAAATGAACGATGAGAGAGTTAATTCAAAATGAATGGAACAGAGAAAATCAATCAGAACAGGTCCTCAATTAGAACTTATGACAATCTTAAGTATAAGTACTGTCTTTGAACACAAGAAGTTTATCTAAAGTTCTTAGAAGTATAGTTCATGCTAACTATTCTTGAATTGATATAATTGAAAAGTCACGGACTTAGTATCATTCAAAGTGAAAGGTGAATTGCAAAAGAAGAGATGTATGCACACAAAATGAAAGATCAAAAATATTTGACAGGTGAATAACAGAAATGGTTAAAAAATGGCTGGAATGCTGTGTGGTTGAAAGACGGTTTCACTTGCTAAATTCTTGAGAGAGATGTGGGTTTGATCTTAAGAGCCATCATATGGAATTTTCAAAACCAAAATGGTCAAGTAGCTTAAAATTCATCATCAACCTAAGCTCACAGAAAAATTGTATTAAAATTCATTTTTAATCTATTGTTCATGTATATTTATGACGTATTATATCATTCATGTGCCAGGGATTGTTACCTATAATAACTTTTCAATAGTACCTAATCTTCTTTTGTAGAACTGAATAGCTTTGTTCAGTACCAAATTTACTCAATTTTGGTCTTGCAAAAGTACCAAATGGTGACCCAGATAAGCATACACATCTTATTTAGTTGATATGCCATTAGTAATGCTATTAAGAAAAAGCCATTTAGTTTGCATACGTGTGTGTGTATCCAGTTGCTATTTCCCAATCGTAATAGACTAGTGTCCAAATGCAAGGAGAGGACTTGTCCTATTTGGCCAATTAGTCATGAGTAAGAGAAAGCCAAAATAAGTAGTTGCTATGAAAGAAAAAAAAATGGTCAACATTATAAAACTTGAACAATGACAGATAAAGACTCAGATATACAGAAGAAATATACCCAAGTCATTTCAAGACAGATAATTAGAGGTTACAAACTATGAAAATATTGATGGCTTTCTCCCCACTCTCTTTAATGAACCAAGATAGCAGTTACTTTAGTTACTTGTATCTATACTATGATCCAATTTCTGAATATTTGTTACAGTAACACAGCAAAAAAGGCACATGGAGAATACTTTTAGCGATATACAATTAAAATGCACTGAGAATAAGCAATGTCCAATCCAATTTGCAACATAATTGCATAGGGTTTGCACGCATGCCCACTCTGATGATCTATAATATAATGATCAGATTTCTCAAGGGAGATGACTCTACATATATTAAATACTAATTATAGAGTATTCCTTTATTTATTTGCAAATAATCATGACATAAATTTTAAAAATAGAAAGTGGCTTGAGATCAAGTCTAGTAACCACCAAACGCTGCCTCTAATTGAGTGGACGAAAAAATATTTTCTTCTGAAAAGAAAGTTAATTAGTGACACCCCAGATGAGGACCCTAGCTTGAGTATATCAGTGTATAATAATGAGAAAAGAATGATTTTCTCCAATAATGAAGACCCAACCTGATAGAGGCTACCATTAGAAACACTATAACGAAATGTTTCTTTGGGTCCATTTCAATCTAGAACAGAGAAAACTTTCATGTGAGCACTAATAATAAATCAATCCAGTACAAATATGCAGGGATATATCTCCAGAGACACAAAACAACCATATATCAAGATTTCCTTTGAATAAGCAGCCATTCTACCTCCCACAGTAAATTCTTTACAATAATTTGATAACAGTTAACATTCAAGAGGTTTTGATTATTCATTAAAAATTTTTTTCTAGACAAAAAAGAATTAATTGATTAGTTTTCTGAATATCTTGCATCTAATTAACTAATTCATGAAAAGACATAAATAAGAATCTTCTTTAATGTCTAGATTAGATCAGTGCAGTGGATAACTAGTTTTCGTAAACAAGACGATCTTCATGAAGCCTCTTACAAGATGCAAGCAAAATAAAGGAAAAATGTATTTTTTTGGCTTGCATATCACAGGACTTCTCACTCAAGACATGGTTTTCTTTTGCAGAGTAAAGGTTTACTTTCATCTTATTCAATAATATATTCCATCGCTTTTTTTCTGAGACTATGAAAACAACTTACATGCTTCCCAATAAGCAGTAAGAATATTTTCTGGGATTTTCCTGATGGATTCTGCTTAAAATGGTTGAAGACTAGTTACTCTCCCAAAACAAAAATTTTCTCTCCTAGAACTCAAAATTCTTTAAAGGTTACTCATTCTCAACTTGTTTTTAAGATTACGTAATTTCACCAAAAATATTTTGACTAGTATTTTTCTATTTTCATGTATTTTTTCAATCACAGCTTGCTTTAGTTGACCTATTCTTCAGCCATTAACCCTTCAAAACTCTTGAGACACATACATCCAGAGGTTCCTATGACTACTTGGATATATATGTCCTTTAGTTCTTTTCTGAGAGTCTACTGGATAATTTTAATTCAGGCATCAAGCATCTTGACAGGTTTAAATGAAACTCTAAGAATCTAAAATAAAAATAAATTCAAATGCAACAGTCACATGGTACTCAAGCTCATTTAATGGCATCTCACTGTTGACTGAATAACTATGTAAGTAGGATACACAGTAAGGTCTCCACTGATTTGTTGCCAACTTACATGAAGGTCACACAACCAGTTCTTGAGATACTCAAAATAATTTTTAGATAGAACTAGTATTCTGATATAATGCAATTCATAAATAAGGTGTTTTAACAGTAATGGTACTTAAAAAATCAAATCCTCTTATTGATACATAGTCTTTCATAATTTGCCATTTAAACTTTTAGGCACTATTTCTCGCAAGTTTTTATTTCTAAAAATATGACTTCATTGAAAATCTGTTTCGGATGGCCTGAAGAAACTTTCTTTTTAAATGATGGCTCATGTCTACTGCAAGCAGCTGATTTTTATGTTCATTTTTCAAAAGTACAGATTACATAATAAATTTTATTTATACAACAAAACTCCAAATGTAATACATGAAGTGTTACTGATATTTCAATACATCATGTAAAAAAAATCCTGAAAGGAAAAAGAAGTCTTATACAGGTATTCGACAGTATAGCACTTCAAGGCAGGTTGATTGGTAGACCCCCAAGTTCTATCTAAACATTATCACTCACTCATCCAGAAAATCTCAAATAAAAATAGAATGACATCAAAAGACTAACTTGTAAAACCAAAGCTCGCAGATCTTTGGCCTGATGATTAGAACACTAGATTGATGCTCAAACATGCGAGCACAATATAAGAATGATATTAGATTTGGAAACAGCAAGTTATGAATCAATCTCAGTAACTATTTTCACTCATGATAGTAGATTATCTGTGAGAGGAGGGGAAAATTAGTAAGAATCATTTAGAGCAAGTGCATAAAATATCCCATCCTCTATAAGCAGTGAGATTACAGGTCAATGATCAAAACAGTAGAAACCTTTCATTTATCAATCCTTTGATCTTCCAGCTTCAGACTTTCAGCTGACTCTCTGTCTGACACTTTCTCTCTCTCTGTCTGACAATCTCTGACTTGCTCTCTTTTTGATGTATTTTGCTTGTGTTTTCATTTTGATCAAACTGTCTAAAAAATGAACTGCAATATTAAAAATACTGATGGCTAGTGATAGTGACACTGAAATGATATACATATGCACGCACTTTAAGGGTGTACATGCGCTCTTGCCACTTACCATAATAACAATCAGTTAATCCTAGCCATATTATAGACATAAACAAAAGCAAAAACAACTGCAGCCGTAGGTCAGGGTTGTCCATTAGAATTCCTGACTCAGCGCCAGAGATATGTAATAAGTCAGTGGACTGAGATACAGGCACAAGTGATTGAAAGTATGCAGAAATCAATGCCAAAATAGATCCTTATTGAATTATTTTCATTATCATTTTCTGCCAAAATTCTGTCCAATTTACCACTGTCATTTTCTTTCTTTCCTTTCTGGTTCTCAGTAATATGAATGGCTGATTTCAGTACAGCACTTTTCCAAACCTATATTTGCAGAAGTGCACAGAGGTTCCCCGACTACAGAAACGCTCCAAGGTTCCATGACTGCAGAAACAAATCTGCCTCAATTTCTATCTTATTATGTAAAAGCCGTTGTAGCTCGACTGTTTTCCATCATACAAAAGCAAACATATACAAAATTAACAAAATCCTGTGGTGATTACCACATCCAGCCTGAAAATTAACAGTCAAGTAACTGGATGAGATTAAGTTTCAAGTTAGCAACAAACTAAGCAAGCAGCAGGCACAGCAGGAATGGCTGCTGCTGATTACAGCTTTACTTTGCATCTATTTCACAATACTTGACATTGCCAATAAGTGGGAAATGCTGGTCAGAATAGCGTGTTGCACCAATCCTTGATCTATTCATACCTAACATGAATAATCCTATTTTTTTTATAGGCACTATGCTAGTATCATCATATTCACACACACATACACAGCAATCATATATAACTTCAAAAAGAAGGAACAGCAACATTTCATGATAAACTTGGTCACCACTGACTGACTGTTACTTATCATGCAAAAAAAAAAAAAAAAAGATTCTTCAAGTTGATTCCCAGAACTTTTCTACCGAATATATTGCCATCCCCTTACCTTTCACATACCTCTCTGTTTGTTCAAACAATATCTCCAAAAGTTCTCAGTGAATTTCAATTAAGAATTCTATTATTCTGCGGGGAAAAGAGCTTAAAAACAAACATTGATAAAGGGGCTAAATTTGAATTTCAAGGGAAGTGACACAATACTAGAACATTTAAATTTCTATCCCTCATTAGACACTATCAATCTAAACTGTTTAAACAGGTTTCTTCAGTTTAGAAGTTGGTTTGACTGGCTGGCTAAATACAGCTAGACAGATAAAATTTTTGATATTTATTCCTTATTACATCTAAGAAATTTTTTTCTTTTATTGAACCCCCCCCCCAGGTTCTTAGGGGTGGAAGGATCATTGTAAAAGTTGGAAGAAACATAAATCAACATATGCACACTTGAGAGCAGCCTTAGACAAAGATTTAAGAAAAAAAAAAAAAAGAAAAAAGAAGAAAAAAAAAAACTGTTTTAGGATTGTTGTATATTTGCACTTATATACCAATCATAAACAGGATAAAGAACAGCCATATGTACAGGGCATTCATTCAAGATAGAACAAAGGAAAAAAAAACTGTTTTACACTAGTAACATGAATCATAAAGGAACTATGTTTGATCTCCCAAGATCATGAACAAGAAGGAAAGAGGATTTTCCAGTGATCTCTATTTATATAGCCACTACTTGAAGCTGCCTACTATTTAGTAAACTTTACAATTATATAGTAGGCAATGTAGAGGGGGGTAAAAAAAAGGAAGAATTGGGCTCCTCCCATTGCTTTTCTCATCCGCCTCCCCTAGGTCACCACTTACCACAGATACACTCCAGAAGATCCTCCACAGCAACAGTTTATCTCTCATAAGCAAATCAATTTTCTCAGATCAAGATCTCAGGGAGGAGATATTTTTCAATCATTCTCTTACCCTACCTACCTCTACCCATTCAGCACCCCATCCAGACCACCAGCTTGGCTTCCCTTGCCTAAACATTCCCCCTACTGCCATTTTGCTCTCGCTCAATCGACCACCCCTGAGTTATTACACTTCCAGCAATAGAATGACTAAGGCTAGTAGATTTGAGTTGCTATCAAGGGAGGGACAAAGAGCTGTTCAATATGGATTTATGTGGTAGGAGTGTGGGAGAAGAGGGCAGATAGATGAAGCAGTCAGCCTGGAAGAGATTCCAGGAGAGTTTCTTGAAGCACCTTGACAGACGAAGAACAAATGTCTATTCTATATAAAATCTACATTATTGTAGGCAAAATCTGAGAGAGGCATGCCTACATATATGAGAGCAGAAGAGATGTACAAATAGAAATAGTCTAATACATGAATACAGACATACATACATCAGAGAGAGAGAGAGAGAGATGCACATACAGATGCACACCAGAGTGAGACACACAAACAATCAAGTAAGAGATACACACAAGTTGAAAAAGAGAGACTCACTCATAACCAAAAGAGAAAGATGAGAAATACACACAAATACACTCTAGAAAGAGAGAGACACACACATGCAGACACACACCAGAGGCCCCCCCCCCCGACAGAGGGACACACATACACCAGAAAGAAAAAAAAGAGAGACACAGGCACAGTGATATCACAGGGAGACAGAGAGAGTGAGAGAGAATGATAGAGACAGACAAACACACGCACTAGAAAGAGAGAGAGAGACACACACACACGCACAAGAGAGAGAGAGAGAGAGACACACACACGCACAAGAGAGAGAGAGACACACACACGCACAAGAGAGAGAGAGACACACACACGCACAAGAGAGAGAGAGACACACACACGCACAAGAGAGAGAGAGAGACACACACACACACACAAGAGACACACACACACACAAGAGACACATGCACACACACACTTACCAGAGACGCACACACACACACACTTACCAGAGACGCACACACACACACACTTACCAGAGACGCGCACACACACACACACTTACCAGACACACACACACACTTACCAGAGACGTGCACACACACACACTTACCAGACACACACACACACACACACACACTTACCAGACACACAAACACACACACACACTTACCAGAGACACAAACACACACACACACTTACCAGAGACACAAACACACACACACACTTACCAGAGACACAAACATACACACACACACTTACCAGAGACACAAACACACACACACACACACTTACCAGAGACACAAACACACACACACACACTTACCAGAGACACAAACACACACACACACACACTTACCAGACACACAAACACACACACACACTTACCAGACACACAAACACACACACACACTTACCAGAGACACAAACACACACACACACTTACCAGAGACACAAACACACACACACACTTACCAGAGACACAAACACACACACACACTTACCAGAGACACAAACACACACACACACTTACCAGAGACACAAACACACACACACACTTACCAGAGACACAAACACACACACACACTTACCAGAGACACACACACACACACACTTACCAGAGACACACACACACATTTACCAGAGACACACACACACACTTACCAGAGACACACACACACACTTGCCAGAGACACACACACACACACTTGCCAGAGACACACACACACACTTACCAGAGACACACACACACACACTTACCAGAGACACACACACACACTTACCAGAGACACACACACACACTTACCAGAGACACACACACACACTTACCAGAGACACACACACACACACACACTTACCAGAGACACACACACACACACACACTTACCAGAGACACACACACACACTTACCAGAGACACACACACACACTTACCAGAGACACACACACACACTTACCAGAGACACACACACACACACTTACCAGAGACACACACACACACACACACACACACACTTACCAGAGACACATACACACACACACTTACCAGACACACACACACACACACACTTACCAGACACACACACACACACACACACTTACCAGAGACACACACACACACTTACCAGAGACACACACACACCCACTTACCAGAGACACACACACACACACACACTTACCAGAGACACACACACTAACATATGCGTACATCATGCAAGTATAGGGCATAATTAGAATATCACCTGTGCCAATAACAAATCATTTAGATACCCACAAATAGATTCATAATTATTTCTTATTGATTTTTGCTATAACTGCTTATCATTCAATAAATCCAGACAGTTAAAGAAGTTTCGGAATGAAAAAAAAAAATTGTAAGAGTAAGTTCATTTTAAAAAAGAATTGTCACCTTTTCTTAGTGAATGAATAGTTTGAGGAATAATCAGATTCTCCGCATTATCTTTTATTTGTTTAATAGATCAAAGAACTGGTCTCAACCCATTACTGTGTCACAAAGTCCTTCTGACTCAGGTTGCCAATGAATAGATGCAAGTGAGAAAAATATTGGTATCAATAACTGATTTGAAATAGGAATTCAACTAATAAACTTGGTCACCAAAACTTTACTCGTTGGACTTATCAAACAGATTAACATTAATAACCTTGGCATGGTTGAAAAACAACAGAGGTTCAATAAGGGAGAGATAGGGGTGGTATGCAAACCAATTCATAACCATACAATACAAGGAGTACATTTCGCACATCCACACCAAACAAATTCAGTTGGATTTGAGCTTGGAGAGTGTGAGGTGGTCCTTTTTTTTCTTTTGTATTAAATACAAGCCCGAGATAAAATAGATCATTTATTATTCATCAATAGGTTTTGAGGTTATAGCATAAAATTACACTGTGTCACAACCGGATAAATTGTATTAGCTGAAGCATTATTAATCATTATTATCATTAATTTCTTAAGAGTATTTCTTTCATTTCATTTTTACATGATTTTCATCTCTATCACTCAGGTCACTGTCAGTCTATGGTAGCGAGTAAACTGTGCAGTTTGAAAATAACAATAAGCTCTGGATGTCTGTACCAGCTGTACAAACCGATAGAGCAAGAAGAACCATATGATTGGTAGAGGATCAAATCTAACCTTTAACCTTACCCTAGATCTCTTAGTGCCATATTTTTTATTGCTTTTACATTAGTAGTATTAGTAGCAGAAATATTATCTTGATTTATTTATCAGATAAAGAATTTTCAAACACTAGACTAGTATTTTCTTTCATCTTAATTTTAGTTCCTTTTCATGGTAAAAGAAATGCGAGTTCAAGTCCCACCAGTTCTCGCTAGATCACTGAAGCTAAGCAGTGTTGAATTTTGTCAATACCTAGATGGGTGAGGGTTAACCAGGTGCTATAAGCAGCTGAAGATCACATGGAGCTTTTCATAGTGATCCCATTAATCACTCGTAAGAGGAGACCGATCTCAACACTAGGCTCAATAATGCAAGCCATTCCATTTCTATCGTTTGGATAGAAGTAGATATTTTTCAAATTAATTCAGAAACCAAGATTACCACAGTGTTTTAAACTATGGAAAAGGTGTTATTAAAACCAAAAGAAAAACAGATTTGGGGACATAAAAAATTTGGGAGCCAGGAAAGAGAAAAACTTACATCAAATCTTCTAACACACAAGCACGCAAAAAAAAAAAAAAAACACATCTTGAAAGTAAGAATTCAGTTTTCTTACCTTTATGATGTAAGAACTATTTTTGACTTGTGTATATATACACTTGCTGCAGACTCCTTGAAAAATGTATGTATCCTTATTGAGGAACGAGGCATTTCACATGTCTGAAAGAATAAATAGATTCTGTTAATGTTTAGAATACAAAAAAATGTATAGATCAAGATTTACGAAGTTCTCGCTTAAAAAGCCTCTTTCCAGTGGCCATTAGGCTTGATATCAAATTACTTTCTTTCCACACAATTTATATTATAATTATTTGCAAATAAATAGATTGGGGGAAGTACTCCAATATACTCAAAGAGCACTTAATATATTTGGAGATGTCTCCCTTGAGAAAACAGATCATTATTATCAAAGACACCAGCTTAATATTATCAAGTTGCAAATTGGACTAGAAATTGCTTTATTCTTTAAGATAGAGCATTTCAACATTTTTCTATCATGTGCAGTTTTTGCTGCATTCTGGTAACTAACAAATAGAATTTGGATTTATTAAATATTGATGATATATTCTGTTTCAGATATCTAATTTAGAGAAGATATTGATAGATACAGGTGATAGCAATGATCATCATGTGATAGATATTAATTCAACAATTCTTATTTTATTCATCACAGAGGCAGAGAGAGAGACTTGTATACAAAAGAACAAACTGATGTTGAGGAAATTGCATTCCAGCAGTAAATAGATCTGAATAAAATTACAAAAAACAAAAACAACCTAAAAAGCCAACTTGCATTTAAAAAAACAAAAAAAAAAAACACAATTCAGTCAATTAAGGTAACACCTCAATTTCATTCAGAATTTCATGGTTTTAAATCGCTTTTAAAGAAGATATTCAAATCATTGCAATACATTTTACAAGAGCTTTAAAAAGTGCATATAAGTAGCTACTGTAAAATGAAAGTTGTGTACACTTTTCAGGTTAGTGTTTTTATGTTGGCAATTTAGTGGCTTAAACCATATAGATATTATCAATATTGAATGATCATGGTCAGTCTTGTACTTTTGAAATACTAAGCAGTATAAATATAAAAATTATCATGACGGAATACATTTTAATCAATCTAACTTATGGACAAATGATAAAATACGGGGTGATTTAAGAAGGATGCAACCATTTCGGACAACTTGTATTCAAACTTTTCCAAATCTAAAGACTGTTTTGAAGATGCAGATTAAAAAAAAAAATACGCTAATTACAAACATAACCTTATAATAGATGTTGAAAGTGAATGTAGGTTCGTACCCATTTCATCTTATTGGAAAACAACATAGCTAACACTAGACAAAGGAATGAAGGCTCGAGTAAGGCAAATACATGATGCAATCATTTTGACTGCTAAATACCGTCAACTACAGTGTTGGTACACGACTAATATTATAACATGAAATAATGTGCACATAAATTCTACCCTCTCATCCTCAAGTTGGGGCCCTTTGTGAAACACCCTGTATATAAGAAAAACTATTCCACATTTTTTCATATTTGAATAACAAATAGCTGAACATTTTTCTTGTCATTTGTTCCTATGTTTAAAGTACACAAAATATTGAAGGGAATTGTCTCAAAATAATCATCCATCAACGTCTTGACATTTTGTGGATGTAAAAAGGGGGGAAATGATGGAATATTGAGATAGAAATAAACTGGGAAGTAAGTGATAATGTGTTTTTAAAGATAAGATATTCTAATAATGGCCAGATCTTTAATAACTGAACATTAAAATGTATTTCAATGCATTTTTTTATTCCCGTCTTGCATATTTTTTCTGATATTTTTTCCACTTAACCTGTTGAAAATGTGGAACTGTTTGTCATGTAAAAGAAAGGTATACTAACCATCACTATCAATAATCAAATAACCATAGATCAAAATTTGAAGTTATATGAAAATGTTTCAGTAAACTGACAATGAAAACTGATTTTATATAAATCAGGTGTGAGTATCGGCAAGATGTACTTTCAATTTCAACAGTGATTCCTTTTTCCCAGCATTTATCAACACCCTTTTGACTCTCAGGCATCTATATCGACCCCCTAGTGTCAATATTGATAACTTAGAGGACCCCCACCCCCCACCCCGAGCTAATTCCTAATTAGAAACTAAAACTTTTGTTAGAAAGAATGTAACAACACAAATTTGTGAAACAAAGTAACTTGAACGAGATAAAAGCAAACTGTATCATCAGTCTCAATAACTTCACACTATAAATATATCAAAAAACCTAATGATTAATCAAATTTCAGTGATAACAGTCAAGGTTAAAGTCAAAATTGTTTTTGATTTTCAGAGAGTTATCTCTGAGCAGGAAATAGGGGAAACAAAAATCTTTTTATTCCTGGATTCTTTTGAGTCAAACTAAATCTGAAGCAGCAGTTCCCAACTTGGGGTTCACTGGCCACTGGGGCTTCATAAAAGTATCACTTGGGGTCCTTGGGTGTATTGAGTAGGCAGACCTTTTATCTATATAAAAGCCTAGGTAATGAAAAGGTTAGGAATCATTGATATAGAGTATATTTTGTGGCTCATCAACAGTGATGTAATATTTTCACAACTTAGAATATTGTCTATAACAAATTCAGAGGACCTTAGAATTTACACAGTGCATCTCTGTCATCTAAGAAAAGAACCAAGTTATTCAAATATTTGAATAATACAGAAAAAGTTACTACCAGTGTGTATATAGTTTTTAAGACTACACTTTGGAGCCTCAAAAATGTATGAATGTAACTTACAAAGAATTATTTTATAGAAGTCTACAACAAGATACTAAGTTAATTTTCAAAAACTTGATATAAAAATTTCCAATTTATAGCTAGCATTAAATGAAAGCTCAAAAAAGTTTACTTCTAAGAGACATAATGGGTAAAATATATCAATCAATAAAGGAAAGATTTAATAAAAGCATTTTGTCAAAATAAAATTTGTCAAAATAAACCCATAATGGGTTTAGGATGACATTTTCAATCTATCGTTTTTAGTAGCTTCTTTTTTCTATATTTAAAAAATATTTTTTTCAAGAATCATTCATTTATATTTAACCAGGTCAGTTGACTGTTAAAAAGGTTTGCCAAGAGCTCATATTATTAAATTTTAGTTTACCCATGCTGTCAAAAAATGACAGCAGTATCTTATAATTCATCAAGTCTGTCAGTACTCAGCTATCACCTTGAAAAGGATATTGGTTAGGAAAAATTCAACTATCTTTTCTCGAACTTAAAGAAAAAAAAAAAAAAAATTCATATTCATATTGAATAGAATTTGCAGATAGTCATGAATACTTCTACTGAAATTCCTATTTGGTCAAGATCATCATACATATATTTTGTTTTTGGTTGATGTAAATAACATGCCAATAATGTGATTATTCAGAAAGAAAAAAAAAGTGTTTCCCCTATCAGTGGCAGGTTTGATTCCTGCAGCTGTCACATTTTTTAAAATTGTTTATTCCATTCATGTCATCAAAGGCAAGTGATACATTAACCGTGTAACGACGGAAGATCATATCAAAGTTTTCTAAGTAATATAACACAATTTATAATTCATTATATTGGACCAAATATGTCCATTTCTCAATACACACACACATTATATATATATATATATATATATATATATATATATATATATATATATATATATATATATATATATATATATGAATGTTTGTGTAATACCACCAGAAACTAAGTCTAGATTTTTTTTTCGAGGGAAAAGGGAATAGGAAAAAGGAAAGAGAAAAACAACTTTTATTGATTTTTCTAATTTTTACAATAGAACAAAGCTTTTTGAATAGAAAATAATCTATTATCTTTTATTATGCAATGAAATACAAAAGATGATTTGTAGGAGAAATGTCAGGTGAATAGCAAGGATACTGCAAGACATTACATCTCAATTCTCTAAGCAAGGACACAGTCAGCTAAGAGCTGTAGGTCCAACACTGCCATGGAGCTTTTTATTCAACTCATGTGGGACTCAATTTTTCAAATTTTTAACCTTTTCTATTGCCTTGAGATGACGTGATATGATTGCTGGTGGAGTCCTCAAGTCTCAAATGATCAAACCATTATCATGGGTCGTTAGCAACTGCTGACGGTAATCCATCATCGTTTGGGACTTGCTTGAGGTTTATATTTGGAATCAATATTTCTAGACTTAGATCTGTTGAACTAACACTGAACAGTTCATACCGTAGCAGTGTTCACTCCTGATACTTTGCTGATGCCATCAGCAGCTTGAGGGGCATTGTGTCTTAATTTGAAATTGTACAAGAAAATTAGTCGTAATTAAATGAAAAACTGATCAGACATTTTGTTATAAAAACTTCATGACATATTGCAATAATCTAAATATCTTGTTGGAACTTAATTCTTACTTAACCCTTATAGGGTATGTGAAAAAGACTCACAGGTGACAAGTGGTGTCACTCACTTCACGCCGCACTACTCAAGCCATAGCTTAAGGGAGAGATGGATTATTGCCTTTTCCCAAAGGACATTAGGACAAGGTGAACACAAATTGTCCCAGGAGTTTGATCTCTGCTTGCCCAATCCATTCTCTGAGTCATTATGCGTTCAATCATCTCCCACCTCCAACACTAATATTTTACAAGGAATAAGAAAATTACAAAGATTTAACGAACAAGCAAAATGAATAGCAAGACACGTACTGCTTTTCTAAAAGAAGATTTTAACGATTACGCACTCTAGTTACAATGTTCAAATTACAATGGTTCAGAAAACTTGAAAATGGCATTTGTATTTCACAATGAAATTTCATTTCTTTCCGCAGCTAAGGAAAAAATCTACTTTTGTCTGCAAATACGAGAAACTGAAACATAAACCACAAGCTCTTATTCAAAATTTTGTTTATTATTGTAATTGCATACTATTTTGACGTTATTCAGATATTAAGAGTGTTCTATTTGAATTACCACAATAAAGAATTTCATGCCCAGTATCAAATCAAGATATCTTATTACTTATTTTGTAATTTCTTATCTGATGACTAGTTGGGATACCAAGCATTGCCTAGGAAGCTTACACAACACAGCAAAAGAAAAAAAATGATTATTCACACTATGTACACATGAAAAAGTGGTTGTACAGATGTGCAGAAATATTCTGATGCACAAATAAAGAAGTCAAACTGAGGTCAATATCGCATTGCCTTTGAACTTTGCCTACAAAAGAATTACCCTTATGTCAAATTTCAGTTATATAGGTGTAAAATTATTTCCCATAACAAATAAAATTGTTTCAAAATGACCAGAAATGACCTCCAAGGTCAACTTTCTTGGCCAGTTATCTTTGATGTGAAAAGATCTAAGCATAAGCTTAATTTCAGCATCCTAGGCCATAACCCTGAAAATTAGCTAGAAATAACCTCTGGAGACATCAACAGTCAACTCTGTATTGCATTTGACCTTTACCATGGAAAGATAAATCTTTATGCCTTATTTCAGTTTCACAGGTGCTAAATTGAGGCCCAAAACTTGGAATAATGTTTCAAAATGACCAGTGATCACTCGTGGTGACCTTGAATAACCTCAGGAGTCAATGACACATAGATTATGATTGGTGCCTTGAGAAGATATACCCATAGGCTGAATTTCAGCATCTTTGTAGCCAATTGGTTAGAAATGACAAGTAATGACCTGTGGTGATCTTGAATGACCTGAGGTCAACCTTCAATAGCCTATGTTCCAAGTTGACCTTCAGTCAATAGGCCTCTTAGTTTTTGCTGAGAAGAAGCACAAAATAAACAAAAGGTTCAAAAAGCAGTATAGATAAGACATGTTCAACTATTAAGGTATGAATAAAAGATAAAATAAAAAAAACGTACCTGCCAAGTGCACAGCTTATCTGTCAAGTATTCATTAATTACATCATTTTCATACTACAACTATTGTCCTCAAGTTAGTTGTTAAAATGTTGGTGTAGTTGGTATTTGGAACCGAACTCAATCCACTTGGGATATGGATAGTTCACATCCTACTGTCTTAGCAAGAAGATACCTTGTATCTGTCAATACTTTCATGTCACTTATCTTCCACAGAACCAGAGTATATGATTTGCATTACCTCGTAAGTTCACATCACCAAGCAGGTTACTAGATAGGCTCAATCAAGGCTTTTCTCTACTAGGCCATCTATCCTAGTCACAGAAGGTTACCAACGATGACAGACACCTGAAAATGGCTAGGGGTACAACAGCCAAAACATTGAGACAATAAGTACAAAGACGAGGATACTAGTACAAGTAAATCAATGCATTATAATGATAATCCCTCATTTCAGAAATTCAGAAAAAAATTTTTCATCAGCTCCAGTTTTTCTTTGGAGAAATCCATGTATCTAAGCTACTTACAAACATGAGATCAGTCACTACAGACAAAACCTACATTTCTACCAAAGGTACACTCATTATAAGGCAACTAGTTGAAACACGATGGCAGTTACCGAGTAATTTTGCAATTGCTCTGTACTTAAAAAATATCAAGAACATTATGTTGCTTGGCATTTTCTGGTTTACCAGTATAAATCCGCACTTTTTTTTACATATTTACCATAAAAAAAAATAAGGAAGGAAGACTATTGGTAATTGATACTTGATAATTCTCCCCCTTGACACGCGTTACAGACGTATACCCAGCCACGTGGCATATTACATGAGTAGATGGTTGACGTGCTTGCCCTGCAAGTACAATTGAGCAACTCATTTCAGATACTCTGGACACCCTTGGTCCTGAGGTTGCTGAAATTCTCAGGTTTATGGTGAAGTATGGGCTAGGCCTACTTCAAAGTAGTTCTCTTTCAAGGTTAGTTAGTAGTTACAGAGCTAATGTGGATGGCATCTGAGATGAAACCTCAAATACTACCCTTTTCTAATTTGACTGCAAGTTAAAGTGAAATTTTATAGGTCTGAAAACAATGAAGATAGCTATAGGTAAACAGGTTTACTTTCCATTAACAATATTAGCATTCAAAGTAAGCACTCTCAGTGGCTTGTCACATAACAAACCAGTGATAGAGACTCACTTGATGCTCAACAAGATTGACTGTCTGGCCAGATTAAGCTAAAGCAGGATTGCCATTTAGTATTTTTCAAGACTAAGATTGAGCAAATTTGGTACCGAATAAAACTATTTGGTTCTGAAAATATAGATTTGGTACAGGAGGATAATTTACAAAATATAACTCCCTTACACACAAATGATACAAGACATAAATATACATGAACAAAAGAAAAAAAATCTATTTTTCTTGTAAGCTTAGTCAAATGATGAATTTCAAGTTATTTAATCATTTTGATACTGAAACTACATAATTTGATCCCAAGACCATACAAATCTGGTCTTGTGCAGCAAAAGACATCTGGCAACTTCGAGCTAGAAAAGAAAACTAAGATGACCAACTAACAATGAGTGAATGAATCTTAGTGAAGGTTGACTCCCTTTTGCTCCCATTCAAACATAATCACTTTTTCATTTTACCTTACTAGGAAAGGTGGGGACGGAGAAGAGAAAGGATGAAAGATGCAAGGAGAATAAACGATCAGAAAGTGTAACGGTCATATATACAAACAAGCAGAACAATAGTATATTAGTTACCTAAGAATGCTGGTTACCAATGTGCTGCAGTAGTACAAATTTACTGTAATGAAAGGATACCACTTTCATTTTGTTACTTTATAATTCTAATATTATCTCATCATTCAGCAAACTCCTTTTGTTCGTTGGTCAGAAGTTAAGGAAAACATTTTCAGGCAAAGCTCTCGAAGTGTTACAAGGAAGCAGACTTTAGAATAAGGAGACCAGTCTCATTTAAAGTGCAACACCAGACAAGGTAAGGATTGGCACTAGTAAAAGTCAAATTTCCCAAATTGCTACTTTGGAAATTCCAGTAGATTGTTTGCAAAACAGACTCAAGATTTGGGAGTGGGGTTCACTCTCTAGTGAAAATAAAGAGGAAAAGAAATTTGAGAAAATTCTTCTTTTATTGAAAAGTGAACAAATCTAATGAGTTATAAAACCAATCTTATAATTTTATATACCTGCTCTTCTATCCAAAGTTGTAATGTTTATAGGTATATATGAAGACAGAAATGAATATAGAAAGTTTTTCAAATGATGACATCCCATCAGAAGGTTACATTTTCACAAAACTTTGATACATATGTAGCAAGTGCCAAGAGTAGGAGTTTGATAATATATTGGTAATCTTTTTAGAGATAGATTAAAGAGGAAACAATAAGTTTTGTTTATTGACTACTGAAATGTTTCTGTCTAATTCATTACCTTTTTACTGCTGGGTTTACCCTATTTAGTAAGGATCTTCCTATTTTTATATTTAGCTATTTCAAGAGCCAAATATATAAGTTATCAGCAAATCAACATTATATCAAGTTGCATTATGACAGGTATACTGAGTATATACTAACTTAGTAAGCATCAGGCAAGATAACTAAGCTCTATTCTGGTTGAACATTTAAATCTTCTTTATCTAAAAATCTATGACTTTTATTAGTACCCATCTTCAATGTAAGAGTTGAATCAATCAGGACCAATAATTTAAAAAGAGAAAAGAGTGTACTATATGCATTATATTTTCAAGAAAGAGTTTCAAGCTCTCAAACTGGGAAAACTCAACTTCCATAGTGGGGATTTGTTCCTCAGCAGTTGGAGGAATTGCAGAAGGGGTAAGTCTCTAGATGCAAGGGGTTTTCCTCAGATGGTCAATCACCTGTAAGACAAGCAACATTGTAAATCAACCCCCATAAAAACATTTAAGAAGGGGAGTGTCTTTCAAGAATGAACTTGCTAATATTGGATGACTATTGAGCGGGGACAACTGAGCAAAGGACATTTTCAATACCATAATGATGAAGTAGAAAAAAAAAAAAAAAAAGTATAAAATAGTGTTTTTTTTTCTTTTAAATTAATAATATATTCCACATACTACATATATGCTACATACTTCAGTTGCTCAGTTTTCAAGGTAGCTTGTGAACTGGTGTCACTGTTCTGAAGGCCACTCTTTTGGGATGGGCTGAAATGGACAGACCTCTGAAACAAGCAATAATGGACACATCCCTCAGATCTGAAAGATCCTATTCCTTTCTACAGATCTTTTTTTTGTTTTTCATTACATTAGACATAACTGGCATTTAAGAGTTTTTAATCTGCTGTTGAATTCAAATTTTAATAAGACCAATGAAATCATTTAATGGTCACATTTTCATAAATGTGTATGTGTTGAAATTTTTTTTAAAGTTCTTGATTTTCATAAAACAAATACACAGGTTCTTCCAATCTTATAATACACTCATTTTTCAAATCGTTTGATACACAGATTAATCAAATCTTCTACTAATTCAAATATCCAATATTTTTTTTAATAGATTGATATGAATAAATTCATGATTTCATTTGAAAATGGAATTTTTGAAGAGATTCACAGATAAAGTTAAAAAGAAAAGAGATGAAGGGCAGCAGTGCTGCAAATTCTAACGCAGAAATGTTTGGAATTTAACACGGAAAAGGTAACATTTGACATTTTTTTTTGTAGCAGAAATACCCACCTTAACAGGAATTTTAAAAAAGACTCATTTAATTTTCATCACTTTTCTTTTTATTCTTATCTGTGAATTTTTTTTCAAAAATTATTTTTCAAATGGAATCATCAATCATGACTCACTGTAATGAGCAGGTGTGAGTTTTATTACAACTGCAATGGTAAAATTTCATACTTATTCATATCAATCTATTGATAAAAAATTGGATATTTTAACAAGTAATAGATGAGCCTCATCATCAGTGTTTCATCATCATCATCTGTCATTGGACACAGACCTTCCCCAGGATTCATCACACCTCTCTATCGTGGGTATTGTGGAACTAAGACTTTCTGGATTTATCTGGTTCATCTCCCCATTTTATATTCTACAGGCCTTGATTGCACATGTGATCTCTGGGGATCCATGTTGTGAGTTGTGATGTCCATCAGTTATCAGCCATTCTTGCATCATAACCAGCCCATTGCCATTCGAGTTTTCAATTCTATAATGTCTTAAATTCCTGTATTCTCCCTTATATGCTGTGCTGTCTTGTGACCTCTCCTCGTGAGGTTGAGCATGATTCTCTCATGTGCATGTTGCATGCTTCTCAGCAGTCTCTTGGTTAGGTTCCATGTTTCAACTCCATAGGTGACTATAAGGGGGATGCATTGGTTGTATACCCTTCTTTCTAGGATTAACGGGATCTTCTTGTTTTTGAAGATTGAGCTTGCTTGCCATCCTAGAGTGATTCTTTGCTTGATTTTTTCTTCCTTTGATAACCACATGGAGATTCGTTGTCTTGGGTAGATGTAGTGGTCTACTTTCTACAGTTTTGCTTCTTCAATTTTGATCATTGTTTTCTTATTTCCGTGATTGTTGCACATGACCTTTGTCTTGCTTTCTTCATTTGGTTCATCTAGCATTAGTTGGAAGTCCTGTAGGTTTTCTATGAAAAGGGCAATACCTTCTGCAAATCTGAGGTTGCTCAAATATACACCCCCCATTTTGATTCTTTTATTCTCCCTGTCTTGATAAGTCTAATGCAATATAAACAAAGAGGATCTATACAAAGGGATATGATAGTATTGCATTTGTACATAGGATCTTTTGGATCTGCATGATATGCCCATTATTGTTTATGTTTGAGAAATGAGTCCATTTCAGCCTATCACAAAAGAGTAACAGTGACACCAGTTCACAAGCTCCTCTTAAAACTGAGCAACAGAAGATTATAGCCTAATATCATTTATCAATTTTCCAAAAACATTATTTTATAGATTTTTTTTAAAAAAATCATTGTGGTATCAAAAATGTCCTTCGCTCAATAGTTGACCAACCATTAGCTATAAACTTACTTAGGGGTCAAATTGGTTGACAAAAAATTTCAAGGGTTTATGTCTTATGGTTTCTGCAGTAGGCTGTTGCATATGAACAGACAGACTTTTCATGAATTATAGTAAGATTCCTACCAGCTCACAGTTCATTTGATGAAGTTGGGCTCAGGAAACTAGCCAAATCACAAGCTGACAATTCAAGTAGTTATTTTGATACTATCTAAACACAGGATCAAAATGGACAAATGATAATGTCATCATCTGCATTAGAGCTGAATTTGCAAAGGATCTGATTTGAATTTAATTACATTATGTAGATTTCATAGCAAACATTTGAATGGACTGAGCACACTGGGAATAAAATTGTAAAAGACATGACCTAGACTTACATGTCTTGAAATCGAATTGATTAAGTGTTATATTGCTGTTTTCCTTGTTGCCTATACTATATTGGCATAATCCTGGTTTGCCAATTGTTATACATATATACATACACAGATTTTATTTACACATTAATTATACACACACAGTTCTGTATATTTTGGCCTGACATACACAAATTTCCCCCAAACTTGAAGTTGTACTATCTTGCCAACTATGAAACATGAACATTTCATCCGTATTAAAGATTATCCGAGAACATAGCAAAGTAAAAATGGCACTAATATTTCCAACTGAAATTCAAGTTGGGCAGACTGAGTTAAGCATTTTATATTTAAATACCCTCTAGCAGTATACCTGGAGTTACTCAGGTTGAAAAGTAGCCATAAATGACCCAGAATTATAGATGATGGCATATCTAGCATAATGAAATGTTATTGGATTCCCACTGAAAAGTCATTTCCCTTGTCAGAAATTACTTTAAACTATGTTTATAACAGTCCAATATCTGGTGCATTCCCCAAGCAAGCATATCTTGGGGGGTATCTTAATTTCATAAAGCTACAACACACCATTTAGAAGGAGAATTCGGAAAGACCCACAACTTTCTCAAATATATATTTGACTATATAGGTGGATGAATAAAATTATGATCATAACTAGAATCAGCACAAGTGCGGATCCCACACAACTATGGTTATATTGCAAATCACTCAGATTTGTTTTGCATTCTTTGTCAGCACATTTTAGGGGTACCTTAATTCAATACCCTGGCTACAATGCACGTTTGTGAGGAGAAAGTTGGAGCCACAAGCCTTCAAGATTATATATAAAGTCATAAATGTGTGTATTGTGGATGTGAAATGAATCAATAAAATGTTGATGGAAAATGACAATTGGAAGGCGAAAAGAAACTCAAGAGGTAGGTGCTAGATCTCAAATTTTTTATTATTCCATGGGCATGTTTTGATGCATTCTGACGGGAGCCAGCCATCCCTTCCAGAGAAAATATTTTCACTTTCCAATTGTCACTTTCATCAACATATATATATATATTACATGTGTATTCTCAGCATTAGAATTCAAAATTAGTAGGTAGTTATTTATATACCAGTTTACCCATGCTGTCAAAAATGATGTATGATTATGGATACACATTGCATTTCACATATGTTTATAATAGATTTGCATTCTGTTGACCACAAACAGATTTTTTTTTTTTAATTACTTTTTATAATTTTATTATTCTTTGAATCCGGCATTTTTATTATGTCATCAGAAAACAAAATAATATTTTACTTCATCAGTTGCATCTCTTGGCCTGCAATTCGCAAATTATCATGTGTGCTTTCACATCATTGAACCAATAGCTTCATAACAAAAGTTTCATTTCAATGCTTTGTATTGGTACTTGATAAAAGTCTGTTTCAGATCTAGTCTACACATGTGTATACACAAATGAAGATATCCCCAGAAAATAATCAATAAGAGAAGAGGATATTAAAGACTTTTTTCTCAACTGAGACTGCTTTGTTTAATGTGTTTTAGAATGTATTTGGAATTGAAATCATATGAATTGTCTCACAAACTCGTCTATTCAGTAAACTATGTCATCTTTCAAATAAAAGAAGCGAGTTTGCGTGTGATGAAAACTGGTGAGGGCGGTGGCATACATAGTTATCAGTCAAGATGCTAAATACTTGTACAGTTCTTATTTATAAAGAGAAAGTAGAAGATAGAACAGGTTCAGTAGAATTATGATCGACTTCTTTCACGCTGTTGTTGTCATAGCTTTTCATTTTCTAGTTTAAACAACAACACTTTAAAGGCAAACAATTCCTTATGTGTTGAGCTGATGCAACAACTGTCACAACAAATATTTACGTGATCTTCTTAAGTGTCCCAGATTGTCGTGGTTGTTATTGTGAGGGCACTCAAACTCGACTAAGGCAGTATTTTATAAGTCTGGAATTTAGCCATTCCATGGTTGAGGTTTCTTTTTCTGTGTCTGTTGGCTTAAGCCCAAAATATTTTCAGACAATCATCAAATTTGAATTTTTTTTCTGTCACAAAAACAAAAAAAATCTTAAATTAAATTCAGACTAGTTAGGGAGTTCCTGCTCAAGGTTAAAGATGTTTAGGTTCCTTGAGATGTTTTTTTTTTTTTTCCAGAGAAGTAGTTCCATGGTCCAGTCACTCTGAATGAGAAATGCTTTCTGAACCAGTTGCTTCCTGGATTTGTATCTTCCTGTTGTAGCTGTACTGGAGGATAGTATGAACATTTTCTTGCTGGGGCACTTGGTGCAGTGACAGCTCTGGTTGAGAAAAAACTTTTCAGAGCTATTTTTTTCACAGTAATTTGTATTTTTATTCATACAATTTAAAAAAAAAAAAAAAAAAAAAAACAGAACAAATTATACCAACTTTCAAAAAAAAAAAAAAAATAGTGCTTCCTCAACTATTTAGTAAAATGTATAAACTTTGAGTTAGACTAGCTGACAGAGTGTTTGCTTTTATCTTACTTCTGAATTTCTTACGCTTAGTTTTGGTAACTGCTGAGTATTCTGTTGTAACAGACCGAATGTTCTCACAACAACAACCAAGATTGACAATACCTATACAGCTCCATTAATGGGGAAAAAAAAAAATCAAGTTATAGTTTCTTTCTGAATGGAAAATTAAACAAAATTTTGAAAAAAATTAAAAATTAAAAAAATAACAGGGTAGATGGAGCTCTTTAATTCTGTAAGGCAGTCCATCTAAGAGGAGGTTCTCTGAGACAGAAGAAAAACCCATGAACAGTTTGGCAGTCACCATAGCTGGTTCCAAGTATAGGTAAAGGATGAAGATTGTGCATGGGAGTAGCAACATCACCCTGTCAAACTTACAAGTGAAACAACAGAGTGTTGTACAAGGCCTTACAGGAACAAACAAGTGATCATATTGTAAGTACACCTTTCATGAAATTTATAAGAGAGTAAGTTATATTTTATACTTAAAAGTAAACATAGAAGAAAGTTAGAAATAAAAAAATTTTTCAATTCAATATTTTACAACAGCCTGATCAAAAACTGATGTTACATCAGAGAAAGAGAAGGATTTAAAAACATTTGGTTTTATGAAGAAAGATTTCTAAAAATCTCTCAACAAGCAATTCAGATAGGAGCAGATCGAATTTCATGAACCAGACCAATAGGCTAAAAGTTGTCGATTTGGTTCAATTTGCACTTCAAAGCTGTATTTAGTACAATGGGTTACAAACTAAGAAGCACTCAGAGAGCGCATACCTGTCTATGCCATCATCAATGGGAGTAATTGTACATGGATCCACCCAAAAATTGAATCATTTCTTCCATCGCCCATTGTTTGCCTTTCCACAAAATATCTAAATTTATTGAGAACTTTTGGAGGTACTGTGAGGACAAACATGGAGTTTTGGCGATATTATGTGGTTCAGACATAACTACAACATATGAGAAGAAATCATGTATGGATATGCTTCAAAATTCAATCAGTTCCCCCATAAACTATCCATTAAAATAAAAAAATTAAAAAAACAAAACAACTTTTTCTTACTAAGTGGTCAAATGACTAGACATACTGACATTCATTTCAGCATTCCTCAACTCATGCAAAGAGATACAGGTATACAATTGATTATCTGAAATCTCAAACACCTTAAAACTCCAAAATATATCTTTTCCAGGGATATTGTCTGCAGACAAAAACTCATGTTTGGTGCCGAACATACGGCTTCGTATCAACTAACACAATCCAGTTGTATCTCAGAGCTCCTACTAGTCAGGCATGCCTTTGCTGCTCATGAATACATATTTTTGATAATTTTTCTAAAATGACTGAAGACTGAGAACGTTAAAAATAGCTGCAGATTATTGATAACAGTGATAAGCAGAGAAGGAAGCATCTTTTGTCATAGATTTAAATAGCGATGCCATTCTGAAATCCAAAGAACTCAAGATTCTGAAAAGTATCTGGTCCCTCAGGTTTTGGATTATAGATTGCACACTTGTTTGATCATCAATTATCATTTTTTCAAATTCTGAATAACGCTTAACATAAAAAAAAAATCAAAAGTTTCAAATAATATTCATGATGTGATACAATAAGGAGAAGAAAAAAAATATCACCTCTCTGATTTTCCAGACTATTATGAATGCGACAGACAAAGTGACAACTAAAGTAATTGTTCTTGGTCCTGTAATTCAGTACAGGATTTTCCGTCGTGTGAGTCATTGCAGCACCCATTTTAGTAAAATCCGTCCTCAATCTAACTCTTACACCAAGTGCTTAGAAAGACAATAAATACTATTTTTTAAATCTTTGGTATGACTTGGCCATGGATTGAACTCATGACCAACCCGACCAGTGGCAAGCACTCTACCACCGGTCCACAGTCTCTGAGATGATCATCCAAAAACTCTGTTGAAAAAAAATCATTCTCTAATTATGTTTAGAAGAGAGCATCTACAGAACAGAGATGCTATTATTGATTCCATGCCCAAGTTGCTTGCATCATGAACAGTAAAACGATCATTGCAGTGACAGGCGAGTTTTTGCCTGTGTGCCGGGAGCATTTAATCATCAATGAATTGAAAATCTTCAGAAAATGACTTGAAAGAGAAAATGCATGCAGTTGGAAGAGGCCATGAATTTACTATTACAAGCAGCAGTTCTCGACCTTTTTCACTCCATGCTTCTCCTTGAGAGCTGAAAAACGTGCCATTCCCTTTGCATGCATGCAAGTTGACACATGTCAGTCCAAATCTAAGACTTGTACTGCATTGGAAGGCAGAGGCAACCCGCAAGCCTCCTCTTTCATTCATAACCATACTTTTGAATAGAAGAGGGTATGACTCTATTCACAATTTTCTCCACCCCATTCACACAGCTTTGGGTGTACTCAGTTAGCTGCTGAGTGCATAGGGAAATTTACCGAATGTTGAGTTTTCCACTCTTCGCTCATACTGAGAATCAAACTTGGATTCTACTGTACGTAAAGCAGACATGCTAACCATTATCCTATCTAAAACAAATTTGGTTTTGAAAAGGTATTATAATTAAAAATTCAGAAAGCTACGAAAATTTAGAGCTTTAAATCAGAGAAAAAATTTATGATCTTGGTAATGAAAATACTGATATAACAAATTTGGGACACTTACTGAACATTTTGCAATTTCTTAGTGTAAAATTAAGTAATAACCACAATGTAATTACCTCATCACTTTCCTACCTCACTAAGTTCATATGTTGAGCACTACTATTGAATCTATAGTAAAATTATGAATAGTATTTGAGCTGCAGAATGCTTTGCAATTTTCACACTCAAATCCAAACTGATCCCTAATATATTCTGCATGAGCCCCTCATTTAGAATCATTTGAGTAGAATTCCTGGATTGCTTGAGAGAAATTCACAGATATTCACTAAGCATAGCTTACTCTGGCCATAAGGCTACAATCATATGTTACTTGTAAGGCTCAAACTCACCTCATACTGCTGACCATTGATCTTATGGTTTAGCATCAAAGCGAGGCTAAATTCATTTTGTCATTTACAAACTCAAAGAATTTTAAATGTACTGTGCACAAATATCTATGAGTACAAAATGCAGTACTACCCTTTTACCACAACCTATCCCATAACTGAGAGAAGGGTTATTAGGGCATCACATCCTATCAGGTCCTCCTCAGGGTGGTTTACTATCAGGGTTGTCCAACTCCCAGACTGATTGCCAACCATTGTTAAGAGCATGATTAATATCAGCTATCAATTGACTCAAAGAAAGACTACTTGCCCTTCTTCCTCCTGCTGCTACAACTACCGTAGATGGTGGACACTGTTGAACTCATAGTTCTTGTTTTCTTATTTTGTAAACCAGCGCAAGATTGTTGAGGTACCACAAATATTTCATCATGGGTGTATCAGGAGAGATAGACTGATGGAGCACATTCTTCTTCAGGTTGGTTTGGGATCAGAGTAATCCATCTTCCATACTGGTTGTCATACATAGATAGAGAGCACTGTCTGCCCTAATAATAATGTGAATAAAATTGTTGGCTCTCACAGGTTTTTTTCAATTGATTTGCAACTTATAACTTGTTTTTATATCAGCTTTTATCAGCCATTGATTAAGGGCTCCCAATCTTGAGCAGAAACTGGATCAAAAATACCTCAATGAAAAAAAAAGGTGCCAAATTTGAAGTCAATAAAAAAATTTTAAAAAAAAAAAAGATGATAAAAATATAATAGCCAGCAGCTGAGTTGGCGATGTGGATGTAGTAGAGATCAGGTCACATGACAACCACTATTTTTTTAACTAATCAAAACCCACAGAAGGATTATTTTAGTGGGAGCCTACTTTGAAGGAGAAAGGTGCATAAATAAGGGGATTTGCTCAGATTTCGGCAGTTGCAGCCGTTTTTACAACTCACATACAGAGACCCCACATAACTAACATTGAACCATTTTTTTTTTTTTTACTTTCCAAACAATTTTTGAGAGAAAATTCAAATTCCTGTGACTTTTCATGTAGTAAAACGAGTGAGAATCTTCTCAAAATTCATCAACATGAGAAAATATCACCAGGTAAAATTATTGCCCGCATTAATGGAAAGATTTATGCAACTCTATTTTAAAGAATTAACACATGGAAAATGAGTGAGTAGCTTCAATTAACCATATTTAGCATGAGCCATACTTATTTCTGCTGAAAACAAAGTAATGTTCGTTTATTTCTAATATCTTGAAAAATATTCTTGTGTTTGAGAAAAACAAAAAAATATCCTTGTTTCAGAATTTCATTTTTGGAACATTTTTTGAAAATCCTAATAAAATAGTTGGGAGGGAACTAGTAGGACAACTCCAAATTCAAAATCAGCTCAACAGAAAATGGCAATGTGTGAGCCCAATTAGCAACTACCTTCCTCAAACCCAACATGACCATACACAGGAGGAGTTGGGAGAGGCCTTTGTCCAGCAGGGGACCTTAAATGGCTGTTGCAGCTGATGGTTTTTAATTGGTTCCTCAATCTCCAAGCTCAGAATTGAGTTTCGCAATGTGTTTTGTCAGATGGTGGTTCATTTGGGGAGACTTTCATGTCCAACAACCCTATAGAAACTGATATTACTACGACAACAAACTCCAATTTCTTTAAAAACAGGGAAAATTTATTTTATATTTTGATAAGAGGTGTAGCTGAAGAGGGAGGAATGATATTTGGAAACGGCTCCAAAAGCTCCAGAAATGGTAGTCCACTAAGTGCCTTAAAAATTTGACTAAATGCTAGAGAGGCCCCCTCAAGGAGCCAGGAGGACATCCAGGCCCCAAAATCTCTAGCTACACTTGCTTTGTATTAATCATCAGGTCATCTAATGACTGAAATTCAGTAAGAGAAAGAAAAAAAACATTAACTAGGCTAAAGGACACGTATACATCCGAAACAGGTGAACCTTTTTTTAGGTTAGGTTTTTAGTTACCAACTCAATGTTCTAGTGGGTGTTTTCTATCATTGAAAACCCTGTGTTCTCAACACATAAGGTAGATTATATCAGCATTAACCTATCTACAGATTTGTAGTCCCGGCTCCTTGCTGGGGCCCTTCCAGAATCTCGTGAGATTTGTTGAAAAAAGAAAATGTGCAAACATACTGTTGAAGAAGAACAACCTTACAAGCTTAATTATTAGGCAATTCATGTATGTAATATACTCTTGCGATTGTAAAAATGTCAGTGGAAATGCAATAGAACTACAATTTATAAAGCTTTCAGATGTGTTTTCAAATCACCTCCACCTAAGGCCCGGATATCAGCCCAATTTTCACGAATCTGCCTGGAATACATATTTTTTTCCTCACAGAACCACCACACCTACCTTGTACAAACATACATACCACTGATGTTTGGGTCAGCAGACCATGTGCTAATAATAATTTGAAAGCGACATACTTCCATGCCAAGACGGACGAGCACATATAGATTTGACAAAGAGCACTTAGAGAAGAATATACATACGACACGAGAAGCTTTACGAGAAGCAACAATGAAAATGAAGAACGGTAATCTCACTGTTAGGAAATATAGAATTATTAAAAATGAATGTTCCTTACGATAATTAATGAAATAGAAAACCTTTTCTATGAACTAATTGTGAAGCTGCTATACATGGAAACATATGGGTGAAACTTCAGGTGTAAAATGGGTACACAAAACTCACAGAGAATTAAAAATAACTACGAGTCAATGTCACTCGTCTTGTCATTAAGAGACGTGTCATTACCTAATGATAGTAACCCAATAACTCATTAAGGCCGAGCTGCAAAAATTATCAATCCCCCACGTCCCATAACAAATTGAATTAATATCGTTAATATTGGTATTAGTATGGTCAGAGTCGTAGCTGAGGAAGGAGGGGGCTATTTGAAATCGCACCCGGGTCCCCTTTATATATAGTAGTTCACCTCACTCACTGCATCCCTACTGAAAAACTAAATACATGTTAGAGGGACTCCGGGAGCCAAGAGTAAGATTCCCTGTCCCCCAAATATCTAGAGCTGACCATAGTTGAGTTAAATTTGGATTTGATGCGAGTCATGTCAAAGATCCTAATTGTGATTATAATTTTGTTTTTTGTCAATTTTCTTTGATAATCCATTTTTGTTTCTTCTCTAGAAAATGGCGTAAATTATATTTTTGTTGAGGATTTTTGCTTACTTTTCTGTCAAATATAATCAACTTACCGAGAAAATTTGGCGTTTAATTTTTGTACCTTTCCATTTCAAGGGAGGAACTCAAGAGTAAAAAATAGTTTCTTCCCTCACCAAAATGATTTCTGTACACTATTTCTTCCTCAAAATGACATCTAACACAACAACAGTGTTTATCTAAGAATATAACACAACATAGATACTTTTAAAAAGCAATGAGACAAATTACGATGTTGATACTTTCATAATCTTTATTTGCGAAAGATAAATCAATGTTCTGAACTAACAAATATTTATTTTATTACTAGGTAGACACTTCACTTGTTAATAAAATGTTCAGTTCCAGCGAATGGGACTTGTAGTTGATATGCAAGTCTAAAAACAAGGTAGGTATATAAATATGTAGTGATTACTGGAGAAAAAAACGAAACTAGATCGTACTGAATGTAAGAACAATTAAAAGTCATAGCAACCCAACGTAGTGTTGTTTTTATTAATGTGGTAGTTTCTCCCCCCCCCCTCTCTCTCTCTTTGGTTCATATTCAATGGTTACAACTAGGTTTAGTCTTGTAGTATATTTAAAAAAATTTTTTTAAATAAATGAAGATAATTCAATATTCATTTAGTATTCTTTCATCTCCATTAGTGCAAGATTCGACTCTTCTTTTCTGGAGTAAGAAGAGCAATAATAATGACAGATACTAGAGGTGCAACAGTTGTGACCAGGACAACAACATCGAAATAGAAAATAAATAAATATGAGTAAATAACAGAATGGGCTCCAAAGTTTTATGCTACACATTCATCGAGATAATTAAACACCTGTTCGACGATCACACAAATCTAAGCGTTGGAGGAAAAACACAAATTATCCAGATTGGGGGGGGGGGCTGATTATTTAGAGTGCGCAATGTCGGGTTTTTCGGTGCCTGAGGGGGTGGAGATTTTGGGCCTGGGGAGGAGAAATGATACAGTACAATTCTTTTTGATATCAGAATCATTGTTGAATACGTAGTTCCCTCACCAGATGTAAATATTGTGATAGTTTGAATTATAACATCACAGTAAAGGGTTCAATTTTTCTACAGACAAGATTGTACCGCATTTGTTTACTGGAGAGTACAATGCGATCTCGAATATAATGCGACCTCCACTTTTGGTTGATGAGGAAAACAATAATACATGTACATGTTATCAGTCTTTCTTTTTTTACACTTGAGTGTACTGCTATCCCCAAATTAACTCCTATCTTTTTATATCAAATTTATCGGGTTATACACGAATAAATACGACAGATTGCACATGATGTGTCCCTGTATAATACATTCTGTACATAGGTGCTTTTTTGTACTAATAAATGTATCATCAAGTATCAATTATATTATAGCAGGAACATATTTACATACCAATTAGGAAAGTATTATAGTGAAATTCAGTTTGACGCTTTAACAAGAGATAGAATAATACTTATTTATATATCAGACACACACCCATATAAACAAGCGTGTGTGTAAAAAGACACTGAAAAAAAGAGGGAATAAATGAAGATTGAAAAGTGATTGATTATGGCATTGGCAATATGCGCGTGTGTAAGACGTAAGATAGGGAAGATGCGTGTCCCAACTCACCGGTGGTTTATCCGTGTACCATTGAATAAAAAAAAAATAAAAAGACCAGGCAGGTAAATATCCGTCTAGGTTGCCAGTGGTAGATATAAAGTATATATCGTCCTTTCGTCTCAGCCCCACCTGCAGACATCACTCCCCCGCAGCAACCAACACTTCCGGGCGCATAATGGAACACCAGGCTCTCATTGGATAAAAAACGAAGACTACAAAAATTACGATTTTGAACTCAGGGAAAATATTGATTCATGTTTACATTTTATTTACTATCAGTTGTGATTTTTCCTCCAAAAAAAATAATTTACTAGCTTTTTATGAACTCACACCAAATTACGAATCGAGCATTTTTCTGTGTTCTTGTTTCCATGTGTGTTTGTGTTGAATCAGAAATGGATTAGCCATGTGTGCGTGCAGTCTTGCCAATTTAGATGTTTTTCGTCTAGATCTAGATGTGTTTGGTTGCATCTGGATGTCAGAAATTGCTATTTAGATGATTTTTTCAATAAAATATGAACTATTTTTAATCAACATACAGTTATGAAAGAAGTAGTATTTTTTTGATGAAATAAGTAATAATTTAATAAAGTAATTGTTGATGATCAAAGTCACGCCCTGTCTACCAATTATATGCAATATATTTCCTAGATTTTAGATATATCTGGAGAATCTGTGTTTCGAGGTGTTTTTAGATGTTTTTTAATTCAATTTTAGATCTAAAATAGAAAATATATTCGGTACTTGTGTGCGTGTGTGTAAAGTGTCGGATAGTCTTGTTTCAACTATTTACGAATTAGCTGTTGCCAGGAAAAATTGATAAATTCTCCATAATAAAATTCATCATACTATGATCAGTAATATTGAAATCGTTTTTGTTTTCATACAATTCTCTTTTTCAATTTTTCAACATTTAAGAAGACTAAATAGAATATCAGCATTGAACACAACACAGTGTCACACACCTTTCGATTGTTCCGTTGCGCTGATGCTAATTCTGATTATCAGACCGTCTCATCAAAAAGATGACGATGATGATGATATTATGATGATTATTATTATTATTATTATTATTATTATTATTATTATTATTATTATTATTATCATTATTATTATTATCATTATCATTGTTGTTATTATTATTATCATCATTATGATGATGATGATGATTATTATCATTATTGCTTTTATTATCATTAGGATAAGGCACTACTGAACAAGCCTCTTACACATAGAAAAATATCTTTTCGTATGTAATCTTTTGTGCTTTAAATCCATAATACACCTTTTTCCTCGGGGAAACTGGTGAATTCTGAAATGAGCTAATTTTGGAATGTTTTTTTGGGGGGGGGGGGGTTACAATGCAAATATCATGCTAAACTGGACCTTTCCTCTATTTTCCGTCATTCGCACAGAAGTACAGATTCGAAGTATTCGGTCACTTCGTTTGAGAAACTTGTAATATTTTTTTCTCAATGAAATATTTTTTGAAAGCACTTAATACTTTCAAAGTATTTTTTTCTTTTACTATTTTCAAGAAGCTTCATCCAGCTCGTTCCGTAGTGCCAAAGTTGATTAGTAAACACAGCTGCTTACTGACTAAGTCAACTTTTCCCTAACTTACTCAGTTTTGAGTTTAAAAGTCGTTGTATGAAAACTTTGATGTTTTTGTGTGAATTTAATTATCTACTTTCCTTAAAATCCACTCGTTTTTTTTATTTAAAAGGAAATAAAGAAGAACAAAAAGGGTTTATTCAAGAACATATATTTTCATCGGAAATGTGATCAATCATTAAATAACCTTACGTTTTATTCTTTAAGAGTATCAAAATTTTATTCACATATGAAGAATCAAATATTTGTAAAATCCTGACCACAAAACCAGGTATGGACCACCCAGTGTTATGGATCAGCAAAATATCCAATCCAGTTTTTACCAACTGCCTCCCCATCACGACTTCTACTGCTCTTACATAGGATTCTCAATTATTTTATTCTATAATTCTTATATTCCTTCAGTTGGTTATAATTTCCTAGTTGATTTATGCCATTCCATCATTCATACACATTCGTCTGCAATTATGATGCTGGTATATGTTGGAGTTTCCCTATTCTGTTATTCCTTTACACTCAGATTACTACGACATCATTCAATTCGTAATTATTCCTATATTCATAAATTCTTTCTATTGGTCGTTGTTGGCAGTTCGTACGTAGTAGGCTCATACGGTATTCCGGCATTCGTTCATTCTATCCCTTCTTTTATTGTTGCTACTATTAGCAGCAGGCAATTTAGAAGCGTGTGACTGTCTCTCGCGTCAGTCGCAAAGAAGAACAAGCGTTATGAACGACAACAAGAAAACCAGATGACTTCTACTCGATGAGTCGGTATAAAAAAGTGATTGTCTACGATAACGACAAGAATCGAGGAAAAAAAGGGAGGTACTACTACTCTAGTTTCGTGAGTCCATTATCCGGGGGCTGCTGTGGTGACGTTCCAAGTTTTGACGGCTGCCCGCCGCCCCAGCAATCGGGCGAATCAGTGAGAGTCGCCATTTTGTTGGTGTTGTGCCCTCCGGAATGGAGGAGACCAAAATTATTTACCACATCGACGACGAGGATACTCCTTACCTAATCAAGCTCCCTATCGCTGCAGACAGAGTTACCCTTGGTGATTTTAAAAATGCCCTCAACAGGCCTAATTTCAAATTCTTTTTCAAGTCTATGGACGACGACTTCGGGTGAGTGTTGTGACTGACTAGGGCCTCTCTCTCCGGTGATCTGAGCTTGCTTCCTTATATCTGTCACTTTCTTTTGGTTACTTACTGAATTACATTTTTTTTGCCCAAGTAAAATCAACTATTATCCCTATGTGTATAATCTATTGTAACTTATTATTCATCTCTTCTCCTTGTTTTGAAAATAAGTAATAATTGAATAGATCTTGTCCTTTTTCGTTTTGAAAAGACCAGCAAACTGTCCGTGGTATGTATATATATATATACATATATATATATACATATATATTATATATATGTCAATTATAACTGGTTTTATCGAGGTGTGAAAAGAAGGTAAAATATGTAAATATTCTCAATCGTCGTTTCTAGAAGTTCACACCGATGTAAGTAAATTTAGCATCTGACTGTTCTTGGATCGACTCGGACTCCAAAGTACGTCATATTAGAAAAAGGAAGAGGAGCAATGGATTGGGACTTTTTATTTCAAGTACCGTATTTACTCGAGTACAACACGATCCCTAATACAATGCGACCCCTACTTTTTGGAGCTTAAAATCAGTAATCTATCTGTTATCATTTTTCACTTTCTAGTCTAATGCTATCCTCAATGTTGACCCTGATTTTTTTTGCTTTATACGTGAGTAAATACGGTAGTAGTAGCGGTCTGTCTATTGCTAAGAAGTATCGCAGAGGCCAGGTGGCCCGTTTGCCTTGTGCACCTGTGTTACCTTCACTAATCGAAGTTTTATAAAGCTGCCTCGTAATATTTATAATAGTAATATCCATTTCATACTGGAATCCCCTTTCAGTTAAAACACTGAATTCAATTTACATATTTTACAACAACGTATCAAATGAAAATAGCACCAGCACCACGCTAGTATAAAAAAAAATGAAATACTGAATAATGCGATAAATTTGATGGAACAGATCAGGGTCAACATTTGTGGGTAGCATTACACTGGAGTGTTAAAAAACATAACGTTACATTTATTGCTGATTCAACTACAGAAAGTGCTGGCTAGAATCCTAAAAAAATCATCCAAGAGTTTTATAAAGCTGTTCTGTGTATGATAATGGAATTAACATACTGGACTACCTTTCCAATACACTCAATTTTTGGATTTGTTTAAAAACAACTCCTCATCAAAATGAATTAGCTTTCACCATGGCATACGACTGTAAAAATTTCTAAAATCCTCACACCTTAAATAAATGCCGACCCCCATTACATCGGTTAGGTATATCTGCAGTTGATCACTTCCAGATATTAACTTTAATGCAATAATTATAAGAAATGATCGTCGTAGATAAAGAAATGTTGTGTAATTGAAGCGATCTACTTTCGCTAAAATCACTATTTATTTCACAGCCCCACTTTTATTCTCGTAGTTAATGAAAATACATTAAAGTTTAATGCATAGTATCTGTTTCGGATTGTACAAATTTTAGTCGAGGTTTCAAAATAAGTTCTATCCTTTCTATTTGTTTTGCTATGATGGACATGGGGCACAACACAGCAAGAAATATATTCAAATCTGATTTTATTTCTGAGGAGTTTCAATTTTATTTAATTAGTGAATATTTGTTATCTGAACTTAGGTCTTGTTTTGCTCAAACTTCTTACATTTAACGTTTCTGTAGCTTGAGAAATGAAGTAGCTAGTTCTTTTTATTTACTTTTTTAAGCACATCGGATATCTCCCAGACATGACCCTAGAAAAGACATCATTCTTGGTTTATTGTTGGGTAAATTAGAAATTGATCCTTTTATTTTCTTTATTTACATATTTTGAATGCACTATTGACCCATCCTATTCATTTCAGTTGTGATGACTTCAGCGATCGTAGTTTTATGTCCTTAATAATCACGGTTGTTGTGAGGAGGGCACTTTTCGATCGGTTGAAACAAAATACTGAACAGATGTCAAAGCTAATAGAACTTTTAAGTCTTTTTTTTTTTCTGCAATTATTTTGTTCAAATAGAAACAGAAAAGATTTGATGGAGTATTATTTACTTCGTTTTTATTAAATTTGATATCTGCTTAGCTTAGTATTTTGTTGTAACTGACCGACAAGTGCCCTCGTACAATAACTGTGGCGATTTGGCCATCATTAACCTTATCTTGTTTTGTTTTTTTCTTATTTATAACTGTTCTTCGTAATTATTTGATATCACTATTTACATAATGCATATGCATTTCAACTGTTAAATACCATATTCAATATTCATATTCCTGAATTCTCTGAGTAAAAAGAGTTTGGTTTTTAACAGCTTAGTTCTATAGGAAGAATGGGTGAGTTATTCAGGCTCAGCTTCATCCTCAGGTGTGGCTGGCTGCTTAGACTAGTTAGTCGAGATACCAACCCAATGTAAGACATTATTACTGAGATCCTAGTAGAAATAATAGTGTACAGGGGTTTTCTTTAAAAAAATGTTCGCCTTTTGTAAACTCATTATTACTGATTTGACTAAGTCTTCAGTTGCTTTTTTAGTTTTTTTATCGCAACTTTGCAAATGATTATAATGATTTACGATAATTCATCTAATTAGAGAATAATTGGTGAAAGATAATTGCCTTGCGTACACATATCACGAAAAATTATTTTATTTCTCAGTCCTTCCGAAAGAAATCACTTTTTCTTGTCAAACATTAACCACGGAAGAATTCATTTACTGTTTCATATTATTATTATTATTATTATTATTATTTAACAGACCCAGGACAACGGGAATTAAACGTGCTTTTAAAATTCATTGTCTTTTAATAGAAAATCCCATCAACCCAGTTTTCTCAGATAAATAAAAGCAGCTTAAACAAGTTTTTCATCGGATTTTTTTTTGTTGCTTTTTTATGACAAACAATTAGTCATCTTTACATCATGGCGCCGCCGACTAGGAACGAAGGGAAATAAGTTTACACGTTCGCGACGAAGGACACAGTTGGATTTTAGAAGCTTAAAAATTATTCCTTGGTTGATAATTTTCATTTTTTAATTGGGGGAAAATGCTGCTTATGTTATGTGTAATAATTTTAAAAAGACTGTGGCTGGAAAAGTACCATTGTTCCACGCCTTTCTTTAAAAGTGATCATATTTGTCCAATTATTGTACCCATATCCCAGTAGTTACGGTTGGAAACTAGTATTATTTGTTAGTTCCGATTTGAGATTAGGATGTTTTTGAAAGGAACTCAGAATCATCAATTCTAAAATGTATTAATTAAAATGCGTAAGAAGCCGGAACGATTTCCTTTCTAGTTTTAATGTATGCCTCCCTCAAAGCGGCTCTCGCCTTCTTCTTTTAGCCGCATCCCTCAACAACGACGACAACCATCCACAGTTCTTAGGGTCGGGTCGGAAGCTCCGACCGGCTTTTATTTCTTTTTTTTTTTTTTTTTCTTTTAAACCTTGCCCTTGTGGGTGTGTTACATGGAACTGCATTTCTTGGCGATCGAATGTTATTATCATAGATATGCCTTTGGTTTTCTTGATTATTTACTCGTGTATAAAGCGAAAAAATAATAGGAAGAATCAGACTCGAAAATGTTGGGTAGCATTATAGTAGAGTGTAAAAAAGAATGCAGACTGAATTTTAATTACACTAAGTGGAAGTCGCACTATTCGAGATCGTATTATACCAGAGTAAATACGGTATACTTGATGCGACAAGTCCTTCATGAAATTATTCGGAATAGTGAATGTTGGACGTGGTGTCTGTGTACCCAGATTATGTTGTGTGATCGTCGATGTTTGATATGTAAAAATAGGGCTATTCAATTGATTTTGACTTCTCCATTGCTAAGTGTATTACTTGATTTGATAATTTAATAAATTCGAGCCTTTTATGCGCCTTGAAAAAAATCATTGTTTATTTTTGTTTTAATTTTTCATTCTTCCTCTGAACAAAAAAAAAAAATATGAACATTTTTTTCCATATCAACACAATTTTTAAGCCTTCAAATACTGCACCCCTTCATCCGTAGGCTCAGGCTTTTTTGTATTCTGTCCATTTCAGTCTTGAAAACATAATTACCGCCTTAGTTTTGTTTTTGTTTTTTCTACATTCATTGCTGATTTGAATACTTTCCGTTTCAAACAAATTGGAGTTGAGCACTTAACCTGCTTTAGCTTTGAATGTGCTTTTAAATTCTTTGGTTTTCAAGTTTTTATAAGGTGTACAATACCGATCATCTATCATTGGCAATGGATCATTGAAATCACAAATATTGTCATGAAGGAACATAAACGGAGAACTAATCCATTTTTGTAATTTGTTGAAAAGGAATTATCGAAAGTTTCTCTTTCAAACTCAATGATTGAATTGAATATTAACTCTTTGTTGCATCAAAGAAGAGATCTTTCATCACAGATAACTCTATAGGTTTGTTTGTTTTTTGTGTTATCGATCCGAACTTGAAAGATTTTCTCTATCAAGTAGGTAGCCTTAAAGGGGTACCGGGGCCTCTGCCAATATGGCTGACGACGCTTGTTACCATGTGACTCTCCATGAATTGCTTTTTGCTTGTAATAAACTTGAGTAGAAGTAATATTATTCTGAATGAAGTTTTTCTGCACTCGATCCTTTTTGGATAGTTCGCAAAACAGCAGAATCTTTTTCTGTGCATTGTCTATTGATTTGATCTGTGAATCACTGTACCTGTTCATAACTCAAGATGGTTCTGAGCTGACAAAGCCCTTCTGAAACCCAGCACTGACCCTTTCCAAGCCGCCGTTTGCCTTTATATCAAACTTGTACTGAACTATGTAGTGGGTACTACTGATTATTAACTGGGTCCGTCCAAATCCTGTCTCCTTTTCGCGGTACTAATTGCTATTTTGAATTATTGGCTCTCATCGGCAACTAATAGTGTAAATTTCTTTCTTTTCTAATCTCTACCTCTTTAAAATCACTTTTTTTTCTTTTTTTGATTGATTCAAAAAAAATATCTTCTGTGACTACTTGCTTAGTGCACAAATGACTATTTTTAAAATCTTCATTTCATGCCTGTCTGCACTGCTAAGGAGAGTGGAGTAGACTTTAGTTAATTGCCATTTAAATCGTTGCTGAGAAAAGAATCCCCCAACTTTTGTACTGGAACCTTTTTAATTGAAATGTTCTATATCCACCCATGAACTTCTCAAATGAATAATAATTTCTGCTGTCAATTCTATTTGTGCAGGTCTATAATTCCCTAATTATAAGTTTAGCTTACTTTGTTGCTCTTTAGTCAGTTCACTTCTTCTCTGTGATGCTGCTACTGACTGGATGCTGTTCCTCTCTGTAGGGGCTGTGATCTCAGTTGATTAGAAGACTCAAAATATAGGCTACGATGAAGAAAGCTCAGCTGGAGTCTACATTCTCATAGAGAGGGTTTTAAGATCTGCTCTTGAAAGCTTTAAGCAAATGTGATTTCTACAATATTTGTGTAGTATCAATTTTTCTAATTTTTCTTCTTGTTTCTCAATTATCTGGGTATTCAGAAAATGCCTGGAGATGGGATGGTTGCATATTTTCATCAGAAAGTAATCTTATATTATATCCACTTTTTTCATTTAGGTTTTTCTTTCACATTTCCAAATACTCATTTAGTTTTCTATGAAAACATTTTGTCAGCATATTTCATCCTTACCCAATAAAGGATCGATTACTCTGTACTCAGAAAAGTTAATTCATTAGTTCTGCCATTTTCACATCTACTAATTTCAGGGAAGGGGCAGGACTGCCAAGTGGATAACATTATAGTGAGCCAAATTGAAACTCTGACTGGACAGTTTATGTTCACTTCGCACTAATGTCTTTGGGAAACACATGAATCGTTTCTCCATCCCCAGCTATTGGTAAAACAGTGAAGTGAATGGTGCCATTTTGATGTTTGTCATAGTAATGTAAAACTGAAGCCACTGCCAGCATGATGATGCCACTAGAAGGGGGAAAAGATAATTTTTTTCAAACTTTTTCACGATTGTTATTTTTATTGCACTATAATAGTATGGCTGGTTCTGAAAGTGAAACATTTTCTTTTATACTGACTATACCCAAGGCTTTGCAAAAAAGATGTCTAGAAAATCACCTGTAGATAAGCTGATTATGAAATAATTTTATTAATTCTCAATGAATAGTCTATTGGTGCTAAGAAGTTATCGGAATGTTCTGAGGATTAGTAATTTAAATAATCTGATCGGCAATTAAGATGGATTATTAAAAATTAGATGTTTATGGATGTAATTTAGAGAAAAGCTTTTGACACTTTAAAAAGAGATTATGTGACGTCCTACCAGATTCAAATAACATTTTTATGTTTTTGAGTTGGGTCAGAATTTATAGATATTTACACCATTTCTTCATAACTCAAATTAGATGAGGAATCTTTGGACAGATTAGCTATTTGAATAACATTACACTGATATTGAATATATATTGGAGCTAATTTAAATAAATATAATAATTAAAGGAAAATATTTTTTCCTGAACATAGTATCTTTAAATCTCAAACATTTCCTTTTTCACCTCTTCAAGTAGATCCCTTTGCAATGGATCCTCCCCATGATGGCTTTTCACTGAATATTTCTTTTACGATATTCAAGTCTTAACTATGTTGGGGAAAAACAATCTTGAATTCATTCAATAAAAAATATCTAAAATTATTTTGATTTTTTTATACTTCCAGAACAAAGTCTATTTTTATCTTGAAGGTTTCTACAAAAGCCTCTTGGTTGATGATATTTCAATGTTTTCAGTCTGAATTACTGAGCTGAGTAATTATTATTATACATAGATTTATTCAGATGCTAATCTGAATTGTTCAATTTCCTTATTATGGCTGGCTTTATTAGTTTGTATTGATATTTCATATCCATAATTTTAGTATATATCTTCAGGTGATATTTCAATTGAGCTAAGCCTTTATAACTTGCGATGTATCAGTTGAGAGTGAGCCGGTTTGTTTTTTTTTTGTTTTTTTTTCTTAGTTTGAATTGTGGTCTAATGTGTTCAAGTGCAGATATATGTACTAGCTGATTTACCTGTCCATGCTGACTAAAATATTCAACTGAGAAACTTGCGAAAAAAAAAAATTAAAGTCATCCTTCACTTCAATCCCATCAAGGTGGTAAAAGTCTCCTTTTGCTTTTGACCCTTTGAAAAATTATATGTACTTATAAAATTAAAAAAAAAATGGATATTGAAAAGAAAGAAAGAAAGGTTCTACATAAACGTCATAGTTGCACTGTATGCCCCCCACCAACCCTTTGAAAAGAACTTCTAATTGGCTGCGCCCATGTTATGGTGGTTTCTATAGCATGACACAGACATACATGGTGTGACACCTCTCACCTGTGTGTGTGTGTGTGTATATATGTATATATGTGTTCTGGTGTCACATATTGCTGTGGTGGGACAGTGATTAAATAGATACTAGTGCAGTGCTTATCCTAGAGATGCATGTTAGGAAGGGGTCAGACTTTATGGTATGTGGAAAAGCCTGCAAGAATTATGTAAAGTGATTTTGACTGAAATACTTGAGTAACCATTATTATTAAATAGCAACAAGTAACTGTCATGTATTCTAAAGAAGTGAAGGGAGATCATTAATAGAAATTATGAAGAAAGCCATGGTGATGATGATAGGTCAAATAAGATATGATTCTGTGATTTTATATATATTATTTAAAGTTCAAATCCATAATCTCTGATCTTAGAAACAAGCTGAATAATACAGATTCTGCCAGGTCCAAAAATTAGGAACTAGCTGAAAACCCAATGGGTGGGTTTTCTACAAGTGTATTTTCGATATTTGATTTGAAATTCAAAAGCAAATATGTGCAGATTGTTCTGAGACTAAAATTTAGTATATCCACTTTGATTATTAGTTTATGTGTTTGTACTAGACGAAGTTGAATTTTATGATTTTATCCAATGCCCTCTCTTCCATTTTTTGTTCTCTATTTTATTGACTATTAATAATTTTTTTTTCTAGCCACACATTCTCTCACACATGCAAGACACAAATCTTATGAATTTAGAAGATAGACATTTTGATTTTTTTTTTAATTAGTTTTCCTTTCATTACTAGCATTTGGAATCCATTTTAGCAGTTGCACCTTCAAGTTCAATTTTTGAAAGTTTTCTAATGAGATTTATTAACAAAGAAAATTGCTGGAACAATTTACATAATCTCTGTAGTTATGTATTTAAAATAATAAATATCATCTAATTGTTTCTCAATGAATGGTGTGATTTTCTCGGGTTTTCTTTCCATAACTATGGACTCTTCCACTTGAAGGTAACAAGTTCATTAAAAATAATTCTTACTCACCATTTTAAATGATAGACTGAAGCATATGTTTTAGTTCCTTCTCTTCAAAAATAAGAATCTAATAGAATCCAACTACATGTAGTTCAAGCTTTGCAAAAGTTAACACTACTCTTTGGCCTGTGAGCTATTAAAAGAGGCCCAACCTCTCCATCAGTCTTTTACTCCCCAGTCTCCTGTACCTCCCAATGCCATGACCTTTGATTAGTCAGCCTGACATACCATCTGGGGGGGGGGGGGTCTGAAGATGCTAAAAGAAATTTTCCCAATAGAAATTGATGGTAATTGCTTTATAACTTTACACCATTTCAGAATGTTATAATCAGATAGCAAGAGGAAACCTGAATATTCTAACTTTTTTCATCGGGATTAATTACTCATATTCATTATTACAGCCATGGCTGTCACACTTATAGTATCGGTAGAAGCCATCAGCTGAGTTGGTAGTTGTACAATTATGATAACCATCAGGGAGGCAACTGGTTATGGATTAGTAGATAAAATAGAACTGATTTGTGTAAAGCAATTTATTCTTGAAGACCATTTGATACAAGAGTTCATCAAGATGTCTATTCACTTTTCATCTTGACTAGTTTTTATTTTATTCATCCATTCCTTGAAGTGGGGGTTCTCAATCTGGGATACCAAATTCTGGAGGTATGGGATACAATGGGTGAAAATTATAGAATTATTATGATATAGACATAATACTGTTGAAATTCAATAAATGTATTTATTCCTTGAGTTTTTCGATTTCATTTTGACTGCAGGAAAATAGAAGCAAAAATCCCATTAAGTAAACTAGACAAGAGAAATAAGTTCATTTTTATTCTATTTTTCTATTGTTTTTGTTTTATTGATTCCCCTCCCCCAATGAACAATTATGATGATACTTATTTCGATGGACAGTGCACTAGGGGTTCAGAACTGTAAAAAAGTTGAGAACCACTGCCTCGAAACAAATTTATTTTAGCTCAAATTTAAGTAAGTTAGTTATTGGAAACTGTCAACATGTTTTTTTCTTTTTTTTCCTGGTGGTTCTACATAGCTATCTGTGTATGTGTCATGTGTACAGGCTGCACCAATTGTGCTAGAGGGCTAAAAATTTGAACATTTGCTCAAAAAAAAATTTTTCTCCTCTTTTCATTTGGGTATCATTCCCCAAATAGTTTTTCTTGGGGGGGGGTCAATTTACAATGTAATTTTATGCCAAATTTGTCCTTTAGTTTGTGTCTGGCAATGTTCTTGCTTGTTTTTTGAAAAATTTAGACTTTTTAGTGTCCAACAAAAGGCAAGTGAAGAACTTCTTCATTGATCATACCTTTTTCCAATTTTTTTTTCATTGACCACCTCCATCATGGCTTGCTGCCATAAGATGTTATGACAGTTTCTTTTTAGTGACTAACCAGACCTGTTATAATTTATTTTGATTCCTCACTGAAAAGTGAAAATATTTGTACCAGATTCTTGAATTCTCTTAATTAGCTGATTTGCAACAGGTATTAAAGATTGTCAAAATAATTTCTCTGCTTTGAATAGACATACATTGACTTTTTACTCAGCTTTCACGAACTAATGATGCTAAAATGTTATAGATTAAATGAGACTCCATATTGGATGGAAAATTTTAAAAGATTTCCCTCTCTTTCTCTAATTATTTATTTCATTTGTTTGTCTTTCACCTGAGGAATTTGTAATTGGAGTTTTTATATAAATAACACACACACACACATGTGTATATATATATATATATATATATATATATATATATATATATATATATATATATATATTTATATATATATATATATAATATTATGTATACACACATACATATGGTATGGTTCACAATATAAGGCAGGTAAAACCCAACATTTTATCTCTAGTAGCTGATCAACGAAAATTATTTTTTATTGAAAGGTTTCAAGTTTACAGAATATTTTATTTACCAGAAAAATCCACATGGTATTTGTTGAAAAGGGTATTTATTTGTAAAGTTGATATTTTGACCAGCAAAATTGTAGTGATATATGTTTGATCTTTGGAACAGAATTAAGATCAAAAAGTTGCCAATCAAAATTATAACTTGGAAAGTGTTTTTGTTTTTTTGTTTGTTTTTTTTTTAGAAAACTCAACATAACCACCAATTCTGATTGAACATCATGATTCACACTTTTCATGATCAAGAATATTCTCTCCTGGTAGAATATCTTGGCCTGTCTCATTCTGTATTTACAAATGAAATTGTATTATTTCATAATTTCACTACAAATAAATCGGGGTTTGAATGAAATGATGCCTCAGCATGAAATACTTATTTCCAGTAATGATAAACTGAACAGATTTTTCCATTATACACTCATTTACTCTGACTAGTGTCCTTATCTTGGTTGTTATTGCAACTGCAACAGACACCTCGAAAAAAAAAGTGAGAGCATGCTATGGCCGAAGCGTAACTATAACAATCAAGATTAGGATACTTGTTTGAGTAAACTGATGTGTAATCTTGCAAGAAAATCATTTATCCTCACAAAGTATGTGATTTAATAATCAAAGAACTCAATTTTTTAGGATTTTATTTCAATAAAAGCATCTTTTGAGTTAATCAAAAATACAAATCTTTAAAGCATAAAAAGGTATATTGTCTGTTTCTTAAGAAACGATGCCCATTAGAGTATGACTGGCCATTGATGAAATCATAGTTAGCTTAGTGATCCTTGCAAGTTTCAAATTCAGTTAAGATTAGAAATTTTTATGAGCACCCTTTTGGCAGATGCAAGTTCACCAAAGAGAATACCTTCACGCTTATCGTATAGCTTGGAGTGTATTCATTTAACTACTCAGTGTAAAGGGAAATTTATCCTATAGAAGAGTTTTTCACACTCTTCATTTATACCCAGAATCAAACCTGGGATCTTCTGCATTTGAGGCAGACAAGATAACCATTACACTACCCAAGCAGACCAACAAAAGAAAATAGAAAGCATAGTATCCTAATATTTGCCCATGGGCTGATGGGCCATGGGTTACCTACCCCTGCTATGTATTTTTCTACTTGTAATGAGAATTCCTCATCTCAGAAATTTAGAAAAAGAGAAGTTTTCTTGGCAGTATTTGTCTTTTTGCCTAAGAGAATGATGAAGCTTATTAGTAGGTTTGCTCTCTGTCTTTTGTTTGGGTATGTATGACACAATCTTGGCAAGTTATTGTTTGTTGTTTACAATCCTCCTGTTGGTACCTGTCATCTGTTTCATTTCTTTTTGTACTTCTTCTCTGACATGCATTCACCCAGCTCCACACATGGCAGCAGTAACTCATCAGACCCACACTTAGCTTAGCGCTTATTAAGGTCACCATTTAAACACTTCTATTTGAGATTAATCCCTTGCTGACGGGGAAGAAGTTCACTAACTAAACTGGCCTAAATTGCAATGCTACTCCTCAAGTAGAATAGAGTTTAAGAAATTGTGGGGAACACAGAAAAGAGATCATTTATTTTTACTTTGAGAATGTGTCATCATTTTGTGTGTGTGTGTGTCTCTCTCTCTCTCTCTCTCCATTTTGCCCTCCCCATCTCTTTCCAGTCCATTCATATTTCTACATTAAAAAAATGAAAAGATACGTGTCTATTCACTGCATCAGAAAAAAAGATCATCACTGTATGAAAAAATGCATTTAATTATCAAATTTTATTCATCTTAACCTGGGTGTTTGCTAGTAAGAGGCTTATTCATTTGCTTGTCATATTATTGGATGTGCAAGTTGGATTTTTTTTTTCTCCATTACAGACTGCTCCGCATTCCTACCATTGCTCATTGCAACCCCCCTTTTTTTTTACGAATGAACGTTAACCAAATGACTATTGTTCTGTACACCTGCTCCCTACCTTTTCTTTTATCACTCAACCCAAAAGAATCATTCAAATAAAATTGCTCATCATTTGGATGTGAGAGATGGAAAATTTTTAATTGCAATCTCTTAATTTGTCTGTCTAGAAAAAGTTTGCTTGATGACATAGTTCTAAAGAGTAACAAGCCATTGACCAATCCATCTCATCATTATTCTCTGGTGGAATCGTCTGATTTCTTAATTCTTGCTGTACAGTGTTTTAATATCATTCATATTAACAAAATAATCTGGCTTTTATGATAATCAAGCCTGTATTAAAGCATATATAATGTCGATAACTAAAATTGTGTAAAAATGTTTACACACATTTTAGGAAGTATCAAGTATTACCTCTTGTCTATCCATTGCAAATTCTATATACCATATATTTTGCAAATAAGGCAACTTTCAGATAAGGTGAGACCCCGATATCAGTCTGATTCCATGGCTTTAGCTCGCTGGTTTTATATTTGTCCTATACAACAACTTATTTTGGGGGGCGTTTTTCGGATGCATTAAATTTTCCTCTTGACATATGGTGTATAATAATATCCATTGGAGTCCCATTTCTTCTAGACTTGATATTCAACAGTAGGATAGATTTCAATTTTATGCTGTGTAGTAGTTCAGATGCTGTTTTGAAGAATTTAGATAAATACCTGATGTTTTGAAATTTAGTTTTAACTTTATAACATTTTTCTTTGCATCGAAATAAGGTTGGTTCTTCACTTGCTTTTAAACTGATTAGGCACACCTTGTCAATATTGTAGATGGCTAGTCAAGTTTGGCTTGGAATAGTTTGTCTTGCTGGTAATTAATCACTTGTAGACTCTTATTAATGTTAGATTTTATAGATTGAACCCAATCATTATCACACCATTGCCTTTTTAGGCCTGTGAAAAAGTCATCAAATGAGACAAGTTGCTATTTGAATCGAATGAAATTACCTCTTGGCATGGAAGATGTTCACTTCACCAATGCTCTGAGAGCCAAGGAATTGGGCCTGAAAGTTTCTTGGCAAGAGCTGTGCGTCAAAATTTTCAAGTCGATACAATATGTTTATTATTAAAATTGGTTAACTATCATTCCCCGATGAGTAAATATAGTATGGCTTGCTAAAAGGGTTACAGCAGATGGTAAGAGGATGGCTAAGAGACAAGGGTGTTTGTACAGTGTATATGAGATGGGGGAGAAAACAGCTTTGCGCCACTTCATGAAATTCCTCTGGAAGGCCCTAGTGACATATCCTTTATATTTCAAAATGATGATTAAAAACAAAAACTGAAGTGTTTTTGTTATTGCCATAAAAATGCCAGCTCTTTATTTTATCAGTAGTTCCCTCCTCTCTCTCATATTTATTTATATATATTTATACATACATACATGAATATATATATATATATATATATATATATATATATATATATATATATATATGGCTGTGCGTTTTTATTTATTCATGCATTCATTTTTTTTTTTTTTTCATTTTTACCCTGCCTTATGTTTACTGAATCTTTCTGTTTAATATAGTCTGCTGCTTTTGAAGTAAGAAACCTGTGTCCCTCAATCAATATCAATCTCTCCCTCTTGGCTAAATTATCAACAGCTTGTTTATCAGATTTTGGATTTTATGGTTTTCAGAGCTGTAAAATCTAAATATATATTTAATATTTCTTTACTATATGGTAATTTCAAATGATTCCAGGTGGAGCAATTTTTTTTTTTTCACCCTTCAAGTCTATCAAAGGTTGTTGAGTTAACTAAGGAGTAAAAAAAAAAAAAAAAAACTTCTCCTTTAGGCTAGCTAGCCTGCTAGCACCCTTATGCTTACTATGGCATCAGCTGTCTCTATGTGGGCTTCCCTTATAAATTTCTTTTGTCTCGGTTTGCCTTTTGTGAAATAGACTTACAGGTGACAAGCATCTGAAGTGGCATCACTCACTCCACTGCTCTCGCTTACTGCACCTATTCCAAAGCAGTCACCCATGTAGATATTGACCAGGCTCGATATTGCACAACTTAGCAGAGAATTCTGCGTGATTTGGCCATAAGCTCTTTGGTTTGAGAAAATCTTTTTTAAAATGCCTTTCAGTTGATTTTTCATTTGATTCTTCAGTTAATGACCAAATTAAGCAAATGTATTGTTTTCTATAGATTGCAGTTATTTACTTGCTGATCTGATCTATACTGGCAAGAAATACTTATTCTTGCGATAGAATTTTCACAGAGTAATTTTAATGTTGGCGAATTTTTCTTCCAAGATGTAGCAAAAAGATTTAGCCATTACTACACTTTGTTTTTGAAAACTTCACCAATTATCCCTATAATAATCTAATTGAAATAATGAAGATAATGTTAGTCTAGATAAAGTATTTGAAGCTGTTTATTATATTTTTTTATATGGTTCTATAATATGTTGACTTTTCTGTATGTCTCCAAAGTTGATTTTTGTCAAAATAGCTGCAATCATGAGTGTTAATGAAGTCAAAATATTGATCTTGCGTTGTTCAAGTTGTTTTAACCCTTTATCAAGTTTTGAATCGAAATGATTTTGTCACCTGCCATTTTACTTGAATGTAAAATTAGTTTTCATGTATATTTTAATGACCCATTATTTTCCGTTCTTGAAGAAATTGATGTTGGTTTTCATAATTGAACTCTATTTTTGTGAATACCTTTGAACTTCAATTTCAATCTTGAAAGTAATTTTGTTAGGCTGTGAACTTACTGATAGGAGGGGCAGAGTGGCTGAACAGTTAACTGCATAAAGAATAGAACTGAGTTCAAACTCTGGAGGAGACAGTTTGTTTACTTCAGTTTCATGCCCTTAGAAAAGCATGAATCCCCCCTCCACCAGCTATGGGTAAATGGTTGGACAGACTCGGCTATTTACCTATGTTTAGTTACCGTTCTAGGAGACCCAACAACTGATTTGAAAGCCAGTCTGAAGAGGGATTAGCTAGACAGGCTATCTTGCCCTAGACACACCCATGATTAAATCATCTGGAGTGCCCCAATGACCTGGCACCGGGTTGTGGGATGAAAGGAGGAAGGAAAATGAAAACTTTCTGATTGTCCCCCCCCCCCACTGTATAATCATGTTGCCCAAGCTTATCTGCTCCAGCACTTGGTTACCTAACAAATGAACTATCCTCTTTCCATCATTATATTATAAATAGAAGTCTTTTGATACGTCTGATGGGTTCAAGATGTATTCAGTTCTGAATGTTATATTTTGACAGGTATATCTTTCAGAAATATTCATCTCTTAGCTAAAACATATTTATGTGTATCTTATATGCTCCATTGATTTTTGTCCCATCCTTTACTCTTTCACAGATTACCCAGCACTACTCTTCAGAACACTGGAGGTTGAGAATCATTCAAACCTCGAATTTCCTTGCATGGAATTAAAAAGGATGTTTACCTTTTCTAGTGTTATCACTAACAATTTCTCAAGTTCTTGCGACTTGAAAATCATAACAATTCAATTCTGAATTGTTTACAAATTGTAAAATGTGAAATTTTAACTCTTTATTCAGGGTGATTAGTGTTTGAAGATGTGTATAACCTTGTTCAAAATATTCAGTTTCAACAATGTCATCAGTATACACTTGGTTTATTGGTATCAGGCTTTCGATGTCCGAGTTGTAATTGCAGCAGTTCCACTTCATTTATAAGTTTCCTTTAGTGTGACAGAAAACGAATGCACATTTGTAATTATTTTTGTGGAATAATTTTCTTCAGTTCTTACTTGAAACATTTCTCTCATTCTAACAATGCTTAAGATTTAGGTCTTTTGGAAACAAATGCAGATTTCATTATCCCTTTTCTGTTAATATTTTTGCAAGGTCACAAATAACTGAATATCTTCCAGTTTTCTATTTTCTACAATGTATATTTTCCGCAATTTCACCTTTTGCTAGAATTTGGTGTAATATTCTGTCAGTGATATTTTCCAAATGATTTTTTTATCTCTCCTTGGTGGTATGTATCTTTAATCTTTCACTCCATATCCTTAGGCTGTTTCAGGATAGACTGCTATAGAACAAAAAATGTAGCCTGGTGACCAAGTATCTATCCCCCTGATTGCACTGTGGGATAGGGTCAGAAAAATTTTACAGGGAGATTCTATTTACAATGTTATTAATGCCAAAATGTAACCTACTTTTTGCCCTATACATAATTCATTTTATGTTCATGTATAATTATCCAAGGGGTGTTAAGTGAAGGGGACTTTTCACTAAATAATTTTTTTTTTTTTTTTTTCTTCTTCTTGGGGAGGTGGGGGGCATTTTTATACGTATTTCTTTCTTTCTTTTTTCTTTGGTGTGGGGGGGGGTAGGATTCTATTTGTAATGTACCTGTAATGCAAAACTAGACCCTTTCCATTGAATGTCCATGTGACCAACTTTTTGAAGAACATTAAAAGTAAAACTGTTTTTATATATCTATCAATTAGTTTGTTGAAGATGATAGCATACCTCTATTACATAGGAAGTTTTAAGACGATTGTATAAAAAAAATGAAAAATTATTTGGGTTATGCCTGATTAAAATAAAATCCGGATTGTGCTAATTGATTATTGTTTCTAAGTATAGAGATTTCATCTGAATATATCTAATATAAAAATTTAACTGCAGTTGTTGAAGAGTAAAACTTCAGGGAAGGGGGTAAAAGTTAGATGTAAGTGTAGACTTTCTTCCCAGCTCTTAGATACTGTATATGCTGATATATAAAACAGAAATGTGATTTTTATAGTAAAAAGAGGGGAAAAAAAAGCTATGCAAATATTACAATGTATCTAATTCACTGGTATTATGTTTACTGGACCTACTACCAAAACTCAGTATGGACAGTTTGAGGGCTTGAATGAGTTTAAGAAAGCAGTAGTCCTCCATTTACCCTTGAAAACCATTTTTTTATAGTCCAGCATACACGATAAATGTTTATTTGTTACTTCTGTCAGAGTTTCATTGTTCTTCTGTTGAGCTATCTTGTTTTGCTGTATAGATTTTTTTTTTACTTCAAAAGATCAAGTGATACTTTTGAGGACCGCTTTACTGGGGAAAAAAATCAATCCTTTATTGCATTTTCACCATAGCTAGAATGACTGCAGAGAACTTGAGATCCAAGAAAACAGGAGAAGAATTGGCCCTGAAATTGTTTTTCTTTTCATTTGCTGGCAAAATAGACATAACTGTTTTTTAATTGAAGGGGCGGGTTTTTTCTACTCCAGCTGAATAAATAAGAATGTTATTGGTGAGTAAAAGGTTTACTCACGAAGGACTTCTGTCACTAAAGTTGCCATATATTCCTGAAAGACAATACCTTGTGCAAGTAGCCAGCCCATGCCACATTTCCTCAAACTATTTTGCTTAAGGGTAAGAGGGTGCCTCTTATAGGTTGTTAGCTGCTAGTGTCCAATTTCAGTAATAAGTTGAATGTCTATGCTTTGCCTTTCTGATGATGAAGAATAAAAGCAAGAGTAAAATTGTAAATCTAATAAAACTGATTAAGACCAGGGGATTATGATCCTCTTCTATTTAGCTTCATAGCTCAAAGCATTAAGATTTTCTAGTGAAGGCAGAAGATGAAGAAATCTTTTCATCTAAAAGTGAATTCTGTTATATAAGCAGCTGTCATTGAATGAAGAAAAGTGTTGGGGGGGAGAAACCTATCTAGATCTTATTTATATATTTGAATGTGAAACTTCATTTTCTATTTTCACTGACTTCTTATTCTTCCATTTGAATTTTTCTCTATTTTGCATATATTTCAATAGCTCTTACAATAGTGTTACATGTTTCATCATTTTGCTTTCAGCAACCAAAATAGTATGAGAAAAAAAAATTGTAATGTTTCTGTGTTTTTAAAAATTTGCTCAGGTAAATATTTTACTTGACATTTATTTCGACTTGAAGTTAGGAAAATGTTATGTAGTTATTTTATCTGTATCAAAACCATTAAATATCACTGAAACATCTATTTACTTCTGCATTTGGAACATTACGCAGTATTTTGTGCTCGCTGATTGATATATATACATATGTATATGAATAGCAGTATAAACATTTGTATAATTCATGAAAAGTTGAAGATCAGTAATTTCATAATTTAGTTTTGTTATAATCTTGCCAATGACGTTAACTTTTCAATTTAGAGATATTGATTTTACTGCAAAGCCACATTCCTGGGGCCACTAGCAAGGATTGAACTCATTTGTAATGATATAAGATCAGCTTTTAACTATTTCTCTACAACAGGTGCTCTTCATTTTTTTTTTTTTTTTTTTTTAAATCTAATCTTTTAAAAAATATTTGAAAGATAATATATATTAAAATTCATTCAGAATTGAATCTATCCGTCTCTAATTAAATGATATGAAGGTGGTCATATAAACAGTTGATAAGAGTTCAAATTTCAGCTACAAGTATCATTTTCTGTGTTAATTTATGAAAATTTAGATATCTGTATGGTAAAGATTTTCAATAATTCAAGAACACAATTTGTAGTTGGCATATTAAACTCTTAGCATAGGTTCCTTCAGTTCATAAATAAATCTGCCAGATGCTAAATTGGTTACTTAGTTTGTGTCTAGTAGCATTTGTATGAAAATTCAGACTTTTTAGTGGTCTAATAAAAGGCGAGAGAAGTAACTTTTCCATTGATCTCTCCCAACATGGCATGCTGCCAAAAGATGTTGGTCACATGACGGCCTATACTGAATGACTAACCAGACCTTTTTTTTTTTTTTTTAATTAAGATAGGCTATTAGCTATATCATCTGGAACTATTTTCATTGAGATTCTCTTATTTTGTAATTTTTTTGTAGTTACAAGATTCAAACTTGAAATTTAGACATGTTTCAGACGGCCAACGCTTGACAATGTTTATTTCTTTCAATAAGCTTGATTTAACTGCTTACAATTTTCATTAAGAGAAAAAAGTATCCCCCCCCCCCCCCCGAACTATCTGAAGCCACATTTTGACTGGGAATATTTAGCTTTCCTTGCAAAGGTAGCTTTTTTTTCTTTTTTTTATGTGGCAGGTTTTTTCAGCTATTTGATGTTATATTGTGAAACTTGTTCAAGATCTTCTGTCATCCTTTACTTTTCTTGCTAAAATAACTTGATCAGGTTCTCCCATCCGTGTGATTTTATGGTGTGAAACCAGTTTTGTTACTTTTATTGCTGTTTTTTTTTCTTGAATGCCATGATTCTACATATTCTTCGTTACACACTTAGTATGCTTGTATTATCAGTGAATGACACTGTTTAATAAGATGATAATTTTAGATGAGCTTTATCACTAGTCTTCTCTCATTATATAAATTATTGATGTATGATGGTAAATTTTGATATGAAACCAGCAAGACTTGTAAGTTGTGATTATCAATTCTCTGTAAAATGTATACTCCATTGTTATCAACTTTTGAGTCTGTTGAATGCAAATAATTGAACTGGAGTATCACCATTTTGATAATTGATAGCAATCAGCAGTTGTAAAGTGTATTTGATAGAAATCTAAGTTATCATTGTTCAGAATGTTCTATGTATCCTTTCTCTATGTGTCACGCTTTTTTTCCTCTGTTTGTGTAGTCTGATGAAAAGATAAGGGTTACCTGGAAAAAATGTTTATGTAAAAAATTTGGTACAGTTGGGACCTAGAAACTGCTTTTTTGTCCAACCTGGGAGGATTTTTTTTTTTCCCTCCACTCTCGATAAGACACAGACAAGAGCGAATACAGAAATATATATATAAAAGGAAATGGTTATCTATCAATCAAAAAATGAATTCCAGGATCTGTCCAAAATTTCATCATATCATCTCAGATTAGACTGGTGTAACCAACATTTCACATATTTTGTCAGTATATTCAGTTTGATTATTGGCTTTTTTCACAAAATCAATAAAAAATCACAAAAAGCTATTTGACCACATTTGATCTTCTGTATGACCCCCTCCCCCTTATTTTCATCTGGGAATATCAAGAAAAGAATGCGTTTCCCTGAATTCTTCTCGTTTATCACCTGTTGTTGTTTTCATCTCACTTCTAGCATTTGATATCTCTGTATTGATTTGTAAGGAGCAATGACAACCAAGTAAATTAAATGCTTTTCAGATTTCATTATTCCTGGATGCTTTAATGACTTATTACCTTTATTTCAAGTTCAATGATTTTTTAACTCTCAAATTCATGTTCAGAAATTTAAATGAAAAATCAAGGGAAGTAACTTCTGATTAAAGTTACTTACCTTGTTCTTTTTGGTAAAATTTCTTCAATCCACAGAGTTCCATTTCTTTTTATTCTTATCATTGATGGGTTTAAAGAGGTGCCGATCTCCGAGTTGAAGTTTCAATTCAGACCCTTTGAGGAGCGATACCATTTTCTCCAATAGTATTTTTTATCTGAATAAGATATTAAGCTTTCACCTTTGAAGAAATCCAACAGTTCAGTTATTATAAAAACTGTTCAACTCGTTTTCATCTGTATTCGATATGTAACAATAAATGAAAGTTCAATGAAGCATCAACTATGAAGTTAGAATGTTAGCTGTTTTGTTAGTTTGTTTTTCCTCAAAGGTATGATTGTGACGATTTCAAAACAACCCTTGATCCACACTCTTCTAACTAGTTAATCCCTGTGAAATTCATGTATATAATTGAATTTCTATTAGATTATTATTGTTGTTTTCAAAGGAAAACTACTGAATTAGTTTCAGTGAAACAGTTCATTGTTTCAATTGGTATGGTGGGGTGTAGATGTTGTTTTTATTTATTTATTTTTTTTTGTGGTTTTATTATAAAAACATTTATTGTTAGTGCAATTGCCTCCTTCATTTATAATTGTGTTCTGCTATGAGTTATTGACCTGATGTTATATTGGAAACTGATTCAAAACTTCACTAAAAATAATCCTCAGTCTTTAAAAGTATTTCAAAATTCTCGCTGAGATTAATCATCCAGGCATCATAACTGATTTCAGAAAACCTCTCTCTATGCATTTTTTATTCTTTTGAGCTCTTATCATTACAAAGACTGAGAATCAAGCAGATAAGATTTGTTGTTTTATATACCTCTTTATCTGTCAATTTAGTTAGATAGGAGCAGTTCTTAGTTTGAAAAGGTCATTTTATGAAGAGTATTTTTTCTCTGAAAATATTGGAAATATCTTCACTTTTCCGTTCTTAAAATCCTTCTTTGATTTTCCATTTTGACATTTGCATTTTGTGAAAAAGCATATTATTTCACGATTGCAGAAAGATCAATATGAAGATAGATCAGAGAAATTCTGATGATTAATATCCATTAGTTACTGTAAATATACAGCTGGTGAAAAAAATCCACTGTAATTTATCCATCATGATTAAGTCTCTAAATTCCTTTCATCTAAATAGTGACTACTTGAGGCTTTGTAGAATTTTCAGTCCTTCCATTTCTAGATTTTATCTGATCTACATGAATATCATAGCCTCAGTGTTACATTCAGGTATCCCTATACTCAATTCTATTATTAAGGTGACTTTTTTTTTTCTTTTTTTTTTTTTTTGCATTTTCGATTTTGACAATTATGTCTTTAATCAAAATATTATAAGATAAAGTTAACTGTGCTTTCATGACTTTGCCATTTCCATGGTTGAGCAATTTCCATCAAAGTCAGCTTTCTGTTCATTAAGATAGTTTCATCTGCTCAAAAGGCTTCCTTGTTTAGCTTATGATAGATGATTTAACTAGATCTCACCATTTTGTATAAAATTTCCATGGAGAGCAAAACACATTCAAAGACAACCAAGTAAATTAAATGCTTTTCAGATTTCATTATTCCTGGATGCTTTAATGACCTATCACCTTTATTTCAAGTCCAATGAGTTTTTGACTCTCAAATTCATGTTCGTAAATCGGAAAAATCAAGGGGAGTAACTTCTGATTAAAGTTACTTACCTTACTTTTGTTCAATCAAAAATAAAACGAGGCTTTGTGAGTTTTCCTGCAATTCATCCACATTCTGAATTCTGCTTCCCAACTCAGATAAATGATAATATTCACAATATTTTCAAATAATTTGTGTTGCAAATGCATGAGGGTCATTCAATGTAAAGGGGACAAATTTTTGGGAAGTGCTGTACTCAACCATCTCCAATTTTGCTCTACATTCATGGGTTGTTTTGAAGCCTTGTAAAACTTCAGCTTAGTATCCTCACTTGATCAGTCACTATGGATCCAAAAATAACTTCTTTGTTCAGTGCAATGGCAACCAAATTTTTTTCCATTTTCAACTAGCTTACTATTCCTTTTGAAGAAGTTCTATCAAACTGAAAATTTGCTATCATGGTCAACTTTTTATGTAGGTGTGAGATTGTTACTCTAAAACATCATTTTTTCAGGGAATTCTTTTTTCTCAATTTTCATCATTGTAATCTTAACTCGGGAAATGGCCCATCTTGTGATCTCTATCTGGTGAAGCCAAGTGTAATGTCAATGTTCTACAAAGTGTCACAATCTGGATTTTTCTAGTTCCAAAGATATAAGGGCTCGAAAATGTCCCAAATTGAAAAATAAATGTACCATTTATGGACATGGAAAGAGCATGCCAAAAATACTTGGTCTTATATTAGAGAATTGCAAAAAGAAATAGTATTTAAGTGTTATACACATTGAACAGTGATAGGGCAAACTTTTATGCCCTTGATTTAACAAAGCTGAAAAATCTTGGATTTCAAATTCTGACCCTGGACCATTTTCCATGGAATGGTCTATTAGTTTACTGATCGGGTTCAATTATTTCCAGCTAACATCCATTTGTTCATAAGTGCTCAAACTCTAGATTCAATTTTTTCAAGTAACTGAATCCTATCATTGATAAACTTTAAACATAGACATTACTGATCTGTTCTTTTTAGTTCATTCTGGTCTGTAAATTACCCGTCACATTGTTGGAAAAATTGGCAACCTGTTGTTTTCTGTGTTTTTTTTGGGTTTTTTTTTCCACATGTCTGCTGTACATGTACTTTAATATTTCAGTGAAATGATGCTTGTAGCATGATTAACATGCTGCCCAGCACTAAATCTATTGGCAAAAGAATGTCTTCCTACATTTTTCTTTCAGTTAGGAATTTAATGCTTTTTCCAAAAAGTGCACTATCATACTGGTTATGTCATTTATCAATATAACCTATCTACCATACTTTTATTATTATTTTTTTTTTGTTTTTTTTCTTCATAGCTTTATACTAAAGTTTATTGGACTCTTATATCGGACTCTTGTATCAACTCCTTTTACTTTTCCTATTATTGAATCGCAGTATCTGCTCAAGTCAACTGACCAACAGATTCTTCTTTTTTTTTTCTCTCTCTCTCTCTCTCCCTCTCTTTCTCTCTCTCTCTTTCTCTCTCTCTCTCTCCCCCTCTCTCTCTCTCTCTCTCTCTCCCTCCCCCTCTCTCTTTCTCTCTCTCTCCCCCTCCCCCTCTCTCTTTCTCTCCCCCCCTCTCTCTCTCCCCCTCTCTCTCCCCTCTCTCTCCCCATCTCTCTCCCCCCTCTCTCCCCTCTCTCTCTCCCCTCTCTCCCCCCTCTCTCTCTCCCCCTCTCCCCTCTCTCTCCCCTCTCTCCCCCTCTCTCCCCCTCTCTCTTTTCCTCGCTCTTTCTCTTTCTCTCTTTTCCTCGCTCTTTCTCTTTCTCTCTTTTCCTCGCTCTTTCTCTTTCTCTCTTTTCCTCGCTCTTTCTCTTTCTCTCTTTTCCTCGCTCTTTCTCTTTCTCTCTTTTCCTCGCTCTTTCTCTTTCTCTCTTTTCCTCGCTCTTTCTCTTTCTCTCTTTTCCTCGCTCTTTCTCTTTCTCTCTTTTCCTCGCTCTTTCTCTTTCTCTCTTTTCCTCGCTCTTTCTCTTTCTCTCTTTTCCTCGCTCTTTCTCTTTCTCTCTTTTCCTCGCTCTTTCTCTTTCTCTCTTTTCCTCGCTCTTTCTCTTTCTCTCTTTTCCTCGCTCTTTCTCTTTCTCTCTTTTCCTCGCTCTTTCTCTTTCTCTCTTTTCCTCGCTCTTTCTCTTTCTCTCTTTTCCTCGCTCTTTCTCTTTCTCTCTTTTCCTCGCTCTTTCTCTTTCTCTCTTTTCCTCGCTCTTTCTCTTTCTCTCTTTTCCTCGCTCTTTCTCTTTCTCTCTTTTCCTCGCTCTCTCTCTCTCTCTTTTTCTCGCTCTCTCTCTTTCTCTCTTTTTCTCGCTCTCTCTCTTTCTCTCTTTTTCTCTCTTTCTCTCTTTTTCTCGCTCTCTCTCTTTCTCTCTTTTTCTCGCTCTCTCTCTTTCTCTCTTTTTCTCGCTCTCTCTCTTTCTCTCTTTTTCTCGCTCTCTCTCTTTCTCTCTTTTTCTCGCTCTCTCTCTTTCTCTCTTTTTCTCGCTCTCTCTCTTTCTCTCTTTTTCTCGCTCTCTCTCTTTCTCTCTTTTTCTCGCTCTCTCTCTTTCTCTCTTTTTCTCGCTCTCTCTCTTTCTCTCTTTTTCTCGCTCTCTCTCTTTCTCTCTTTTTCTCGCTCTCTCTCTTTCTCTCTTTTTCTCGCTCTCTCTCTTTCTCTCTTTTTCTCGCTCTCTCTCTTTCTCTCTTTTTCTCGCTCTCTCTCTTTCTCTCTTTTTCTCGCTCTCTCTCTTTCTCTCTTTTTCTCGCTCTCTCTCTTTCTCTCTTTTTCTCGCTCTCTCTCTTTCTCTCTTTTTCTCGCTCTCTCTCTTTCTCTCTTTTTCTCGCTCTCCCTCTTTCTCTCTTTTTCTCGCTCTCCCTCTTTCTCTCTTTTTCTCGCTCTCTCTCTCTTTCTCTCTTTTTCTCGCTCTCCCTCTTTCTCTCTCTCTCTCTCTCTCTCTCTCAGATATATATATGGTAATTGCTTCTTCACTTTATGGAAGATTTTTATTCGAACAAAACCTCCAGACAGTGGGGGGAAACTTGTATTTTGATTGGGCCAACCATCAAATATTTTGATCACTGCCTATGAATTTAGGATTCACTTTCACTATAGTTATTTAACTTCTGGGTTTTTCTTTACATATTGAACTTGAAAAAAGCATACTTACATATTTGCAGACTATGTAACAAATGCAAGGGTATTTAGAAGGCTATTACCCTCTGCTATTCATCCCAGCTATATAAATTCTCATATTGAGCTTCTGTAGATGGCTCCCTAGTCATAATACCAGCATATCAAATGCAGTGTGAGATTTGCTTTTTTTTTTTTTTTTTTTTTTTCTTCACAAGTTTCTGGCTGAATTCACATTCATGAGCCTAGGTGCATAAGTTAGTTATAACAGTACTAGCTGAAAACTGCTGTATTGGGCCGGATTTCAGCTCTTTCCTGCGAAAGCCTTCCAAGTCCCCCCCCCTTCCCCAGTCCCCCAAATATGCATACCAAATTTGATTGAGCTGCACCAATGTTCAAGAGGGGGCACTGATAAACAGACGGAGCCAGCTGCTTTACATAAATAGAAGTAGCTCAAAGCTGGACTTTATTTGGCTACATTTTATGCAGATGTTGAAGGCTTTAATAGTAAATGAAAAAGTTATTAATTCGCACATCATCTTTTTAAATTTGTAAAAAATTTCTCAGATCCTCTTCCTTAATTACTTTGTTCAGTATTGATAATCATTGAACTAATAGGTACATTTTCAAGTGTTTTTGTTGGGTTGACCAAAAATTCTAGCTGTTCTTGTCATAAGATGGCATTAGGAGCATTAATTCAAAAAATGCTTTTGATCATATTGCACCATGACAGCATGCATTTATTAAAAGAATTGTCAAAATTCAGGTATTCTTGTTCGTTTCAACATTGAAGATGGAATGAACTAATTGAAAATGAAATGATATTTAAGGTAAAATGCAACTCGGAGACAAAAAATTTTTGCAGTTTATTTAGAAGGAACTGGATAATTGGTTCGAAGAAAGAGATAAAAAAAAAACTTTTAAAAAAGACTGTAAAATTGCAAAAGTGCAATCCTACTTTGATCTGAGACCCCTGTGCCTTGCAGCCTCTACTCCACCACCGCTTTCACAGAGGTTGTTTCTGAGACAGGCAAATATATACTGAGTGAAAAAGTATACATTTACATACATAGACACTGTATATGTACGTAACAGTATACTCTAACTCTTTATATCCCTCCCATCGGTTTGGTTTCTGATTTGCTGAAGTAGCAGTTAGTTTGGGTTTTTTTTTTTGTTTTGTTTTGTTTTTTGTTTTTTTTCTTCTAGAAATCCCTTTCCTTATCCAAAAAGAATTCTCTCCTTATCTCAAACACAATTACTACTGTCCCCAGAACTAGGTACACCATTAATTTTGATCCCTACTTTATATTAAACCTTTATTTCAATCATGTTATGTTTGCTTTCTTAGTTATATCAAGTTTATGAAAAGTCTCTATTATTGCAAGATAAGCTAAGATTAACGATATCTTTTCAAGGGAACTGACTTCGATATCTTTTTCATACATTGAATGTCCTCTGAGTGAGAAGGATCTGTTGATGAAAATGGATAAATTTTTCATTTGAAGAACAATCTTCACTAATATTCTTGCTAATACTAAAGAAAAATTACCAAGTTATATTTTTAAAATTATGAACTTTCTCGCTTATTCTACTTGTAAGTATATGCTTTTTGTGCATAGTACTAGTTGCTTCCAAGATGAAAATTAACGGATATTTTGGAATTTCTGAGATTTCTATTTCTTTTTTTTTTTTTTTTTTTTTTTTTTCTTTTCTTATAGAAAATAAACCATACATGTATACATAGACAGGCGTATACGTACTTTGCCCCATCCCTAGAGGTATTCTTTTGAAAATATCTACCTGTGAAATTTCTAGGTCTAATTAATTTCATATATATATAGGTCATATTAAAAGGTAACTGTACTCTTGCTGGAAAGTGCATTGTTTCAAATGATGGAGAGATCTTGCACCAAAAGCAGTCCACTACTGAGTAATCAAATATGAATTGGCTGCTAGGGAATAATATTCAAAAAAAACTTTTAATAATGTCAAAGTTTTCTTTTTCTTTTTAAAAAGAAGGCATCAAGAAGAATGAGATCCAATGTGAATGATGTGCTGAAACTTGGATTTAAATGATACAATCAGAAGTGAGATATCTGATAAAACCAACATTAGTTATACTGATGATCATGGGGCCGAACTATACTAATGCTCCTGCTGATGTACAGCTTGCCATTGCTCACTCAAATCACCATTTTGTAAAATAATCAGGTCATGTGATCAATGTATTGACAAAAATTTTATCCACCTTATCCTTTTATTTATTCAATTATCTTGAAATACAACCATATTTACTTCTATCTACATAAGCTTGAATTTGTTGTGACAAACACTATTTCAGTTCCCATGTGCCCTGGAAAATAATCAACCTATCTTGTGTCGTCTTGGGAAATTTTTTTTCAGCATTCTCCTATTTTCTTATAGCTAGGAATGAACTAGTCGGCTATCTATTTGAGCCCCCCCCCCCCCCCCGCACACACAGTTTTTGTCCTTTATCATAATAAAATTGTTGAAGATATATTTATGCATTCATCTCAGACTGTTACAATACATGGAATTGAGGCCCTGAGAGCCCATTCTTTAAAATTTCATATTGGTATTATAGTTTTGCTTTTAGTTTATTTCAATTTGATCGTCTGTGTATTTTACGCAGGGATTACTTGATATCACCTCTATATTCATAATTAAAGTCAAACTTTTATTAACTTTTTTTTATTATTTTTCACCGTATAAACAATTTATCAAAAATAAGTCATGAAAGTGATTTTTCATGCCCAAAAGGAACCCCTGTAATATTCCATGATCATGTCATAATTTCTTAGCATGTAAGAAATGGTTTCATGAATTTACAGCCATAGACCACACATCATTCATGTCTGACTTTTACGGAGTGGAACACGTTAGTGTATGGCACGATCCCTGTCTATCATACCAGCTCAATTATCACTGAAAATGTCCTGGAAAATAATCTCTGGAAAAGAGTGGGAACCCTGATTGTCAATAAAATCTGTTCATCACTTTATGGTTGTATTTGAGGCATATTCCTGCCTTGAAATATACTTAATGATATGTAACTCCATATAAACATGCATTTTGATTCAATTCTATCGTTGAAGTGGCACACGTGAATGAAATGCCTGAATATGGCTTCTATTTTGGATGCGTCATGAGTTCACATGGACATTATATTTGTATAATTTTGGCCATAAATGAAATCCATATCTTATAAACTTCAAAATGATATGACTTCTCAGGGTTTCTTAGAAAATGAAAGCACTAAGATTCATTTATTATGTCCTTGCTGGAGAGGAAGAGTTTAATGTTACAGACGTAGAATCAAAGTCACACTGCCCATTATATAGATAAATTTATCATCCAATTGATTATCATTAGATGTGTTTATGTGTAGATTTCCTTTTCCAATGTGATCTTTCATATTACCTCAGTCTCATTTTTTAAAATTCTGTGTTACTGTCAGTGCCAGCCAGCCCGACCAGGGAAGGACTGATTTGCACAACTATTTAGAACTTGGGCTTCAAGTCTCTGAAGAGCTACTTAGATATAGCTAGTAGCAAAAGGTATATCCCCCCATTCTCTCATTGGCTTGGTCTCTGAAGATAATGGGACTAAAGCAGACTATGTGTAGCAATGGGCATGTCTCTAATTTTCTTGATAGCTACACTGCAGATTTTTGTTTCTGTCTTCAGTTACTACCCTTTTGGTTTTCTTTCCAATATTTTTTCAATTCTTACTTCCTGTGTCTGGCAAAATACCAGAGCACATATTTTTCTGGTGTTTAGTTTTAGGCTAATTGCAAGTTCTTGTTAGTAGATAAGTAACAGTTCCTAGCTTCTATTTTCTTTGGCTTCAGTCCCTTTATAGTCTTGTAATATTAAATATACTTACACATGAAACAAACTGTACGGATCTTTAAATGTTGAAAATGTATTTTGAAGCAAAACACTTTGTCTGGTGGATTTCTTCCTCTACAGACCAGTAATTTATTTTCAAAGAAACCTTGTTTCTATCATCATCTACCACAATCTTTCACAACTAAATTATAGTTTTTGATAGTCTGGAGAAAGGCATTAGTGGAGAATGGGTAGTGAAGTTTGTGAAAAAGATTTCTGGAGAGCCTGCTGTGGAGCAATGGTGTAACGGAATAGTCTTCCAAGTCATTAATGGTACAATCTCCAACAGGTACTCCATGAATCTGATCTTGTGCCAAAGTTAGTTCAGTACAATTCATTCATGTATTGTTATTTGTGGCCAGGCCAGTCAGGATGTAGGGGAGGTGGCCTTTGCCTTACATTATTAAGCATAATATAGAGATCAATCTTTTCCTAAGGTGATTTACAAGATCACCAGAGAAACCTCGCTGCTTGATGTCCAGCTGCTTATCGCAACTGGTATAACCAGTTGGTCCCTCATCTAACTACTGACCTGGCTCTGTTGCTCAACTTGGTGATCACATGAGAATCGGTGTATCCAACATGATTTAGCGTTAAAAGCTTACTACAATGAATATCTACGAGAGAGATGTATGCGTTTCACTGATTAATCATTATATGCTAATGAGCTGATCGGTACATGCCAATATAGAAAGATATCCTTTGAGAGTTAAGCAACTCAAACCACATAACTCATTCTTGATATAACCCATGAATTTGTGCTAATACAATTCAATCTAATTAATATCACTTTGATGAATGTTGAATTTTTTAAAAATATTGTGTGTGTCTGTGTGTGTGTGTGTGTGTGTGTGTGTGTGTGTGTGTGGAACTTTTCAATGTGTACACAGATGCTACTCTCTGATTCTAAGATGAGTGTAAGGGCTCAACAATTTGATTCTTGACAGAACACATAGATATTCTGACCCTGAGTGCTGATCTATATTTAAATAATCCTATAATTTTTTTTATGAGTACTATGCTAATACCTTAATATGCTTTTTTTTTTCATTAGCCCCTTTATGTATTAAACATTGAAGCTTAAGGTTTTGTTTGTTTCATTAATTGTTCTGTCTGTCAAAAGTTCATACCAGATAAAAGTTGTTGGTAATTTGTTTTTATTTAAGTCTCAATAAAATACTATCTATTAACTTCTGGTATTCATCTTATTGATACTCATGACTAGGAAAAAAGAAAAAGAAAGAAATGACTCTACAGGAAAAGTGTGTTAGTGAAGTAAGACAGCTAAGCTGTTCGTTGAAACCTTTTCTTGACTCAGCATCTTAAGTGTAGCAAAATTATACTGTGCACATCAGTGACATTTTGTCGCAATTTACTGTACTTCCATTTGTTGACGCTCCAACCTAAAGGACACACCCCAACTTTGTCTTTTCTAGATTTTTTTTTTTTTTTGAATAGAAAAAAAATAGGATATGCCTAACAAAGAAAGTAACATTTGACCCATAGAATGCAGGGTGAATTTTCAAGGCTCATTTCAGGGGGAAAATAGTTGATACTGTGTTTATTTATTTATCTCTTTTTATATAGTTTTTCAGAAGTCTCAAGTGATTGGTATCCCATTGTACAGAGAAATCTCAGTTATCTGACTGAAACTTGCAGGGAATATTTTGTTTGTATAACTCAAGTGACCCAATCATAAAAAGGGAATCTATACTCCCACCCCCTTATTAATTTGATGATTTACTTTTTATACATGGATGTTTCCTGTTTGTTTTTCTACATACTTAACAGATAGGTACCCCAAGAAATAAAGTATTTTTTAGTTTTGAGAAAAAATACCAGAACCCCGAATGGAACTCTGACTTAGGGATTGAAAGAAACAGAATTAAGTAAAAGATTTTTCTTTTTGATTATTTAATATTGAGGCTTATCATCTGGAAAAATAATTTTTCTTTCTAGTCAATATTTTTTTCTTGGATTTTTTTTTTTCCCATAGATTATTTCAATCAGTTCAATTTTTTTTTTTTTTTTTTTTTTTCTTTTTCAAATGAATATTTTTCATTCTTTCTCTGTGCTTTATCTGAAATTTATTTCAAAATGATATATCAAGGCTGAATTATTTACCTCTGTCAACAAAGTTTTTGTTCATCTATTTGCTGGTTTGTTTTTTATTTGTTTGTTTGTCCTCATGATTTCTCCAAAAGTATTGAATGAATTTCAATATTTTGTGGAAGGGTAGACAATGAGCTATGGAAGAACCAATGAAACTTTGAAGTGGGTCCATGTACAATTGCTTCCCTGAGTCATTATTTTATATCTAAATCAATATGTGGGTCTCCATAAAATCTCCAAGTAATGAAGAAATTTTGTGGAAGGTTGGCCAATGGGATGAGAAGGTGGTGGTAAAATTTTAGGAGTGGATCAAGGAACTTATTTCTGATTGACAGATATTTTTCTGTTTTTCCTTTTCTTTTTTTCTTTCTTTCTTTCTTTCTTATCTCAATCAGCAGGAATGTGTGGTGTTGAAACCTTTTAATTCATTTGAGGCAACTACAAAAATGAGACCATTGCCCTATTTTCCAAGATTGAATTTTATTCTTCACTAACCAAAGATTAGAAAAACAAAGAATCTTTGTATGCAACATCACCTTTCCAATAAAGTTGGCAAGCCATTTGAAATGAGGTTGCTGGCTGTCATTAGCTAATTTCTGAGGTTTTGAGTTGACTTGAATTGAGGACTTACTTCTGTTGCAACTATAATGGTCACTTTAAATTTTTCATATAAGAAAAATCACTGCTGATGCTGAACAAATTTATGTTAAAAGCACTTATTTAGAGTTTAAATATGTATAGTCTTATTTACAGAAGAATGTCAAGATCTTTTTTAAGTATCTGAAATCATCCCTAAAAAACATTTTATAGAATCTCTTAGTTTGTCTCTTGCTCAATGTTTTCCTCAGTTTTTAAGAATCTTTTTTTTTAAAAAGCTAGGAGTGATTCTAGGGTGTGTGGATCTCTTCATTGGTTTTATGTTTGTTTAAAAAGAATGTTTGTAAAATGGGCTTGAAGCTATTGGTGCTTGCATAATGACAATACCCCTGCCAGCTCTATCAGTATTTCAGTTCTTATAATTTAAAAAATTTTTTTCAAATAGAGAACTACATTACCGTGGCCTCTCATCCATCATGCTTACTGGATTTAGCTTCATGGGATTTGTATTGTTTTTTGTTTCTTAAGCTCATCAGATTATGGATTAAGAAAACATTGTTTTTATAAACTCCAGCACAAACATTGAATATAATTACGAAACAAAAAAAAAAAGCTGAAAAAATTCTGACAAGGTCATTTTTTTTTTTTTTTTTTTTTTTTTACAAAAAAATTCAAGTAGTTAAGAGATTTCTTTGCGTAATTCCTTATTTCAGTTGAATGTATATACAATATATATGTAATTTTATCTCTAAATGATCACTTTGGCATGTGAATATCCTGTGTAAGACTGATGTTTAAATATAATTTCAGATTCAGTTGATGTAAAGTATGTATAATTCAAAGACCTTTTATAATCTTACTTGGTGTATGTTCAATTTGATAATTTCACTTTTTTTCATTTTCATACCATATATAGTACAGTTTTATCTCTTTAATCCGGTAACTTTTAGACCTGGCCATTTACCATTCTACAGGAAATTTTCTTTGTTCAATGATGTTCTAAAATGAATTTTAGCATTTCATCAATTTTTGGAGAATTTTTCAGAGGAATAATTCAGGATATGTAATAGGTTATTATAAATGAAAATCACTTCCTTATTCTTTTTAATTGGTTTTGTTGAAAATAATTGATAAATACATGTCTAATTTTATGCCAAAATGAGCAATGAAATTGTTGAATTTGGATTTCTTCAATTTGGTTTTAAACAGAAAGGTTTCAACAAATTTGTTTATGAACTACTAAATAACTCTTCAAACTGCAGTATGAAACCAATTCAAGGAACCCAAGTGGCAGATCCACAAACTAAGGGTAGCAGATTCAAAATGTGCCAAACTGTGTGACAGTCATATTAAAGAGGTACAACCAGTACTGTACGCTAAAATAATGGATTAATCCTCAGTATAGTTTTTGTGGTGAACTCTTCAGTTTGAATATTATAGATTAGGGTATGTTTTCTATGCAATAACTTGAAAAATTGAATGGATTTATATTTTAATTTCATTTAACTTTCAGTGTCGTCAAAGAAGAAATAGTGGATGATGAAGCACACTTACCATGTTTTAATGGCAGAGTTGTCTCTTGGGTAAGTTTCTTTTTCTCTATTTTACTATGTCTGATGATAAATCTACATTGTGAGTTTGAAGGTGCCAACATACCATTGGTCCCTCCCACTGGCATCTTGTTTTGTATCTATTGTTCATGGCTGGTGATGACCAGATGTGGTGGTGCCACGTTGATACACTACCGTACTTGTCTGCTGTATTTTGATGGTTAGTCCTCTATAATTTATAAAATGGTCATCATTCTTTTATGACATTGGTACACTAGTTTCTAAATAATCCACTTGAGCTTCATTTCATTTTTTTTTTTTTTTTGTCTTTTCTTTCAACTACATTTTAAGATCTTGTTCTATGCTTAATTTTGATGTATTTCAGTTTGATGAACTTCAATGTTGGAAATGCAGCATGAAAATCTCCTTACTAATTTCTATTAGATCTTGACTATGTTATTTGATTTTAATCCCGCTGTTTGTAATAGTGTAATAACTTCTGTGCTCATTCCTACATTGTAAAGCATTGAGGATATCAAAAACTTGAATATATATCTAGTTGAAGTGTCCAAAGGAACAGGTTTGTACTTGAGAATCAAAAAAGCTATTTATCTTTTATACATGCCAAATTCCTACATTTTAGCATGAATGATTCATTCCTATTGAATTAATATTTTGAATGCTTCATTTTATTGTTTATTTACTATACCTGTCCATAACTGACTCATGCTAACAATTGTTCATATGCATATGAAAGCTATGAGTATACCTTTTTATTTTAATAAGTTAATGAAAGAATTTGCCAGAAAGTAATGTTTATCAGTATCAATTTGTCTTTTCAAAACATCTCGGGTTATTGATAATTAATACAATTTCATATCAATGTAAAACTTGGGCCTAAAACTTGAGTAGTTTAATTTCAATATATTTGAAATCATTAAATAAATTGCTTGATTGGATTACTATTGCAATTGTTTCTTATCATTAAAATTATAATATTGTACGGTCCATGCTTATAAAAATGCATGTCTGTTTAGTTCTGATAATTCACCATTCAAGTAAGGCAGCATGTAATAGATAAGTTGATGCAATCTAGACCAAATGTAGAACAGTGAAAGTATTATAAGTGTTCAGGTGGAAGGTAGAGGACAGTTTTCCATTCTTTCTGATTTTATCTCTTTGATTAATCAAAATGTTTGAAGTAATTATGGAAAAATTTGATTGCCAGAATTAGTGTATATCAGTGGTTCTTGATCATTTTTTTCTTTTTCTTCATGCCCCACATCGACAGTTCAGAAAATTTGATATCCCCCTCATGTTACTTTTTTATTTTTATTTTATTTTCAAAGTAATT
>OY735217.1:40775586-40828086 GCA_963457665.1 Thysanoteuthis rhombus | reverse complement strand
CGAATGGCCTAAGGATCATGCATCTTGTGTTGATGTAATGAATAATTCAGCCTCACGGAATTCAAGGCAGAGGAAAGCACATGGACGGCCTTTGCCGCTTTGCCCAACGGACGACAATGACAGAAATAGAAGAGACAAAAACCACCTGAGAAGAATTACTCTCTCTATCGGATAACGGAAGGGTAAAAACCCATTTGGGGTCGTTGCTTGTGTGAAAGAGACAGGAAAGTTTGACGAGATTTTTTTTCAAATCAGGTACTCACTTCCGTTGATCGGGTAGAATGAAGGAAAGAGAATGAGATTGGTCTTCACAAACACACACACACTCCACACACATACCGCAAATACGCACGCAAGCGCATTAGGTTGTAGTAAAAGTTTCAAGCATTAACTTTTTCACAATATTCGGGAAATCTTAAAAGTGAAACTGAAGTTCCTGCAGCTCTTTATTTAACTTATTTTAAAAGAAGTTGGAACAGAAATATACATTCACCTTTATCCTTCTGTCTGTATGAGTGAGTATCTGCCCATACAATATCTCCAAAAGTCGATAACGAAGATAATGGGATTTCTTTATTGAGCTTATAACCGAAATCAGTCTTTCAGTTTGGAGTACACTATTTAACTGAAAAGTTGTTTAAGTTCCCTAGAGAAAATACTTTGATGACTATATAACGATACCATGAATTTAAACGATTAAATAATCTAAAAAAAATCGTAGGAAATTTTTGCATCAACCGACAATATGTGTATTTGTGTTTCTCTATTAGCAATTCAGGGGATATGCTTTCTTCTTTCAGGATGTTCACTACCACACAATGAACATAGGCATCTTATGGTATGTTGTGTATTGGCTCTGATGCACATGTGCGTCCATTCCACTATTTAATTTAAAGCAGTATAAATGATTGAAAACAATGAAAACTTCAGCTCTTTTTCTTCAAAATATCTCATAGAAATACAAATAAATTTGTGATTATTTTTAACGGGGATCAACTCGAAATTATAATAAACAGCCGGTAGATCTAGTACTATCATTGCTATCACTACGACAGAACAGTCTCTGTCCTTTCCTCTCATCATTTTTACTCGGATTCTGTTGCTCCCGTGCTGTGCGACACATGGGGAAATGATTTTGTCTCAAATGATTCAGGGACCCCCCATCATTGTTCGTAGCAAGTGTGGATTTTCACTGAACTGATATGCTACTCTGACACCCAAAATGGACTGCCATCCACGGCTAAAGGGATCCAACTGCTACTAACCCTTAGCCGGAGAGAGAGATCGATTCATTCGTTCATTATTTTCCCTTCCGACCCATCCATGTCTATTTTTATACTTTTCCCTTCAAATTTTGTTCAATCGGTAATTTTTTCTATTTTGCTACTTCGGAAGTCAAATTTAACCCCATTGAATTTATTGACCTCATTTCATTGGATGGAATTTTCAAATAAACTCCATTATTACTGTCCCCGTTATTTTCCCTCCAGTTGACTTCCCCCATTTCCAGTTTGATCCCCAATAATTGCCCCATCTGATTTGAAAGTCCTCTGCTGTCCCATTCGACCCGAAACGCCCTTTTCCCCGCCTCCCCGTTTTTAACGATTTCATACTTAATCTATGATTCATATGTCGGTTTTCATAGTTCAATGCTCAGTTGTTCGGTTCATGACTTTTTTCTTTCTTTCATCTTTCTACTTTTTTCTCTTTTTATATTATTGATTAATCTTCATGAAAATAATACGTATATATTTGAATTTCTATTTGATGTTTTTCTAAGGAAAAGAACTATTACACTAGAAAAGTCCATTGATTCAAATAAAGGGTATTTCATCAGCAAAATTGTTGCCTTTAAAGGCAATAATTTTAAAACAGACAAAAACAAGACTGTTCATATTTATATTATGATAATAGTGTAGATGTCTTTTTTTCCTTTTTTTCTTTTTCCCTTCTTTTCTCTTAGAATCTGTTACTTTTTCGTTAAATCGATTTTTCTTTATTTTTTTCCAATTCTTGATTCTTTTTCCCCTAAAACAATTTTTCTTTTTGCTCTTTCTTTCTTTCTTTCTTTCTTTCTTTCTTTCTTTCTTTCTTTTTATTATTTAATGTTAACCTATCTTTATTCAGTTATGAGTTTTCTCTTTTTTTCTTTCTATCTTTGAATGTTTGGATTAACTTTCTTTCTTTTTTTCATTTGGTGTGATACCTTTTTCCAGCTATTTTTGATGTTTTTTCCCTATTAATATTGAACTTTTCTTTCTTATCTTGAATTTTATTCACCCGTTTCTTTTTCTTTTCTCTTTTTTCTGAATGTTTGGGTTGCTTTTGTTGTTTCTTTTTCTTTTGATATATTCCTTCGTTTTCATTTATGTGTTCGTTCTTCTTTCCATGTTTCACCTCTCTTTCTTTCATTCATTCATTTTTCTTCTTCCTTTCTTCTTGTTAAGCTTTTCTTTCTTTCATTTTTTCTTCCTATATTTCTTTTAATGTTAGACTTTTCTTTCATTACCTCCATTTTTGTCCTTATAGGAATGATTATTATTATTTTTTCTTCCCTTCTTTTTTTCTTTCTTTCTTTCTTTCTTTCCTTCTTTTTCCTTTCTTTCTTTCTTTCTTTCTTTCTTTCTTTCTTTCTTTCTTTCTTTCTTTCTGTTATAAAGAAAAAGAACATCCACGACATTTACGACAATCGAGCCGTTCTTTCTTTGGAAAATCATTTTTTTTTACTCTAGGTCTTATCCAAGGATCGAACCCTCAACTAACGCTATCGCTTTTTTTTTCTCTTTATGTCATCACACAACACTGAGATTAAAAGAAAATCTCACCTGGCCATGGCTACGTTGAGCCTATCGTCCATGCCAAGGATCCCCCATTAGCTGAACAAGTGGAAATTCCACGGATGTTGACAACTCAGAATATCCATTAACTCATGTCTCTGCTCTTTTCTCACCCTTTGTCGCTATCTTCTCATTATCTCCCCAATCTCTTTCAACCCTTGCAACCAGTTCATGTTTTATCTAAATGTTTTACAAACAAGGGGTAGTTTCCTTCACGTAAACCTTTCAATCCCTTCAGTATATAATCTAAATCATAGTTCTCCACTCTCCATTCCTACCCTCTTATTGAATACCTGGCTTTATTTTCTTCTCTCTCCATTTCTACTCTCCCACAAAACGATGCAAATTTCGTTTCTCCCATCTCTATCTCTCATTCTTATTGCTTGCAGCCTGGCCGGTCAGAGGATTCAGGGTGGATGTGCAACGTTTTAGTTGCGTTGCAGAGCGTCATGGCGAGATCCTCCTAGGAGGGTTAACAAGACTTTCAGAGGTTGGGTCCAAATACGATCCCTAACTGCTCACTGCATTTGGCATACCCAGTTGGTTACCTATGTAGATACTAACTAGGCTCGGCACTGCTTAACTTCCATGATGGTCCGAGACCCATTGTATTTCATCATCATCATCATCATCATCATCATCATCATCATCATCATCATCATCATTCTTTTAATAGGATTCGCCACAATTCGCTATCATAGGTGTCGCGAAGCCAGTATTTCCTGATTTTGTCTAGTTCATCTCTCCATCTTGTGTTCTGTCGTCCTCAGTTTCTCATGTGATCTCTGGGGATCCATGTCGTGAGTCGTGATGTCCATCAGTCGTCTTGAATTCTTGCAACATGGCCTGCCCTTTGCTATTTTAGTTTTTGAAAATAGTTTCTATGATGTCTCGGACTCCCGTTTTCTTCCTTATGTACTGTGGGAACAAACAGAATAATACCATTGAATGTCATAAGCATCATCATCATCATCATAAGACCCTTGTGCCACCAACTACAAGATTTATCCTCTTCCACTTCAACACCTTTTATCTATTACTGCTTTCTTTTTTCCGAAGTTCGACCACCGCCTTCTCCTTTATGCTAACCAGGATCGACATTAAGCGCCAATGCACAACACGTGGTTGGCTGCCCTCAGCCCTTTCCACCGCTCTCAATTCCCAACCTTCCCTTCAGCTTGGTCGACTCTTTTCAGTTTCAGCATACAACCCTCTTCAAGGGACAACACTCACTTATAAGTGAGTTACCCCCTAATAAATTGGAAACGCGATCTAAAGATGTCAGACAGAAACAATCCAATATATCCGGAATTTTGTCACTTCCCCTTTTTTCTTCCTTTTTTTCAATTATTTTTCTATCGATGACATGTCACTGTTCTTATCTATCTGTATAATTAGTAGCTACCAAAACATTTTAATTCCATCGGTTCATTGACGCAGACGTCTTGGCATTCTTACCGACCTCACTGCAGTGGGGAGGTACTTTCTTGTAGACAGATCCTTGGGAACCAGCTCGCCTCATCTGAAGATGAAGACCAGCCTAGCATCGAACTCATTCGGCTAGAATAGAATCAGTCAAGAGAGTGATTGTCCGAAGTCCGTGTATTTTTAATTGGATTTTCTTAAAACCTGAAAAGATTTCATAATTAAATATTGGTTCTAGAAAAGATATTGATTCGTTCATTTCAATTGGTCAGAAAATACCATATTCCCGGTGTATAAGACGCATAATGAAATAAATAAAACCAAGGTCTACTTAATCAGTCAATTTCTAAACATGCAAATACTACACTGCATTGTGTGTGCTGTCATTTTGCCAAGGGGGTCATTCACCAAAGCTTGAGATAGACAGGTAGGAAGCTTAGATGAGTTGCAGTAAGTTATTGATAGATGATAAAAAAAACTATCAAATACCCTCGTAAAGCACGCTCATTATACAATAGTAAATATGGTAAGCAATCATTCAAACTATAAAATTTATGGGTTTGGATTTATATTTAATGCTGTTTTTATCCTAAAACCTTTTAAGAGTTCTTCTCAGGTAGCAGGGCCAGCTGTGGAAAAGAGAGACACCGAGACAGATAGACAAAAGTTCATTTATTATTTTTGCCTATGGCCATTTCAAATTTATTAGGAGCACCAAGGGGGCCATATTGCCCCCGTTGAGGATGACTGATTCAACCCATTGACTGCGAATGACGGAAATTTCTAGCTCTAGGGTTGAATCAATGAAGATTCTTTTTTATTGTGATTGATTGCAACACATTTCTATCTGCAAGTCCTTGTTTTTATCTTGCAATGGATAATCTGCGATGGATTATCTTGTTATGATTAACTCTTACTCTTTGTCACCTGCGACACGTGATGGATTAATCGATAAAATAAATGGAATTACATTTGTGATGCTATTTTTATCCTCAAACATCGTCAATGTTGAAAAGGATCAAACGCACATTCCTTTCCATTTGATAACATCTGACGTCTCTCTCTCTCTATATATATATATATGCATCTATATATATATATATATATATATATATATATATATATATATATATATTAAAAAAAAGAATCATTATCATACATTTGCCAGCTTGAGCTTCGATTCTTCCCATTGGCATTCTATCAGTACAGGAAACAGACAGAATAAGAATACCTCTTCATATCAAATTAATATCATTATTTCTTCTTTCTTTCGTAAAACTTATGATTGCTCTTTCAATTCATTGGTTTTCAGGCAATTGTGACTAGGTGGCGGGTAACATACACACACACACACACACACACACACACACACACATATATATATATATATATATATATATATATATATATATGAAAAAAATGACTTATTTCCTTCCACATTAGTTGGGAAATAATATGGTCGCTATTCAAAGCTTACATTTTATTCGAATCATTTGTGTATCGACCCTCGAAGCCATTGCTTAGGGGCATATTGTATAGTTATACATAAACATCCACTCCGAAACTCATTAGCATTTTAAATATCGTGTGTCGGAAGACGTCTTCCTCCAGATTATTTTCTTTTTCTTGTTTTACATTTTTCTTGTTGGTCGCTTGCCCTAGAGTAAAACAATATTTAGAAAGCAAACAACAAAACAGGGACTGGTTCACAACAAACACGCACACACACACACACACATATATATATATTCTGTGTCTCCTAGGTAGATATGATGACTTAATTTCTCTCTCTCTCTTTCTCTCTCTCTCCTTCTCTTTGTATATATATATATATATATATATACTGCTGACGTTTACTCATCAGTAATGATCTATATCCCTCGGTTAGCATCTTGCCAGCTATCTTAACAAAAAGTGTCATCTTTGGCATGTTACGATTTCGTAAAGAGGAGAGAGTGGGTGAATGAGGAGATAGAGAGTGAGAATGAAAGGCCAGTAGGTTTCGCTCTATTTAATACACTTTATTCGTACAATCGGCTATAATTATGCCGTACGTTTGAAATTTCAACAAAATTGATGGCAGCATTCTGAACACCTTTTTTACATATGTATATACGCATATATATATATATATATATGTATATATGTATATATATATATATATATATATATATATATATATATATATATATATATATATATATATTTATATTTGTATGTATATATATATATGTATATATATATATATATATATATATATATATATATGTATTTATATATATATATATATATATATATATATATATATATATATAGTAGAATGTGGATTCGCTACAAAAGAGCATAAAAATAACATAACTTCAAGAGGAAAGGAAAAAGTTGTATGTATCGAGCACTCTATGAAATAAATCCATTACATTTCAGAAGTGGGTTTATATTATTGATATATTATTATATTATGTTATACTGCAAGCCTGATTTGTACCACATATACTGTGTGTATATATATATATATATATATATATATATATATATATATATATATGATGCAATACATTTTATCTAAAACTTCTGACCGCATTTTTACGTGCATTTATACCGTCAGTGAAGTCTGTGCGTGCGTTAGTAATTTCTGGCGCACGTGTGCGAATATGGGAGTGCTCGTGTGCACGTGCAAGACTTTGTATACGTAATAGAATTCTTTTTGGCTTTCCCAGGCCTCTAACAAAACAAAACAAAACAAAAAAAAAAAACTGCCCACAAATGCCCAACATTCGGCCAGGTGGGGAGAGCAAAACGCCTTTTGTTATGAAATGGTTCTTGAGATGTTAGTACAAGGGTAAGGCCCTGGGCGAAAGTGAGGATGAGAGAAAATTTCATCAAATGCTTTAGTAACGCATGACTATATATATATATATATATATATATATATATATATATATATATATACATATATATATATATATATATATATATAAATATATATATATATATATATATATATATATATACATATATATATGTGTGTGTGTGTGTGTGTGTGTGTGTGTGTATACATACATTATATCATTCGAAACTCTGAAATGACCCGTTTTTACACGGAGAATGAATCATTTGACCTATACAGCGTCGATAGAAAAACAATTAGAGAAAAATGAGGCTGCTGCTGGAATCGAACCCACGACCAACGTAGAATCACTCTCAACCATTGAGCTAAATTGTTTAGCTCAATAGTTAAGAATTGTTTATTTCTATTCACACTGTCTAGGCCAAGTGACTCGTTCTCCTTGTAACAATGGGAGGTCATTTTGCACACTCACACTCACACACACACACACACACACACACATATATATATATATATATATATATATATATAGAACACATCAAAATGATAGGATTATCTACGTATAGATTGAAACTTCTGCTTAATATCTGAGTAGTTATGCTTCTATGCCAGGGATAAAAGTATCGCTACCAGGCCCTCTGCCACACATCAAAATGGAGTTTATGCGTGCTCCAGCGGAAATCACAAACCAAAAAACGGAGAAACATACGGAAAATTCAAACAATTCATTATAAATATGTGTAAGCGTGTGTGTGTGTGTGTGTGTGTGTGTGTTAAAATGAGATTGTGATACTACTGATTTCGTGAGATCCCAAGTGATTTTGTGAAATTCCGGAGCATATCAGAAATCCATGTGATTGACAAGCTTTTGATACTTACCATTACTACTGCAATGTGTTCGATCCCCGATTGTTTGACATTTACCCATAGATAAGGGATAGATGGATTCGTGCTTTTCCAAAGGAAGTAAATACGAATTGACCGAGCCAGAGTTTGAACTCGTCACGCTGTCCATTCTCCATTCACTTCCATATATATAAAGGAATGGTTTGGCTTCACGATCGAAGATTTCAGGAGGGTTTTCCACGTTTATGGGACCTTAGACGACGGGGTCTACGCACGGAATATCCTTCCAGCCTGGGAAAGGAAGTTCCAAGGTGCAGTCCGACACATGCAGGGCCAACACTCCCCTTCAAGCAAAGGGTTTCCATTTCATAGTCCACCAAAATGGCACGAATATGAGCAAGGCCCTTAGGTCGTTGGTTTGACAGGAGTTTACTTCTCTTGGCAGATGCTTGGGCTGGGTTTGGGAGTCTGATACCCTTTGTGGCAGTATTTCGACGATATGGCTGACCTGGGTTGATAAACCACTGGACGTGAACATTAAGTGCTCGAGATGGCTGCAGAGTCCTAACGCCCCTTCGTTGGTCTCGTCGCTAATTTGTGAATTTGTCTCTTTTCTCGAAAATGGTCAGACAACAATTTGACAGTTCACGTGAAGTAATGGAGATTTTAAAATTCCACGAGACAAAATTGCTCCGCATTCAATGAAACCTCAAATTTGAACTATTTCTTTGTTTTTGGACATCTCAAGGCATTCAAATGATATCGAACGAAAGAAAAATGGTGAAGAAAGGCATTAGACCCGTATTAGTTTGTGGGGATAACATTAGTAGAAACAATAATGGGATAAGGAAAGGAATGAAAGAAAAATACCATCAAAAGCAGTGACAATTAATGAGAAAGTTTACACATATATATTTATATATATATATATATATATATATATATATATATATATATATATATATATATGTATATATATACATATATATATATATATATATACATATATATACATCCTTCTCATTTACTCACTCACTATCTATCTGTCAATCTCTCTCTCTCTCTCTCTCTATATATATATATATGTATATATATATTTATGTATGTATGTATGCATATATATATAATCGTAAATATCCTTCGTAACTTTCAAAGACGTTCTCAGAAAAAGGAGAAAAGAAATAGCGCTGTTTCAGTTTTTCGGGTATCTCTATTTACCTACGCACAAATAATCCGGGTAGCAGGCATTTTTCAAATTTATTTTAAGTGATAATAAAGAAAGTATGTGACAAAGAGATTTGTGAGAGAGTGCGGTAGGTGTCAGGAAAGACGGAAGGAATTTTTTGTGTCGGGTGCCGGGTGCGTTGAACTCAAGATAAGTTTGTTTGCCTTAATTGTTCAGTGGAAGGCGTTGATGAGATAACATTCAATTTGTGACCGGTGAAAAGAACCAAAAGGCCCACCAAGATTGAAAAAGATAGAAAAGATTCTGACGAGTGGAGATTAAATTCCGTAAATGTACGGGACTTTGTTAACCTTTGACACATTGTGGTGCAGGGTGTATGCTGGAGACGGTGATAGCTTAAATACACACAAACACACACGCACACATGTATGAAAACACCTACGAGTGCGCACCCACGAGCGCGCACCTACATACAAATAGTTTCCTTGATCTTGATTATGGCCTGAAGTATAGCAAAAAGCGCTTAATCACAAATGGTGTTGCCAATTTAGCGGTTTTAACGCAAAATTTACCGTGTATCTTGTTTTTAGCAGTGGGGGAAAAGCGCTAAATTAGCGTAGGAGTGCTAAAACATTTAGACCATTTTTGGTGTGTTTTTGACGATTTTTTGCATTTTTCCGTTGTATTTCGTTTATCTTCAAAGTGTGTTTCCTCATTTTAAAAAAATTAGCTCTTTTTTGCAACGAAACTAGCGCGAAACTATTTTTCAGTTGGCAACCTGATCATTCCAACAATGTTTGCATTTATTGGATCCAGACACGCTTTATATTTACAAAAGAAGCTTAAAACAGCCTTGTCTGTTGTCTAAAATGAAAAATTGCTGCCTTGATGCACATCATTTAAATAGTTGGAGAATAGACGTCGAGAAAGAGATTAGAACGATGAGTGTATATCTAAATTTTCCCCAGTAAATTACTGAATGGGTAAACGTGCCAGACAATAGAAAAAGAAAAAACGGTTTGCAATATGTGAAATAGAGTTAGAGTAACTCACTTGCATTCGTGCTATGTCACCCATTGATGGGAAGGAATTGATATATGCCTTTCCCGAGGGCATCAGCACAGAATGAACTGTCTTATTCAGTGATTGGATTTGGCTCGTTGAGTCGACTCTTCGTGCCATTGATCGCCCGGCCACACTTCAATTCATCTTTTATTGAAAGCATGAAGGGATATATCGCAAAAAAGAAAAGAGTAAATAGCAATTTACGACATTTTTTCGATTTGAGAATCCCACTTCGAGTAAGGAGGTATCGAAAAGTATTTTTCTTTAATGGATGTATCTATTCACTCTGCTTCTGCGATGGAGGTAGATGACATGAAGAACCTAAGTATTATTCGGCCAAAACTCAAATGGTTCTGTGACTTCTTTATTTTTTTATGGGATTCGTGATTTCGATTCAGTAGACTCACCAAAGTTTTCGACGATTAATCGGAAAACCCAGTTCCTTTGAAGTGCAATGGTAATCTTTCAGTGGCAGAGATGCCCTCCACCTACCTGACTATTTCTTGTACAATGAGCCCTATCCTTACTAAATTGTCCTCCATTGTTTGGCTTGGTAAATAAATGTTTATTTTGGTAGTGGATCTGTTTTAGTTCCACGCAGAACATATTTCTTGAATTGTAATGTCAAATATTTTATTACACGTAATTGTTTCTGCCTCTGCACCTTTCTACTACTATAAGAATGGCAGACTCTGCTCTTCAGTCTTCGTAGGGAACCAATCTAAGAGACGGACGACTTTGAATGCAAAACTGCAACGTGTTGTGAAGCGCCACGAGCTTGTCTTGGGCAAGTTCTCTCGTCAGTCATTGCTTTTTGGTCTACCTCCAGTCTTCCTGGCTGTATTTCCTGGCCAAGGCAGACAGGGAAGAGAGAGTGAAGCTGACGGCTTGATGCAACTCTCTTTCCCTTTAATCCAAGTGCAAGTCATGACTTCCGACACTATTCACTCAGAACTGGAGCCATGAATACAAAAAACGCACATAATTTTTACTTCTTCATATAACTGTTATTAGAAAAGCAATTTTATTTTTGAAACGCAATTTTTTCCTCCCAAAACTATAATATTCAGATAGAAATATTCCCAGTCAAATGTCTGTTAAAAAAATTCTACATTTTTTCTGATTCGTGTGACAGCTACTGTCTGAACCACCAAAGTCAGATTCATAGAGCGATTGTAAATGTGTATTATCTTAATGCATGGTAATAAGATGATATTTTGATAAAAGAAGTCGTGTTTTAATAATGCAAATGTTGATAAAAATATTTAAGATATCATTTTATTATTGCGAATTAAATAAATTTAGATGCTACATATTTTAGAGATTCACAGAGCACCGACCGAACCAAGAACTTACGAATAATGGCTTGTAAGACTAGCAATTTCACTAAACTTTTATGAAATAATAAATCGTATTTTTCTCATTATCATCGCTTCTTTTTCTACTTTTTAGCATGGTTCCAAGTGATGGCCGTTACCCAGTTCGATACTCGCCTAGGTATCCGGCGCAACCAGGCCCGTGCAAAGTTGGTAATTGGCCCAGTCCGTATGGAAATTATAAACCCCTTCCCGAACTCTTCATTAAGTATTTTTTTTATCTGCTCAACACATACTATCTATCTATGGGTATGTAAGGAATGCCTACTACTTCGAAATCCCCAAGGTCATACATTGTGTCATACAACAAGGTGTAGACACGGTATATATCAGAGTCTTGCAGAATATCTACCGACACAACAGTTCCTATATACGGCTACATAGATTCTGAACCCTTTCAGCTCTAAAACGGAGTAAGACAAAGTGATACCAGCTCACCAAATTCTTCGAAGCATGCCTTCAGATGATCTTCTGAAACCTGTACTGGGAAAATTAGGAAATCAGAATAGAATAAGTAACCTCAGATTTGCTGATGGCATCATCCTTTTTGCTGACAACTTTCATGATTCCCAAATAATGCTCGACGATCTGAACGAAGAAAGCAAAAAAGTAGGTCCTCACATGAACTGTTGCGAAAGTAATGTCATGTACAACAAACTCGTTGTGGACAAAAACACGACAACCAGAATCGAAAACGCAGAGCTGAAGACAGTAGACCACTACATTTACCTAGAACAATGAATCTCCGTAAAAACCTAAAAAGATGAAATCAGGCGAAAAATCACTCTAGGTTATCAAGCTTTCGGTAGACTAAGCTCAACCTTCAAGAATAAGAAAATCCCAATAGTCTTAAAAGTAAGGGCATACAACAAATGCATCCCCCCGATAGTCACTTATAAAGCAGGAAAATAGAACCTGACCTTGCGTCAAAATTTGGAGCCATGTAAAAGATTTCCGTCAACGAATAAACATTAATGAAAATAAGTTCTATTTAAGAACTCCCTGGCGTTTTCCAATGGAAAACATCTAAGGTTCTTGAAAATCTAGATGTTATCAATAAACCTGACAAATGGGTGAAAAAAGCTTTTTACGAAACAATCGAGTTAAATAAATGGAAGGGGTCAAGTGGAACACTGATGCCATTTTTCAAATTTTTAGACAACACGAAATATCTGGTAGCACAAGGACATACACGCACTTTAACGTACACACAAACGCACGTATGATAGAAAGTATAAAACTCTACTCTGGTTCAGTGTATACACACACACGCACACACACATATATATATATATATATATACATACATGTATATATATATATATATATATATATATGTGTGTGTGTGTGTGTGTATGTATGTATATATATATATATATGAGTAGTAATACATTAGAACATTCATGTTTATTCTGTATCTAGAATTTATCTGTGTTAATCTTTTATGAATCTCTTGGCTTTCTTCTCAATATCTATGTTCTTTACCAAAGAGCCCCTCTAAATTGTATGCAGATGCCGACTGATTATATATATATATATATATATATATATATATATATATATATATATAAATAATCGCAAGAATAATATTTGGTTTCCTCGTAACCATCTATAGGAAGCTAATTTAGTTGTATCTCAACTCTTGAAGAAAAGCAATATCCCAGTTTATGTTCGTAAAATAGTTGCCTTGGCAGAGACCTTTTCCTAACAATTTTAGATGCTTTCAGTCTATTCGACCTTCGAACCATCTAAAAATTTGTAAGTATTTAGAAAAAAATAATGAAATGCTTTACGAGTATTCTACTTACAAAGGAATTTGGCTCTATTATATCATTATTCTTCACCAAAATGTACGTCCTTTGCCTCTACCTAGGGGAGTAAAAAAACCCTCGAAATCGTAGATTCGTGCCAACTGGCCCATGTGTACCCCCTCCCTGTTCTGGCCAAGGCGTCACTTGTGTTGTTATTCTAGGAAGGGGGAGAGTAGATCCAATGAACTAACATTTTTTTAAAATTATTATTTATTTACTTTTTCTTTTCTTTCATTTCTTCGCGAGTGGAGTTGTTTCTTATCTGGTTGAAAAGATTTACGACCACTCTTAAATCTCTGGCCATCCCTCTTAACTTATCCCTTCGTTTGAAATGTAAATGCATTAAATGGACGACGACCCTCTTAGATTATAAAACAGGTTTCATGACAATTCATTTGTCAATTGTCGCCGGTAAGTTGTCGTGTATCCGCGCCCACTACCGCATGGACAATGACCCTCTCACAGCTGGTATCAACGCAATGGTAGCTGTACACACACACACACACACACACACATGCTTCAAATAATTAAATGATGAGCAGTATAAAACAACATCCATATACTCTTGGTTAATGCACTGTGTAAAATAATCAACTACTTGTATTATGACATGACCCTAAAATAATTCAACAAGTTAAATATTTGTATCATAGCTTGTGGGGAGGTTGATCAACACTGTTGGGGCGTCATATTAGTACAACTGTTTTATTTCTAAATCCCCGAAACCGTTACCTTGCAAATAACTGCAAAATCCAGATATAGTACCTTACTATCTAATTCTGCAAAAATATAAAGATGCTTCGAAAATCTTAATTAATTAATCACATTAACAAATATTTGGAAATAATTGGGAACGACATGGAATCTTAAAACGTTTTTTTTACTACATCTTTATTTTTTCGAAAATATACATAAAAATAGCTTGGACGCATAGATAAGGGATTTTGGTGTATCTATGTATGTATATGTGTATGCGTGCGTGAATATATATATATATCCTAACTAGATACCTCTCTATCACGACTTTCCCACGATAAGTTGAGCTTATAAAGACATCATTTAAACTTATCAAAGTATTGCGACATTACTTTTTATCCCAGCTGTTTCAGTCAATTAACCATCCCAGCCAAAAGTTCAAGCAAGATAACTGCACTATTTGACAAGTTCAAAGTTTTGAGTCATCTTCCTGCAAACTTTTCAGAATTTCAGATTATTTTTGTCTTTGAAAATTAACCAACATTAAAAAAATCATTTGTCTTTGATATACAAAAATAAATTGGCCTCTTTTTGATTCTCATTAGAAATCTTTTGGCAAAAAACATCCTGACTTGAAATAAATAAATTTTGTGTATCTTTTTTACTACAAAGTCTTGAAAGTTCCATGGAAATATCTTACTTCGGGACGTAAAAAACGGGACTAAGATATAACACCCTTCGAAAAACATTTGGCATTATTCGATTATTTCGAAAACAATTTTAAAGCATGAAGCTAAAAAAAACAACTCTCAAATTAACTATAGTAGGTTACAAACAAATCATTTCATAAGCCTAACGCTCAAACAACAAATGAAGAATACTACGTGTCTCTTAACGAATTATTTGATAAGGTAACTTACTGTTGTCATATCATATAGATATGCAATATTTCTACGGAACTTCAATGAATTTGTTAAGTACGATAGGTGGGAAAGTCCAGCATTGCAGTTCTGTGACTAACTGAATGAAATTTGTGTTTTATTGTGATTGATGGTTAATCAGTTCTATCCATGTGTCAAGGCATTTTTCCTGCAATGGTTAACATGCAATGGATTTTTTTGCAATAGATGCTTTTTATTTTGCTATAGACGACTATTTTTCGCTGCCCATGGCGAGTAATGGATTAAGAGTATTTTATGGAAAATAAACCAGATGCCTTTCGCGCTCTACAATGATTATTCTGACTATTTGTAAATATATTAGTCTATTTCACTTTTTATTTTCACAAACATATCCCCAGATAGCGAGAATTAAACCATTTTGCAAACTTAGATACTTCTCTCAAGAATATTTGAAATACCATCAAATAAGATCTTTCCTCTTTTTTTTATCTCTCAGGTCATTCTTAGACCAGTGGTTTCCAACTTTTTTAGATCATTCCACATGTCAATAAGATGACTAGTTTTCATCAACACATGTTCCTTTTTGACAAAGGTCTGTGGTAGTTGCTACGAATCATATTAAAATAGAATTACCTCAAAATCAATTTTGAGAAGAGAACGTCGAGGTCGTTTACGAAAATTAAAAAAAAATAATTCAAGTTACTAAAACCAATTAATGACAAAAAGCTAACGCTTAAACTAAATCAAGCACTACTACTGAATGCTAGACCTGAACTAAATGATGAGAGCAAGAAAGTTGGCCTATACATGAACTTCAGCAAGACGAAGACCATGTGCAACAGCCACGTCGGAAATAAAAGCATTAAGATCACAATTGAGGACACAGAACTGACGGAAGTAGATCACTACATCTACTTAGGACAACAAATATCCATGAAACCCTCAAAAGAAGAAGAAATCAAGCGAAGAATCACCCTAGGATGGCATGCTTTTAGCAGAGCAAGCTCAACCTTCAAAAACAAGAAGATCCCATTAATGGTAAAAAGAAAGGTGTACAACCAATACATTCTCCAAAAAGTCACTTATGGAGACCACAAGACAACACAATACACCCAGGAGAAGACAGAAGTCAGGGATATCATAGAATTCATAAATTAACTTGAATGGCAATGGGCTGGCCATATAACAAGAATGGTAGACAATCGATGGACATTACGACTCACGACATGGTTCCCCAGAGATCACACGTGCAACCGAGTCTGGCAGAGTATTAGATGGAGAGAGAAGCTAAAAAAAACAAGAAAGTACTGGCTCCGTTGCGATAGAAAAGTGTGGTGAATCCCGGGGAAACTCTATGTCCGACGACGGAAGTTAAGAGACTAATGATGATGATGATGTTGATGAAATTTGGTAAGTGCAATAAAAGTAAATGTACGATTTTTATTTTAAAAAATTCTTCTGGGATTTGAATACATTGCACTTTCATTTGATTTGTGGGCTTTGAAACAAATGTTATACTTAATCTTTAAACCATAACATGTACCTAAAGCCTGTTCAACAAGTAAAAGCTCTTTATATTAAAATTCCTGACCAAACTGGAGTTGACTTTGTTTTTCCACGTAACAAGAACAATCTTCACCTAATTTGGGGGAGTAATATTTCCAATGTTTCTCCATCTTGTCATTTTAAACCAAACAGAAATATAAAAATCAAAATTTACCTAACGTGATTTGAAAACACCACCTAGTAATTGCCAAGCAACTCTCTTACCAACTAAGCCAAACTGACATGCCGCATATATGTACGAATTTATTTATCATATATACATGACAAAAGTAGCAGTAATCATCTTCAGTTTGAATACAAGAAGGAGCGGAATTAGAGCCAACAGCAGCCAGGCTTGTTAGCTATGAAATTGGTTGGAAATGGGAAACCCCAACTGATTTTACCCATTTTTGAAGACTGTTTTATCCATGATAAATCATACTAAGCAATCCTAGCGATTCTCCTCGGATCCAATTATCAAAACAAGAAATAAAAAAAATCAGAGCGTGGAGCATAAAAACCCCAAACAGGAAACATAAATGGATTGGAAATTATTCATGTCAGCCATTCCCCCCTTTTGTCTTGTCGCTGTCGGGAAACAAACATTGACCAGAAACATCCCAAACAATACTATACTTATGTTGAACCACAAATACATATCGGTTTCCAACTGACAATGTCGCAGTTGTTTAATGATACCTAATATCAATTGAAGCTAAATAAATCTTTCAGCCAATTGTAATCTTATTATTATCGTCCAAATTTTCTTCATCAAAATATTACTCTTATTTTACTGCTATCCCTATTATAATGTTCTATGGATATTTTACTATGACCATCACACATACACATTTAAGTAGATAGGTGAATAAGAGATTAAAGTAAATAGAAAAGCGGGAAGCTGAATGGGATAGATAGATTGATAGCTATGAATGAAGAGATATAGGTTGATACGTATGAACAAAATGAGGTATACACACATTCATATACATATGTGTGAGTATGTATATGTGTATGTGCATGCATACGTGAGTGTGTGTGTGTGTGTGTTGGTAGAACTGGACGTATATCACTAGCAGTAGAACAGCTGACGACTATTGAACAGCTGGTCAGAGAGCTTCTATTTGCTGATAGTGCAATCCTACTTGTTAATACCGAGCTATGTAGTGCATAATGTCCAGCCTGAAGAAGATTATAGTCCTCTATTAGTCTGTACCATGACAGGAGTATCAACTACTTCGACTATCATAACCAAAGACTTAACTATTCCTTCCTTCTTTCGGTAGCTCTGTCTGGTACGATACTGATACAGTAGTAATAATTTTGTTGGTCAATCTTGTCGGTCACTACTTCATAGCAATGTGCCTCAAAGCTCTGCTCAGTCTGGCATAAGACACCAAGTGTGAGACACCCAGTGAGCATCCAACTTACAACTATATTCAGTGTTTATAGCACAAAAAATTATTCGTGCTAAATCGACCTCGAAAAAGCGTCAAAAACGCAAAAAAGGCATTAAAAACAATTAACCATCATATGGCTATTTCTAATAGCTAAAAATGGATTTGCCAAAAATAGCTATGAAATAGTTATAAATGAGTTAAAATGGCTGGAAAAAAGCGCCAAGAATGTGCTAAAAATGACGATAAATAAATGATGGTAAATGTTGAATTTTCAGGCTGCCAAAAAGAGAAACGAGTTAAATTTAGAACGAAAAGCGTTAAATTAGCAACACTGACTGTGTTGAGATCTTCTACACTGGTTGCCTCAGACTGCCTTGGTATTTACCCACAGCTGGTGTTAGAAAAGATGGATTCATGCCTTTCCCAGGTGCATTAGAGCAAAGTGAATGCTAACTCTCTCAGTCGAATTTTGAACTCCATTCTCCGACTTGGTAACCGTTAGGCCATCCACAGCTTCGCTTTATTTACTAATATTCTACTTCCTATTCCCGATATCCTATTTCCTGCTAACCATTACAACTATAATGACTTCGATTCTCGTTGGGTTTCAATCATTCATAGTCATGTACCAGAACGGGCTAATCTTAGTAAATACCTATTTCTGCGTAAAATTGGCTTTTATTGCCAGACTTACACCAAACCAAACGTCTTTAATAGCTGCAGATCATTACTGTAGAGAATATAAATCAAATTAAATAAAAATGAAGTTGAGATCAAGGAGTTGAAATAGGAAACACCTGGTGGATCGATTATATCAATAAAAGCATATAACACGGACAAGTTATGTTTTAGATAAATAAATCTTCAATAAAAAAGGGAGGATAAAATAAAATGCGTAATTAAATATCAAGGTAGTTTCTTTCATCTCGAATCTTAGTTACTTTTTGTCACAATTTCAATCTGGCGGTCAGTCTACGGCAAGCGAATAAACAACGTGGATCGGAATTAAAGACCGGCTATTGTTGAAACCCAGACTCAAGTCCGTTTCGCATCATTGAAGCCTGGTTAAATGCACCAGCTGCTCTTGCTGACTGAGCAACGAGAACCTTATGGATGACAGATGAGCAAAACAAACCATTAAATCTGTTCCACGATAGGAGTATCACATACCTCTACTCTCTCTCCTACTCTCTCTCTCTCTCTCTCTCTCTCTCTCCACACATACACACACACACACGAACAGTGTCATGGTTTAATATTCGGTCCAGATGAGTCATTTGATTGGATCATTATTAATTTGATTAATCGAATACAAACTCAACTAAACCCTATTGACCCACTTATTATACGCATCCTGACCACCTTATGAAGATTACTGATGATAAATGATAAAGAAAAATACAGCAATAAAAAGAAGGTGTTTGATTAATTAAGAATGATGACAACAATTTCATGCAGAATATTGCTTTAATATTTGTATGAAAATGAAACATATGGACTGTAACAATTTGACCTATTTCTCCCAACCCAGAGAATTCGCTCTCTCTCTCCCTCTTTCTCTCCCCCTCTCTCTCTCGTACATTCTAGGTTTATTTTTTCGCATCCTTATTTGATTCTCATGTTTTTTTATTGCCTTTTTATCACGTGTAGTCATGCTCTAACGCACTGGACATTTAAAGGATCACTCCACGCGAAAAGTGAGATCGAACAGTGATTGAAATATATATATATATATATATATATATATATATGTATATATATATGTGTGTGTGTGTGTGTGTGTGTGTGTGCATACATATGTATATAATTATGAGTGTGTGTGTGTATGTGTGTGTGAGAGAGAGAAAGAGAGAGAGAGATAGAGAGAGAGAGAGAGAGAGAGAGAGAGAGAGAGAGAGAGAGAGAGAGAGAATGTATGTTTGGTTCTCGTTTTTTCTTCTTCCCTTTCCAGTCACAAGTAGTTATGCACCAACGACCAAACTTCAAAAGAATCACTTCGAGCCAGAAATGAGATCGAACAGATATTAAACAACTATATATATATATATATATATATATATATATATATATATATATATATATATATATATATATATATATATATGTATATATATATATATATATATATATGTGTGTGTGTGTGTGTGTGTATATATATATATATATATATATATATATATACACACACACACACGATGGAGATATTTTTTGCCTCGGTCAACGAAGCTGAAAATAGGTGTCCGTCTTTGGTCGTGTCTGTCCGTTTGTTTATTCGTTCTTTCATAAGAAAGAGGAGATCAAATCTTCCAGGATTTTCTTTCCTGATTGGCAAATATTTCCCTTTTATTCTTTTCAATTACATTTATGCATGCATGCATGATTATCCACACGATATCTCCAAAAGGTCTTAATGAATATATATGAAATTATGTGGAGGATGGACGAATAGACTACGTAATCACTGATTACATTTTGGAGCGGGTACATGCAAACTTCTCCCCTACGTCGTAGTTACATGTCCAAACCACATAATACCATCGTAATGATTGTCCGCACGATATCTCCAAAAGTTTCTCATGATTTTTTTGGAAGATTGGGTAAAAGGCAATGGAAGAACTGATAAGATTTAGGAGCGGATCCATCCACAATTACCACTCCTACGTCGTAGTTAAATGTCCAAATCACATAATCTTACCAAATTTCATGTTTGTCTACGCGTTATACTCAGAGTTTATCTCCCCGATATCGCAGGCGTGTGTCAAGATCACATCATATTGCCAATTCATTCCAACTCGAAAGATATCTCCATCATTTCAATTTCAACGATATTTTGTGAAAGGATGGACAATAGACTAGGGAAGAACTGATTACATTATGGAGAGGATCCAAGCACAATTACCTCCCCAACGTCGTCTTTTTATGTCCAAACCTGATGGTGCTGTCAAAATTTTATGACTGTCCACTTGGTATCTCTGAAAGTAATAAATCAATTTCTATGAAATTTGTAAAAGGATAGACAATTAGGTCGGAAGAGGATTTTTTTGAATAATTGACGGATATTGTTTCAGTTTTTCTTAGCGTTACATCAATGTATACGATCGTGATTGTCCACACGATATCGCCAAAAGTTATCAATAAATTTCAATGACATTTTGTCGGACAGTGGATAATAGGCTATGGGAGATGTGATTGAATTCTGGAGAGTATTTATCCAGAATTATCTCTTCCACGTCGTAGTTATATCTCCAAACCATATAATTCATCGAATTTCATGTTTTTACACATGCTATGTTCAGAAGTTCCCAATGAATTCCAGTAATATTTTGTGGAAGAGTGATCCATAGGCTCCCAAAGAACTGGTTATTTTTTCCCAGGATCATGATTACTACCCCAGACAATGGCATTGGCTGAGGTTTTCACTCTCTGAGTGCTTTCTAGTTGTTCATTTTATTGATCTACCACTCGACATGAGTATCGATATTTTTTGAGTAAAGACACAGAAGATTTTCATATGAAAACATCAAGATATTCATGGTTGAGAGGTTAGCAGGAATTTTGTAGCCAACGAAAAGGAAAATAGAAAAAACAAAAAAAAGCCTTCTCTTGGTTTGATATAGAGAAGACTGCTTATTGTGATCGCTTTGTTGCAGGGTCTTTAAGATAACAATAAACGACTGATAGTATTAAACCAAAGATAGGGACAATTTACATCCATCGTTCGACATACTCACAGACTGTGCTGACATACTTACTGGAAGTTACCTAACAGATAAAACAAAAACAAACAAAAAAGAAAAAAAAAAGTAAAAACAAAACCCGCCAGATTCGTATGGAATTCGATTTCATTGGCGGAATCTTCGTGTCATTTGTAAGAAGGGAGATAATTTATTTGTGCTCACCTCATAAAACTAGATATATTTTGAGAACAGACAGAGCAAAAGGTTATAGCCATAACAAAATATTACACATGATAATATGCATGTGTAAACTTTCCTGAATTTTTACAAGCCAATTTTTGAATTTTACAAAAATCAAATATATATTTGATTTCGATAATTTTCTCGAAACTCAGATAAGAAAAGGCAGCATTTATTCTGAAGTTTTCATTCGAATTTTCATGTGATGAAAGCCTTAATTTATTTGATGATTTTTCATACTTATGATCTCGGCTAAATACTGAATCTTACACATATTAAAAATGGAAGAATAGATTCGGTTAACCCTTTTGAAAAATCTGAGGATTCAGCACAAAAATCCCATTTAGGAATTTAAAAAACTGAATAATAAAGTCAAATATTGCTCTTTTTGCAATTTTTATTTTTATTTGATAACTTTTATTGACACATACACACACACACATATATGTATATATGTGTGTGTATGTTTGCGTTATAGAAAGCTTTACAGCTTTGAACACTAAACACATTCAAAAAACTTTTTTTCAAATTATGTTGTCTAAAGGACAAAACGTCAAAATTGGCACCCAGTCGTCTTTAAGGGACTAGCACCCTGATTTGGAATCAAAGTAGTCCTTCTCCTAGATTGGTTGCCTATCCAAAGCTAGAGTCAAGTCAAGTCTACCCTGCTATTTTACTCATAAGTAGAGAAGTGAGATGGATTCGTACTTTGCCTCAGGGAATTAGTGGGAAGTGAACGTAAACAGCCTCGATCGAAATTGCACCCCCCTTCCATTGTTTGCATCGTTAACCGTTACACCTCCTGGCCATTCCTAGGAGTGTGAAATATCAAGGAAGGCAAGCAGCCTCCCTTTTTTTCTTGGTCAGTCGTGTCACGGGTATTTGGAATGTGAGCATCACGCCCAATTAATGGAGAGACAAATATGCCTCCAAGATACGCATTCTGCACAAGATGATTATAGAGAAAAAGAAAGAAGGAAATAGAAAAAGTTTAATGAAAAGATTAGTATGAATGGAACGGCTGGAGTTATGAATACATTTGCAAATATACACATAAACACACGCATCAATGGGCCTATAGATACTAAGTAAACATACCTTAGTGCCAAACTAACAAATAAATACTAACATCTTTACATACATATTATGTACAAGGTGTGTCCGGAAAGTATCCAGGTTTTTTTAATATCCTAAGAATGACTTGCGTGACCATGATGTAACATTGCAACTAATCAGAGAAGAAATAACATAGGTGAACACACCCCACCCTGTGGGCATACTAGGACACCAGTGGAACTCAATTGAGTGAGCAAGCCAATCAATTCCTCGGGTCTCATTTAGGGGTTTTGGTGAAGCATCACATCGCCCAAACCTTTCCAACCTCTTCTTTTCCGTTTTGCCTACCTACAACTTTTAGCTTTTGACTATGTAATGGAGTAGATTTCAAACCGTGGACGAGATTAAAGAGAACACAAATAGGCAGGTGATAGCAATCCTGAAAGAGGACTGCAGACTGCAAGGACATTAAATAGGAAGCATCGTTGGAGTGGTGGTGGTGGTGGAGGTAGGATTAGAAGATTAAAGGAAACAATAACATTAATGTAACGAACAATGTAATTAAGTAATTCAGTTAAGTATTTTTCTCGTATATTTCTTCAACATTAATGTACCACGTTATATATATATATATATATATATATATATATATATATATATATATATATATGTATGTGTGTGTGTGTATGTATGTGTGTGCGTGTGTGTTCAATCGTGCGTCTATCTATGCATGTGCATGTATATGTGTCTTTGTATGTAGTTGGACGTGCGCATGTGTCAGTCTGAATTTCATTTTGGTTTTGAGTTGTTATTTTATTGTTTTCCCTTGTTTCTTTCTTTCCTTAATTTCTTTACCTTTACTTGTTCAGTTTTATTCTTTTATCCTGTTCTTTTTCCTTTCTTTTCTTTCTTCGATATTTCTTTCTTTCTTATTGTCTTGCTTCTCTCATTCATTTCTTTCCTCATTCATTTATTCCTTTTTCCATAACTTCTTTATTTTTTGTTTCTGTTTCTTTCCTCAATCATTTTTTCCATTTGCTTTGGCATTCTTTTCAATTATTTACTATTTCTTAGCATCGACAGACGTCAACCGTGTGCAACCCTGTATTTCTGCATCGTTGACAGCTTGACACAAACAGGACTTCAGTGATGGAACTTTAGCAAAAGTGAACGTCTCATTTTCACTGCCTTAAAAAACAACTTTTACCAATTCCTCCCATGACGATTGTATTGTCGTGTTAATTTTCGGGAGGATGATTGCGAATTGAGCTCACCAGACCGAGATGATCTTCCAAAACATGGACTGGGAAAAGAGAGGAATCAAAAAATACGGCGAATATCTGAGCAACCTTAGATATGCAAACAACATCGTCCTTTTCGCAGAAAACCTACACGACTTCCAACTCATGCTAGATGAACTAAACGAAGAAAGCAAAAAGGCCAGCCTACACATGAACTCCAGGGAAACGAAAATCATATGCAATAATCATGTTGAGAATAAGAACATAACTGTAAAGATCGAAGTTGCAAAGCTCGGCAAGGTAGACCACTACATCTCCCAAGGACAACGAATCTCCATGAGATCCTCAAAAGAAGAGAAAATCAAGCGAAGAATCACTTTGGGATTGCAAGCCTTCAGCTGTACAAGCTCAACTTTCAAGAACCAGACGATCCCAATAATCCTAAAAAGAAGAGTATACAACCAATGCATTCTCCCGATAGTCACTTATGAAGCTGAAACATGGAAACTAATCAAGAAACATGCCAACAAAGTGAGAAGCATGCAACGTGCACACGAGAGAATCATGCTCAACCTTACATGGAGAGATCACAAGACTATAATATATAAGGAAAAAAACAGGTGTCCATGACTTCATAGAAACTATTAAAAAACTCAAATGGCAATGGGCAGGCCATGTTCCAAGAATGAAAGACAACTGATAGATATCATGTCTCAACATGGATCCCTAGAGATCACATAAGAAACTGAGGCCGACAGGACACAAGATGGAAAGATGAACTAGACAGATTCAGGAAATACTTGCTCTGCGACGCCCATGATAGAGAATTGTGGCGAATCCTGGGGAAGGTGTATGTCCAACGACGGACGTCAAAGGATTGATGATGATGATGATGATGATGATGATGATATCACTATTGTCTGATGATACACGTGTTACCATAACCACAAAACATATCTTACATATAAGTTACCATTACTACCATGCAAGTTTTATATATGCGTTGCCATCACCACGATTCAAGGATATTCTATTCCTCTTTCTTTTTTCACTATCACACAGAGAAGCAAATGACCATCGCTAATTTTCTGAAACATAGAACCTAACCAAAAGACTGATCCTCAAACTGAGATCCAAGCAATTTGAACGAGAAAGAATCATGCTCATTTTCACACGTAGAGATCACAAGACAGCTTGGTATATCAGAGGAGAAAAAAGGAATAAGAGATATCGTACGATCCAAAAATCAAATGTCATTGTTGTAAGAATGTCAGACCACTGCTTGAAAACTTCGATCATCAGAGATAATGTACGAAACTGTGTTACGCAAAAATAAGACGACGTGACGTGCTAGACAACTTCAGAATGTATCGTTTCTGCGACATCCATGATAGAGATATCTGGTCTATCTTGGGGAAGGTCTATGTCCAAAGACAGACGTCAAAAGATGATGATGATGATGATGATGATGACATTGTGCAACCTTAGACTAATATCAGCCGTTCGTGAATTAAAGACATTTAAGAACAGAAGGTAATATCTGACACCAGGAAGTACTGGCAAGCCTCAGCTGTATCAACTGAGTATTTTGTCAAAATCGATAACTGGAAATGGTTTCATTCCTCTACTGTAACAAAAATGAGAATAGTCATTCGAATTAGTGGTGTAAACCCTTATGTAAAAATCACATTCCCCTACCGTGATTTGAACTCACGACCGATCAGTTGCCGACTAAACTAACTTGACAAGTCTTAGGTATTAACAAAAATTTATCATACAGATAGGATATATATACAATATAATTATATCCAATACAAAAATTGCAGTAATCATTCCTGTAGAAATTTGACCCTACAGTAATCAGTCTATTTTCTCAGTTTCCTTGAAACAACCAGTTAAGTCATTTCCAACCTTTTGGGGACCTTTTTGCCTAAACTCATCGATTTTTTTTAGTTATCTGACACCTTACTTGTGCGATTATTGGAGATAGATGTATTCATTTCATATCACTGACAGCCAGGCGAATCAGAGGGTCAAGATGCTGAGACCAATGGGCTCTTTGCCATCCATTGTTGAACGTAGTGTAGATATTGATCGCCTGAGGTGGATTAGCAGGATCGTAACAGGACGCTTTCTAGATGATTCCTAGGCGCTTACAGTTTGATCACCCATCTAGCCACTGACCAGGTTCGGCGTATCTTAACGGTGGTGATATTACAAGAACTGGTGAATTGAACGCGACTTGGCTCTAACTTGGATACTGGCGATAAAAGGAAATTATGGTAATGTGCAACAGTCCCAATCGGTCTTTCTCTAAAAACTATTAACTGAATACACAGCTGAAAACCGTCTTTCTGCATGAAATTCTTGAACACATCTGGAATAGGATTTCCATTTTTGTGCTTTACCGGGGCAGCTTAGCAAAATAATTGTGCATTTTGTGATGAAAACATATAATTTGATCCACTTATATTCAATGGCATTCTAGAAAAAATGGATATTGAACCATCAAGAATTTTTAAAAAGTCACCCATAGCAGCCATTTCAACATTTCTGTTTTCAGATCAATTTACTTATAATATGATATAAATTGTTGAGTTTTGTACCATTCATAGTTCTTGGGAATTGCAATTTAGATTATACATGCTGGTCATTGGAAATTTAATATGGTGGTTATGACTGGTATTAAAATTGTAATTATGATGTAGATGATATTGGTGACAAATCATACATTTTTCATCGTCTCTTTTTCTCCCCCTCTCTCTCTTTCCTTTCCTTCCTTTCCCTCTCTTCTTGTTTCTATGCATTTAATGCTTAGATGCATGCATATGAGCACCTATTTGCTCGTCTGCATACGTAAGTAAAATGCATAAATCAAAACCTTTTCCCTCCCCCCATCAAAGGAATCTGCAAACTTTAGGTTCCCCCAAATCCACACATCTTTCTTTTTTTCCGCCCGGGACAACGAAATAATGAATTATTAATGGAATCTTTTTTATACTTTGCATTGACCCCTTGGTCAATTTTTTCCACTCATTCTCACTTTCCCTTTCTTGAATCAACAAAAACTGCATTATCTAGAAACGGTCGTAAATTTACGGCTTTGGAGGGTGGAATTTTTTAAGATTCTTAGTCTTCCAAATTTCTAAAATTGTAAGTCCGTCGCTGTATAAAACGGAGAGAATTCAGAATGTGAAAATCCCCACCCCCAAAAAACAACATATATATATATATATATATATATATATATATATATATAGTCTCCACAATGCCTTTTCCCCTGAGTTTTTGGTGCGATCTACTTGAGACTGATTTGACAAAAGCCCAAATAAAGAGCGCTATACTAATTGGTTTTCAAGAAAGTCTCTGCCTTATGTCAGAGGAGCGATTTATAGATATCTTAACCATAGCAAAGATCTGCTTTGTGCAGAGTGATAGCTGAGTGGTTAACCGATTAGGCTATAGTCCCAAAGGTTGAAGTTTGTTATTTGGTGAAATCGAGCAGGCAAGTCTTATCTACTTCTTCACTTATATCAGTCTCCCTAAGTCAACACTGTCAATAGATATAGTCGTAATTTTACTGTTGTTACCAAGCAGTTCATGTATATCACTCCAGATGGATGTGTGCTTCTTTGCAACAGTATCTTTTATTCATTCACTGGTAGCCATAGAGCTGTCCTAGGAGTACAGCAAGTTTGTGGCGAAGATCCACACATCATGAGTGAGAACACAGGGGAGAGATGTGAGAAAGTCTCCTTTATCGCCGGCAGATTTCGTTGGAAGAAAGTTAAAGATTTAGGAAACCCTCTGTCGTCAGAGGAATTTAAGTACTTCAAAATACTATCGTGTTATTTGGAAGTACCAGTCTTCCAAATAGGGATGACTTAAAAATGCCGAATTTTACCAGGACTTCAACAACAATCAATGGCACTGAATTCAATTTATCAATATGATAAACCCTGTTACTTTTCCTCTGTCCTCAACAATGGACTCTTTCGATTGGAAATAACAATTTTACAGATGAAAAATTCTCCTACCCACCATTTGGAAAAATGAACTCCTCAACTTGAACGGGCTCTTTTCGATAAAAATGGAGATGAAATAATCAAACGTAAGCATATGTTTACACTGTTAACAGCTCTAAAGAAGTGTACTGTTAAGCCTTCAAGTAAGAGGATGTACAGAGAGAATCTTTTCAGCACACATACACACACACGCACGCACACACACACACACACGTGCATGCATACACATACACAATATATATATATATATATATATATATATATATATATATATATACTTTCTTTTCTTGAAATTCATCTCATAGAAATTCAAATATATCCGTAAATTTCTTCACGGGGATCAACTAGTTTTATTCATAATTAACTTTAAATCCTGAGGTACCATAGGTGAACGAATAAACCTACTTTGCCCTAGACATAAATTTCTAAGCTAAAGAAAGAGATGATTATTTATCTTTGTTGAGAAAATAATCCGTTCTTGAATAACATTATATTCGAATTAGCCTATATCTATTATTCGTCAAGATTTTATTTTCTCTGTAACAAAAAAATCCCCCTCCAAATCATTCCTTCTGGTTTCGTTTCCAATATATCACCGAGTCAGCCTTCTATAAAAAAAAAAAAGCCCTGATTCTGAGGATGTCTAATTAGACATCCCTGTAGATTTTAAATCAGGAAACGAATAGAATATATTTATGAATGTCCCTAGAGTTTAGGTGGGTGATGGTAAATTAAAGGGTTGTTTGGGCAATACGGGTGTATTCTGGGGCAATACGAATGTCGTTTTGTACGGTCGAGTGGTAAAAAGAAGAAAATGACATGGCTGAGTCAAAAAAGGGGAGGGAAAAGTAAGTGTATAAAATGACAAAAGTCACAATTATTAGATTCGCGCTACAGTGAGGAAATGATTGAGCGCTGAAAAGAATAGGAAACACGAGTCAAGACTTTATATGACAACTCCTTTATATTCATTTATCACTATATATATATATATATATATACATGTATACATACACACACACACACACACACACATATATATATATATATATATATATATATATATATATATATATATATATGTATATATATATATATACATATATATATATATATATATATATATATATATATATACATATATATATATATATATATATATATATATATATATATATATATATATATATATATATATATATATTCTCCCAAAGTGTACGTATGCATATGTGTATGTTCTTCCATGGTATATGTACATGTGAATATGTACGTAAGTTTGTTCCTTCTAATTATATATATATATATATATCTATATATATATATATATATATATATATATATATATATATATATATATATATATATATATATACCTCTACATGCACACGCACACATACACACGCACACGTATATATATTACTGAAATTCTCAATACATAGGAACTTGTCGACCGACAGTAGTGGTGTATATAATGAAACTAACTAATTACACGCACTCATTCACTCATATATATATTCTAAACATTCAAGAACTTTTTCAAAAACGTTTTTGTGCCACTTCAGTCTTTTATTTCCCAATATATGTTAATGTAATTTATGCAGTTTTCTTTGGTGTTTTTTTAATATTCTTCTTATACGTTGCTATCATGGTACTATGTATAAAAGTTCTCTTATTGGGATCATCTGTTGTTCACCATGAAACTGTTTTAGGGATTTTAAAAAACAAAACAGTTATATCAACATGACACCCTAGCAGTGTTGATACAACACCACCTTCCTTTTAGCAATGATTTTAATATATAGCTTATGTCATGTAGTTTGTCATATCCTATAGGATATCATCATTATCTATTTTATATGGATACTATTTTAGATTGCACATAATTAAAAAAAAAAAACAGTGCTTATTTATGTAGGTTACCAGAAAAAAACAAAAAAAAAAAACAAAAGAAAAAAAAACGTATTTAACGATGAGGGATCAGTAAGCATGACAACAGACGTGATTCGTTGTTAGTGTCGTATGTATTGAGTGTTCACCCATGTGAATATTAAATCTGTTGTGTCGGTTTTAATATCAAACCGCACACAAACCAACTTATGATATTATCTTTTGGAATATCATTTATATATGTGTGTATTCTTTCTCAATTCATGTACAAGGTACTGAACAGTGCGTGCGAACCGAATGTTGATTTTTACAGCTACTCTCTATGAGCTATACCTCTTATGAGTTGACTGTATATATGTCCATGAGGAGAACTTGGACGATGGTTGAAACTAAGTTATAGGACTAATAATACATATTTAAAAAAAAAAAGTTTTATGGTCAATTCTGATAACCTTCTGTGTAGTACATCGTACGTATATATAAGGTGTGTCCATGAAAAAATGTTCGCAACAGAGCCCTGTTTAGACGTTTTAGCGTACTCATGACTAGAAAATTATGTAGCAATTACTATGACTTCTTGTATAAAGAAAACTGAATCAAACTACGTTGGTAAATATTTTTTTTTAATTACGAATCTCAAAGTGAGCGTATTTCCCCAAGTTGGAAAGTGAACGATTTTTACGAGCAACCTATTTGTGCGAAATTCTGTTTCAAATTAGAGAAACCTTTCGGAGTCATTTTTAAGATGTTGCAACATCCCTATTGGGAGTATTATTCTAGCTGTGCACAATGCCACTTGTGGTACCATCGTTTCAAATCTGGAAAAACACCCACAAAAGACTATAAAAAATCTGGACGACATTCCAACGTCAACGGACAACGACCATATTAAAAAATCGTGTGTTGTGACCAGTGATCAACGGCCTCTCCGTGAAGTTTCCGAAGGGGTACGAATCCGTCAAAGTTCGAGTCAAATAATTTTAAAGGAAAAATTCATGATGCATCGTGTTCACGCAAAACTTGTGTTGCATCTGTTAAAAGATGAACAAAATTTCTGGCAAAGCACGAGACAACTATCGCCTCCTGATCTCCAGTTTTCGTCCCCGTCGTTTGGCTCCCCAAGCTGAAATCCATCCAGGAAAGTCGTCGATATCAGACGATAACTACTGAAAAAAACATTTAGAATTTGATTTCAGATCAGCCCAATTTCTCCCGTGTTACATGACCCAAGAAGCAATGATTCATGATCCATGGAAACTCAGTCATTGTTTCTGTAGCGATTGTGGGGTTTCAACGTGGCCGAGTAAGTAGCCTGACAATGAAAGAAGAAAAAGATTTAAGCATGTCCGAAGGGCATTGGTGTAAAATGAATGCTAAATGTCCAAGCTGGAGTTTGAACTCGGTTTTCCGATTCCATACACCATGCCATTAATCGCTAAGCCAACCGCATCTCCAGTTGTTGCTTTTTATGGCTGGTCTCCCTTCAGCAGTGAGTAAACAAACAGCACAGATCGGAATAAAAACCAAATTCCTCTTGAGAATCGAACAAACGATCCTCTGTGCTGGAAGGTGGTCTGTTTAACGCGTAATCACTCTTACCATCGAGCTACTGGAACTCAATGGCGAGTGCAAGTCCAAATCGAACCCTAAATCTCTTCTGTGTCATGTTTGTCATTAACTGGTTGTTCAGTATCGCTAATCCAATTTCATTTTGTTTTATCTGTTTTATAAGATGAAGTATTGTAAATCATTATTATTGATTTTTTGCTACTTTTTTCTTTCATTTAACTTTTCAGATATTTTTATGGCAACTTACTCGGATCGTCAGTCTACAGCAATGAGTGTTTAGCGCAGATCGAAAAAATGAAAAAAAAAAATAGAGGTCTTGGCAAGATTCGAACTCGGTGGAAAAAGTGAACAATTTCGTGTACATGGATAATGTCAAACTGTTTGCAAAGGAGGAAGTTCTTGAAGAACTGATTAAAGCAGCTTTAGAACTAATTTAGAAAATACGCAGTGATGCACAAATAACGACCATTGACAAAAGAGGCAAATAAAAAAGGATATATTACTCAGGGATTTAAAACCCAAGCCAGAAAACTGGAAGTGGTTTTGTGAAAGAAGTGGGTTTTATGAAAGGCAGCGAGATCATGGATGAAGAGATGAGATTGTATGGATCACAGGGTTTGGTGGTGGTGGTGGGGGTCTGCAAAGATAGTGGAGAAAGTGCTGGAGGCGTGAAGAGAACTCACAGAAATTACCACCAGGTAACCTGATCTTCACCGATGAAAACGACACCAACGTCAACGAACTCCACAGCAAAATAACAACCTGCCAATATGTTTAAACCAAGAAACACAGCGACCATTAGCAATACCTCCGAGGAAACCAGGAAACTTACTGAAAAGCACAAATACCTCAAACCACCAACCATCACAAGGGAAAAATAGAAGAAACCGAACTAAACAAAACAATAAAGAAGAAACTAAGAGAAGACAAAAGAGGGTTTGCGGCAGCCATCATCGAAGCCACTCTCGAAAAACGCCAGGTCTTAAAAGCAATAAACGAAGCTCTCAGTATAGAACAGAAACAAATAACTAACATACTTGAAGTAAACGGAGACATAACAACGGACAGAAATAGAATTGTTGGACGCACCTAAGAATTTTGCCAGATAACACACCAATCGATCTTTTCAAAAAATCTGGAAAGAGCAATTCTATTCAACTTGTCTAAAATAGAGTTAAGTCCCGAAAGACTGGGACACTGCAATCATAATGCTTCTACATAGAAAAGGAAACCTGGAAGACCTCAATGACTACAGACCTATAAGCTTACTCAACTGCAAATACAAACTTTTCACAAAAATCATCACCAATCCGATTACTAAAACACTAGATGGAAACCAACCACGAGAACAGGCTGGATTTTGAAGAAGTTACTCTACCATGAACCATCTTCATTCAATAAATCATCTGAAAGAGAAGGCGGCAGAATACAAAATGCCACTCACTGTAGCGCTTATAGATTTCAAGAAAGCATTTGACTCTATAGAAATTCCCATGGTCATGAAAGTCATCACCCTACAAAGTGTAGACCTTGTATACATCAAAGTACTGTAACATGTATAAAATCACAGCAACTCCTTCACCAGACTACATAAGGATTATGAACCCTTCCAGCTCCAAAAAAGGAGTAAGGCAAGGTGATACCAACTCACCCAAACTCTCCACAGCCTGCCTCTAGATGATCTTCCGAAACCTGGACTGGGAGAACAGAGCAATCAAAATAGATAGCGAATATCTGAGCAACCTCAGATTTGCAGACGACATAGTCCTTTTTGCAGATAACCTACACAACCTCCAACTAATGCTAGATGAACAAAACAAAAGATGCAAAAAAAGTCGGCCTACACATGAACTTCGGTAAAACGAAAATTATGTACAACAATCACTTTGAGAATAAGAACATAACTATCAAGATAGAAGATGCAAAATCGGCAAGGTAGACCACTACATCTACCTAGGACAATGAATCTCCAAGAGATCCTCAAAAGAAGAGGAAATCAAGCAAAGAATCACTCTAAGGTAGCAAGCCTTCAGCTGAGCAAGCTCAACTTTCAAAAACCAGATGATCCCAGTAATCCTAAAAAGAAGAGTATACAACCAATGCATTCTCCCGATAGTCACTTATGGGGCTGAAATATGGAAACTAATCAAGAGACAAACCCAGAGACAGAGAAGCATGCAATGTGCGCATAAGAGAATCATGCTCAACCTTACATGGAGAGATCACAAGACATCACAGTATATCAGGAAGAAAACAGGAGTCTGAGACATCATAGAATCTGTTAAAAACTTAAATGGCAATGGGCAGGTCATGTTGCAAGAATGGCAGACAACCGATGGACATAACAACTCACAACATGGATCCTCAGAGATCACATGCGAAACTGAGACCGACAGAATACAAGATGGAGAGATGAACTAGAAAATACTGGCTCTGCAACGCCCATGATAGAGAAATGTTGCAGATCCTTGGGAAGGTCTATGTACAACGATGGATGTTAAAAGACTGATGATGATGAACCTGATCTTGCAATGTCCTCATGACTATTACTACAATAAGAAGTCTATTATGTCGTCGATTATACAACAACAACAACAACAACAACAAGAGCAGCAGCAGCAGCAGCAGCAGCAGCAGCAGCAGCAACAACAATATCACCACAACCACTGAAATGGATAAATAAGTAAAATCATGAAATAATCTCCACCCAAATCCTGAGGGGAAATAATTTCTTTCGAATATCTAAGACAACTCAACGCAAAATAGCAAGCAATTGATGGGGCAAAGGTTATCATGTGCCATCCCGAGGCAGATATGAAAAACTTTGGAGGAACACTGACAATTCGATGGGCGTGGGTTTGTAGTAAAAAGCGGCACGGATCATCGGCTGACAGGAAACATGAACTGAAACATGAAGAAAGATTACGGATCAGTGCTCTTGGTTGTCGAAGATTTTGTCTGTGGCTCACAGCGGGATTGTAGATTTGCATTTAAAATACAGCGTAGACGCTTGAGGAATGATAAAAAAAGAGGAATGTAAACGAAAAAGAATGTTGATTTATAGTTGAGTTTTTGGTTAAAAAAAGATTTGCTTTCAATCGATCTAGGTTACCAGGTGTTAATATGGATAGCTTCATTTTGAGGTTCTTCTACAAGGCTTTTGAAAAAATGTTTCAAAGAAAGAAATGATGTTTTTAACAATGACTGTGTTTTTAACAATGACTGTGTTTTTAACATGGAGGATTGAGAAAAATGAAAGAGAGAGAAAAAGAGCAAGGAAGCGGAGAAGATAGATAGAATAATTCCCAAGAACTGATCACAACGATTTGAAAAAAAGATTAAAATGATTGCTAATAAACAGATTCCAACAAACAGATGAAAACGATTCCAATCAACAGACTAAACGACCGCTAGAAACAGATTGAAACGATTGCTAAAACAAATCAAAACAATTTCTTTAGACGGACTAAAAGAATTTGCTAAAAAGAAATTGAAAAGCTCCTAAAAGCGAATAAAAACAACTACAAGAATAAAACAAAACCTTTCTTAAAAAACAAATCAAATAAAAACGATTGCTAAATATCAGAAAAAAACAAATGCGGAATTTTAAAGATGTGTCGACGTACCACTGGGAGGGAAACCACGGATAGGGAGCACACTGATAGGGGAACTAGGGATAGGGGCTACTGAAAGGGAAACTATAATAAAGGGGACCACTGAGACAGAATCCAAGTATAAGGAGAACTACTATAAGGGAAACCATGGACTATATCTAAAAAAAAACAACAGAAAAAAAACCAGATCAAATCTATAATCCCATGATTTTGAATGCTGATGACGTAATTTTTTCACGAGAATTGATTACAAAAAAAAATAAATGATTGTTCTTTGGTGACAAAAAACGTACCATTGAAATTTTCTTTTTTATTACGAGAATAGATTTAAAAAAAAATGACGTCAGTTAACAGGGGATAAAGTGAGTTTTAGAGATGTTAGACACATCTAAAAATCGAGAGAGTAAGAAGCTAAAAATAAAACGAAGAGATATTATCGGATTAATATTGCCTCTCTAGATATTTATAAGCTTAGCTTAGCTTAGTACGACACAAGGCCAAGTAAAAGAAAGATTATATTGTGCCAATCCTCTAAGTTAAGCGAGTCTCCCAGTTTCTTCCGCAACAGATTTTCTTTCTTATCATACTTGCTTTTTTAAAACTTCTTTTGTGTGTGTGTGTGTGTGTGTGTGTGTGTGTGTGTGCGTGCGTGCGTGTGTGTAGATTAGAAGCAGTTTTCTTGTTATGAGGGCATTCATTCAAGATCTGTCCTGAACCATTTCCAGTGAATGGAAAGACACAAAAATTGGCACTATCCTTCTCCAAATAGCTTTCACCCAGAGTTACACACTTACATCGTATAATGCAGTTATGGAGACCTTTCTAGTAAAACTCTGCAGGTTGGGACTGCATCAAGGATTGTCCCTCGTTGATCAGTATAACTTCATTGAAGAAAGAGGTGGGAATCAGATGGTGCCAGATGGTCGGGAATGTAATTCGTAGCCATAGGAGCAAGCTTCCATTCGTGTGACATGGGAGTTGTGTACTGGTGCATTGTCTTGCTAGATTTAGGCATCTTTGCTGGGCAAACTGGGTTTTGATCGTCTCTTGTAATTTCAACAGAAATGAGGAATAAGTCCCAGTTATTGTGGTACATTTGGTCCGGAAACCCACAAGCATCTCACCATTTTAGTCCCAGAAGACTATGAGCATCACCTTGCTAGCAGAGGATTGGTTACATGTCTTTTTGAAGGTGGGGAACCACAGTGCATCCATTGTTTGAAATATGCTTTAACGTCCAAGTCAAACCGATAATACATGGCAAAAAGTTCAAGGGAGCAATTGACTCTGGCTTCCCTCTGAAAAGGAGTGAGCAAACATGAAACCCCCCACGCAGACACATTCAACAAATTTGAGGTGTTTATGGATGATTTTCCCCACAAAGATTCAATAATTTTGACACTGTCTGCTAGTTCCTGAATGGTTGCAATTTCCTGAGATGTAAGTCTCTACTAGTTGGATGGTGGCACCATCAATGGCTGATTGAGGGTGGCTGTTAATAGAGAGCGGTTCTCCTGAAGTTCAGCCACTTTTAAAATGCTGTACTTGATAACACTACAGGGTGGGGAATCTGGTTCATATACTGTCGTTATCTCCGTAAAATTGTTTGTGGTGTGTTGTTTTTTTAAAAATAGGAACCTGATTTAGCCCTGTACTCCATTGGATCCACTGAACATTCACACCTCAAGCACATACACATATATTAGTGCTGACCTGCAGATTGGAACACATCCCATACATAGATACATGCTTCTGTGCACGCAGTTTCATCTCCCTTCGCTCGTTGGAAGTTGGTCTGAACTAATTTTCAATTAACTGCCTCGTATTCATTTACCTCCCCATGAGGGCAGAATGACACAAGATCCGTTTTTAATGTGGAGGTCCGCACGAGTACGTGTTAAAAGCTCATGATCACGATACTTAATATTCCTGAGCAGTCATCCATCTTAGTACTGATCAGGCTCAACACTGCCAAATTTTTTGTGATCGAACCAGAACCAGTTTGATCGTGAAAGGCAGTTTTGTATTGGGCAAATATTTCCAGCGAAAAACCAGGTTTTCAACAGTGTATTCAGTCTTTTATTTTTTTAAAGGTGCGCTGGGGACTTTTTCACACATTAGAATCGTTTACATTTATTCCTTCACTCGGTTTTCTTTTTAAATCAAGTTACAGTCTTCTTCCAAGCGAAAACAGCAGAAAAAATTTCTTCGCCAAAAGCAAAATTCCAGTATTTTTTTTTTCAGATTTTCAAAACCAGCAAGATGTCGTCTCGTCACAACGATCACCAAAGCCACCTGCAAAAAGACCAAAAAAAGGCCTTTACAAGAATATTTTTTTAATGGATGACAAGAACGAAGATGACGGCTACCAGGTGTCCACTGTTAGGGAAGAGGTAGCCGGGGAACAGGTGACGCATACAGGTGTTATATTCTATCGTCGTACCGGGATCGATTGAAAACCCAAAAAACAAAACAAAACAAAAAAAGCCCTGACATCGACCTGTTACTGTTACACAATCGAATCGAACATGTTTTTCTAACGAGTTCTCACAGCATACATCGAAGTTTCGCTCAAAATCCTGACTAATTTAGACGGATAAGTAGCAAAAGAGACGGAAAAAATTTGTTTGTTGAGAAAAAAATAAAACAAACAAACACTAAAACAAGAAACAAAAAAAAAGTCGAAAATAATTTTTCTTCTCTTAAGTCTTTTTCATTTGGAAAGAAAGCATTGATCCTTGCCAGCGTTTTCAGGTGTCTGAGAGAAAAATACCCTCCCCGATCTTTTTCCGAAATCTCAATGTGATGAACAGTATATTTTTTTTATCACTCTTTCCGTAATAATGGACTTTTTCACTTAAAGGTAACAATTTTGGTGATGCTAATATCTCCTATCCTATATTTAAAGCAATGGATTTTTCCACTGGAACAAATTCAGTGGCTTCTCTCCTGAAAATATATTCTTATAGAAAATCAAACTTATCTGCAGATGTTTTTATCGTTATTATAGCAACACTTTCATTCGGATATATATGCAGTGATGGATCATGGAGTTGCCGATTGCGTTACTTCATTAAAGTTTCATTTTAAAGCGCCTTTATTGTTATCTTCCTGATTGATGCAATTCGTTTTTAATGAAGTATTTCTTATGAAAATTGCATCCTCACACACAAACATACATGTGTATACATACATACATACATACATACATATATGTATGTGTGCATTCTTAAATTTAATGGAAACGTGCGTGCTCCCAACCGAAAATCGTGAGTTTCCAAGATTTTATGACAACTTAGATCTTGTCATCTCTTCTTCAGACACTCACTGTCTCTTCACTGATCCTAGACCCTTCACTGGACATCTCCCTTAACCGACACTACCATCTAAGGTAACCATCAACCACCTGCACTTATCAATTTGGTTCAGTGGTTAGGCAGCATTGCCAATTTAGACATATTTTCGAATGAAAAACCAAAACATCTTAATTGGCAACATTGGAATCGCAAATCAAAAATATTAGATTAAAAAAAAAATCTTAATTGGTAAATTTGAAGTTTACAAATGGTGAAATAGAATAGCACGTGGGCATTTCGGCTACAAAAATCTTTAGTCCAAAATCAATGCAAAAGATCTCCTTTTATCTTTTTATATTTGTATAGCTTCCCTTACTGTTGGTTTAGGGAGACTGTTGTGCGGTCATCTTCCACGTTTCACGTCAAGATCCCACCTTTAACAAAGATTGAAGCACCGGGGGATAATATGCATCTACTTCAACTGTTAAGTATTCAACTATACATAGATTTTCACAAAACCTTGTTCAGTACAGCACAAAAGCAAATCGAGAGAGAAATTAAGCGACAAAGATTGTTTTGCGCCAATCTTCCAAGTGGAAATGTGTGTGTGTGTGTGTGTGTGTGTGTGTGTGTGTGTGTGTGTGTATTATATCCAGAAAATGCACGTACTCAATGGCTGTCGTTAGACACCATTTTTTCAAGTTTCCAGTTCCACTCCAGAAGTAAAATTATGTTGTTGAAATTCAATTTGCTTATGCTGTCCGAGATTCCGATGAGAAGTGTTGTCATTATTAGACGAGTTATGAAGACAAATATCCTTAACCTTATTGCTTTGATCATTAGGTTTATGAGTCTGTTTGTCTTTTTCTGACACCCCCCTCTCTCTCTCTCTCTCTCTCTCTCTCTCTCTATATATATATATATATATATATATATATATATATATATATATATATATATATATGTGTGTGTGTGTGTACATGTATGCACGTATTTATTTGCTATTGTCTATTCCTAAAGTCTATTTCCACAACAGATAGGTTCCAGTAATTTCATACAAGCGATCTTGCTTTATACACCTTTTGTCTCTATACACCAAACGATATCTATCATGTTTTCCTGAAACTCTGTTGCAACAAAAATGTATAAATTTCACATTACGTTTATTTCGTTCGTGTCTGATTACAATTCTTTTTTGAAATCCCCCACTTGAACTTGTAGAGTCGTCTTTATATACCAAATGATATTTATTATGTCCCACTGAGAACTTTTGGAATAAAATAAATAAATTTGACATATTATATGTTTTATCACATTTCAGCTGATGAATCGCGTTGTTTCTACCCGATTTCAGCAAATGACACTATCAGGACTCCTACACCACCAAAGACGTTGTCTTTTCTGATAAAATCCTAAATACCAACGAAACAAAACTGTTAAGCTATGTAGCTTTTGCCACCAACGTGAATAGACTGTACGAAGTGATCTTCAAAGTATATAATGGTACTCCGAAGATTAGACTCAAGCAGTGCACTAACTGAAAAAATTGATGAATTTGACAAAAACTCTTAAGTAGTCTAGAACGAAACATTTATATAGGCTGATATACGTACTTATCTTCCCCCTTTCCTTGTCTATTGCGTAGAGGGTTGAGATATCACAAGATCTAGTGATAAAAGCATTAAATGAGCAACTGTTAGGAACTTGGAAAGACATAATGCTCGTGCAGGACACGTTCAATGCTTGGAATACATGTTTGTGTATTTGGAAAAGAATTCAGCGACACAGATGAGAGATAGTTGTGGCACACATCCGGGCTGCGAAACAGTTTGAGACCCACTGCACTACAACCACCAGAAACGCTTTCCAACCTCTCGTTGCGGACCCCATCAAAGCAGTTCCCAACTCTACCATATATCTGGTAACTTCCTCCACCATCACCGGTGATCGCTATTACATCAAGGAGACAAATTACTGCCGCTCTAGGCCAACAAGTGTTCTTGCAATAAACTCAAGGACCTTCGTGAATTTTCATAGTTTGTACGTGTGCGCGAACACAGACCCCAAAGGCAAAATGTCTTATTGACTAATTCAATAAACTGGCTTTTGTTTGATGTGAAATTTGAACGGCCTTTCTTTTTTATTTTGTTTTTCTTACCTTTACCTCTTGACAAACGTCCGGATGTTAACAGTTTTGGGCCGGGTCGAGTACGGGGGCTAGAGGGGGTCGGGTATCGGACGTGAGGGGTCGGGCACTAGACGTGCAGGGGGTCGAGTATCGGACGTGAAGGTAGAGATTCACGTTCTTTGCCCTGTTCGTACTGATTTAAACCTTTTCTCTTCTTGTTGCTTGGGAAGTTGTTTACTTAATTTATTTTTCCCCAAAAATTTTCATTGATCTTTTTTTTTCTCTTTCAGAAAAATAAAAATAAAAATCATTTTTCCTGCTTCCTTTTTTTCCCGCTTCCTTTTTTTCCCGCTTCCTTTTTTTCCCGCTTGACCTTGAAGCATTTTTTCTGTTTAAAAGATTTAATCTAATTAGCAAGTCTTCATTTCAGTGCAGAAAATGTGGCTAGCTATATTTAAAAAAAACAAACTTTCCAAGTAACTACAAATTACACTTGGCTATAGTTTCCTTGTTTATAGCGTCTCGAGTTAATTTAGAGCATTATTTCTCCAATTTAGCAAGAAAATACCTTCTAGAAATACCGGAATGTTCCATGCTTCAAAAAATTGCATTCTGGGTCACTTCGCCAGGGTGGCAAGACAAATAAAGTTCTTGTAGAGATTTGCTATATATATATATTTTGATGTTAGTTGATAGTGAAATATCATTCCAGAAATGGTAGTTGATACGTTGGCTCCGGCACGACCCGCAGGTGGACCGCATCAGTCTTCCCTTTGACGTCTGCAATAGTCTGATCCCCCCGCCCAGTGGTGGGATGTACTGATCTTCAGGGATAATACTGTAAAATCATTCTATTAGACATATTAGCTTCCTTTACGCTTGGGAAGATCAACAGATCGGTCGTATTCGTCTTCAAGTATAATCTCCTTAACCAAACAAAGGATGGTACCAGCATTTTTCCTATGCTCGACATGACCCACAGATTGGTCGTATTAGCCCCCGCCATATTCTCCACGGTCCAACAATGGGAGGTATTAGCCTTCTCCTATTTTCAGCATGATCCACCATTGGGTCGTATTAGTCTTCTTCAATATATTACGCAGCCCAGTATTAGCGGGTATTAACCCTCTGTGTTCGGCATGACCTGCATTATATACGAATCAATAAAATAGATGAATATCTAGAAAAGGAATGAACGTAATTCTATGAACGTAATTTATGACAATTAAATCTGAATAAAAGAAAGCGTGTGTGTTGCCAAAAAGCAAAAGGCTTATATATATATATATATATATATATATATATATATATATATATATATATACATTTGACGTTTGACATCGAGAGAAACCAGTTTGTTGTAACAGAAATGAATACAAAATATGAATATCTACCCAAACTTTTGTGTTTCCATATTATCTATTAAATTCACCATCACATAAATCTCATGTATGTATGCATTCGTGCGTGCATGCACGTGCATGTGTGTGTGTGTATTTGTATGTGTGATTGCATGTATTCTGTTTTGACACATGATGCTTAATGTAATGTGTATCTCTTAAACTTGGTATGTAAGTATTTTATTGTAAGTTAGAAGTTTTTTTCCCAAACAACGATCAACAATAGGTTAAACTGAAAAGCTTTACTATTTGCTCTGTGGATAAACACACCTGCGCCAAGAATCGTAAGCCTTTTGCTTTTTGGCAACACACACGCTTTCTTTTATTCAGATTTAATTGTCATAGATTACGTTCATAGAATTACGTTCATTCCTTTTCTAGATATTCATCTATTTTATTGATTCGTATATAACGCAGGTCATGCCGAACACAGAGGGTTAATACCCGCTAATACTGGGCTGCGTAATATATTGAAGAAGACTAATACGACCCAATGGTGGATCATGCTGAAAATAGGAGAAGGCTAATACCTCTCATTGTTGGACCGTGGAGAATATGGCGGGGGGCTAATACGACCAATCTGTGGGTCATGTCGAGCATAGGAAAAATGCTGGTACCATCCTTTGTTTGGTTAAGGAGATTATACTTGAAGACGAATACGACCGATCTGTTGATCTTCCCAAGCGTAAAGGAAGCTAATATGTCTAATAGAATGATTTTACAGTATTATCCCTGAAGATCAGTACATCCCACCACTGGGCGGGGGGATCAGACTATTGCAGACGTCAAAGGGAAGACTGATGCGGTCCACCTGCGGGTCGTGCCGGAGCCAACGTATCAACTACCATTTCTGGAATGATATTTCACTATCAACTAACATCAAAATATCACATCGGTCACTCAAAACGGTTACCAGATTCAGATTTTCAAGACGTCTAGAGTTCTGGTACACAGTCTTCCAGTTTAGTCAATTTTATAAATAATAACTCCAATTGCTGTTGAGATCTTGCAAATATTAAACAGAATTCGCAAATCTAATTGAAATATACTTGTAAAAAAACCATTGTTCAGCTGATGGTATGCCGAAAATTTGAAATTCAAAGCACAGTATCGTTTGAAAAAACCTCATGAGAGTTACCTGAATCAACCATTTCCTGTAAGAAAGTAAACTTCCGCCCGCAGACAATCGATAGTAAGTTCAATTCCATTTCAGTTTACTTTATACTTTTCTAGACGGCCAGGTTCAGTTGTTCTCTTTTAGCGAATATCTTCGTGTTTCACATCTACTCTTTTGCGAACCTTTATCAAGCTTCTCTCTCTCTCTCTCTCTCTCTCTCTCTCTCTCTCTCTCTCTCTCTCTCTCTCTTCGGTCTTCCTTCTCAGAACTTCTCTATCTACACCCCTATGAACATAAAATTTTACTTTCGAAAAGGTTTATGTATTCAATCCTGCGTATCAGCCTTTTTGTCTGTGTGCCTAGTTGTCTACACAATATCATTCTGCAGGAAAAGGGGTACCTCAATAAATTTTACTTTTTAAGTTCTCTCCCTTGTGATGATTTAAATTTCAGTATTTTAGGTGGTGTATTGTGTTTGAAGACATATGCCCTCTCTAAGTTCTTTCTAGTTTTAAAATGTGACGGACAAACGGACAGACATGTTGCTTATAATGTAGATCATAATGACTTGGGTCGTATTCAATTTTCCCGTCCTTCCTCCTGGCCTACCTCCAAGACCGTCCCAATTCTATTGGCTGACAATCTGCTCAATGACAATATTATTTACCAACAAAACCAGCCATTGTTACAAACAAGTCTTGTACCTGAAACCAGTCAACAAACCCCCTTTAAAAAAGACAATAGCCTCTGCGATGTTATTTTGTCTGAAAACCACGTGATGTTTTACGTCACAATTTCAATGCTTCATAACTTGAATGAGTGACCAGAAAAAGATAACCTTTCTTTCATTTTCTTCATTTTCGTGTGATCACACAACGTTGGCTAAACTTAGTTTTGGTCGCGCACCCTTTTCCGTCGAAGAAACTGATCGGAGCGTAAGCACAATTTGAAACGATATACTTATTAAGAATAAAATCAGTTCAAGTAATCTTTTACTTTCTTGATTTGTAAAACCATCTAAATTTGTCTACGAAGATTTTGTGCTGAACGATCCACAGGGAAGATGGATCATGACATTTAGAAGCATAAAGGAAGCTGCTTCTCGTGGTCACTTCCAGACAGAAACTCTTTGATAACAATAACCGGCAGATAACACTGCGTAAAGCATATCAAAGTTCCCAAAAGTTATATTAACCGTTTGTTAACATTTTTCATGATTATAATGAAGGACTTCCTCTGTATTAAATTGTCCCATGTTTATGATCTTAGTCTAATCCATTATTTGTTCATGGTTCAGGGTTCTGCAGCTTTCACCTTTGTGAGGATATAGTATCTGGCTACATACTTATTGTCCAGGGTTCATGACCAGGGGAAGGTAGCTTTATAATTTGATCGAAATTTCCAGAAATCCCTAATTCATAACCAGAAAGAAAATTCATTTCCTGCAGCTGACCCATTTCTTTGATTATTTTATTTACGTTGTCTAGAGCGAGTGATACATTAACCGTGTAGTCACGGAAGATCGTCACAAATAAGTTTCTGCATAATATCACGCAATTTATAACTATATATATATATATATATATATATATATATATATATATATATATATATATATATAGTCAACGATTGTTTAAAAAAAAGAGTTAAAACAATCATCTCTGGTATGTCAAGTATTTTTTTTATAGATATCCATCGTTTTTTTTTTTTACATTTCCGAGTACAGAGAGCCGTTTATCTTGCTCAAGGCAAACAAATCCGGGTTAACCACCCCCAAATATCCAATGGATCGGGGGCCATGAAATAATTTTTTCGGTGTTACTCATTGTTTCTTGGATAAAGGTAGAGTAAGGTTATATATTGGCTCATCTTCCGATTGTTATCTTTCTTTTGTGAATTGTTTTGGCCTAGGAACAATTGGAGCTTTAAGATAATACAGAAGAAAACCTCTCTGTGTTATTACTTGGAAATAGCGGTCTTTTGTGCCTACGTGTTATAAAACAACGAACATAGAAGAATATATATATATATATATATATATATATATATATATATATATATATAAGCGTGTGTGTGTGTGTGTGTGTGCGTGAGTGTGTTTACATATACTACAGAGAGAGAGAGAGAGAGAGAGAGAGAAAGAGTGAGAGAGAGAGAGAGTGAGAAAGGAGGGAGTGAAAAGGAGCATATTAGATGTGAGTATATATGCGAGAAGTAAATGTTTTAGATGATCCACAGTGGGATAATGGTTTGCAAGCTATCGAGCAGTGAGTTTAATCCTCACTGGGAGGCATAAAATTATGGCCTTCTTTTCCACTTTCTCAATTTCTCTTTCTATCACCGTCTCTCTGTAAAACACACTCACACACACACACACACACACACACATACTATTACAAACACACACTAAACTACGAAACTGGGCTTTAAAATCCTTGCTCTGGTGTTGGGCAGGTCGTGCATAATAACAACGTTGCCGTGATTTTGGTGAACAACGCCTAATTGTTTATACGCTAACAACGAAGTAGTGTTGATCGAAAAGTGTCGCTCGGGTTTCATGAAAGGAGACATGGCGCCCCCAAACTGGCGACCCGTGCGCCGCGTTGACGACACACTCACCGCAGACCTGTGTGTCCTGTTACGTGTGCCGGATGACAAGTTACATAAATCGAGCCTCTTGTTAAAATCAGGGCCAGTGTAAGCTAGTGCGAGGCCTGTGGCATATATCATAAAGTAGCCCTGAATCTTCAAATACAGACAAATATCAGAGAATCCCATGCACATTAGAGCATTTTTCCCATATGCTTTATAGCCTGGCAATACGACAAATATGTCTCACATTTCAGTATTAGTATTCGTTTTCGTTCTGCTTTTTTTGTGCGGCGGCAATGACTTCAGTTTCAAGTACACTGGTATTCATGTGTCGTATATATATCACATAGACATCACAATCCCATCACTAATTGTGTTAGAATGATTATCCCATTTCAAGTTGATATTCAACTAAAATCGGTAACTTCAATCATCCAGTTGCCTATGGATATTGAAGGTAGAATAGCTCTATAGTAATAGAACGAGTATAGGATCAGTGAATTAGAATTATTACCTTAAGCATTTAGCGAAGGGAATTTGAAAATGCAGGACTGTAGCATATGCTAATTTTGCTACATTATCAAGATATTCAGAGAGACGGAAGGGATCTTGGAAAATGGGCCTAGCTTTTGAGTCAAATGCAAATTCAAAGGCCGAGACATCGAGTTCTGATCCCTTAGAACAGCTCGTAGCGGTGAGCATTTGGTCAAGATTCACCTCCACAAATTCAGTACAATGGATGATATGGTTCAGTTCAGTATTACTGATGCCTTCCCCAAGATCAATTTTTTTCTCTCGAAACCGACAAATTTCCGGAAGAACCAAAGTTCTTATTGATTGAAAGATCATCACCGAAGAATTTTTTTCAATTTATTAACCATTTGGTATTTTCTGAACATTCACCCAATATCTTTTTAACGTGGATTGTTAGTCAGAAGTTTGCTATATTTCTTATCCAGAGAAAAACTGAGTGTGCAATATTTACCTATCGCACCTGTGCTGTTGCTTCCTAACGCCTATAAGATATTAATGGATAAATAGGTATGTTTCTGGGTTGATCATTGGAGACCGGACAATATAAAGTTCTCTTCATACTTGGGAAGGGGATAAAATCCATCTTTTCACCCCTAGCTATGGACGGGCTGGGCTCTCTAACAATGATTGGTAATCAGTCTAAGAGATGGATAATTCTGATTCCAAAACTAGCCTGAAGTATGGGCTCGCTCAGGCTATCTCACCATCAACATATTCATGAAATAATCTATGGTGCTCCAACGACCCAGCTTGACTCATACGTAAAGTTATGTTAAATTACGAATGGGAGGAAGAAGTGAGTTTCTAAGGTACATGCCTAATGACCATAATTATGGATGCCCAAAGTATTATCTTCAATTTGAGTTCACTTAGACTCTTAATAATGCCTGATCTTTAAAAAAAATCACTGGCCTGACTGCCCAGTCACTCAGAGATGCATTTTTGAAAATAGAAATGATTTTATTTTAACAATTTTCTTAGCTATTTTTCTTTTCTGCGTAGCGTATAACCCAAGTCATACGTGTCATCTTGTAAACGTCTGAAATCAACTCTTATTCCCTTATCTTATTTCCTGTCATTCAGTTTTCAAAAAGCCGTCGAGATTACGTGCTTCTTAGCCTTAACACTGAATCAACTTCTTGAATTTAATCTACGTACTCATTATCTGCGTAACGTAATAAGGCCTGAAATTATAAATTCGTATGACATAAAGATTTTCAAGTCTTCGTTTAAGGCGCACGATAATTGCTCAGATACTGCCGACATTGGGCGTCTGATTTGAAATATTTGGTGGTCACTATCTACTTGATTATTTGTGGGTAACAAGACTCAGTTTCCTTTAAAAACTCATGAAAACTGTTCTGGTTAGTTACCTAATAGATGCCATCATGTGACCAACGTCTTTTGGGGAGTATGACGGGTTGGGAGTGATCAAATGAAAAATATGAAAAAGAGGATGGGTCATCAATGAAAAAGTTACTTCTCTCGTCTTTTGTTGGATCACTGAAAAGTCCAATTTTTCAAACAGGAAAATAACTTTTTGTAGACATAATAAGGAATAAATGTTCACACTTACAGCTCTCTTGCTCAATTGACACAGCCTGTACGCATAGACACATAGCCAGTCAGAATGGCCTAAAATTGAAGAAACCTATACAGTTTTGATTGACGGTTTGTAACATGATCAAGGTGTGTGTCTAATGTCACTTCAAATTGAAATTGCCGATTATTATCTGAATATCCTAGGTGAGGAATTATCAATATATTGATTTATCCAGAGTAATGTCCTCATCTTGGTTGTTCGAGTCACAACGTTTCATCTGTTGAACACTTCATTGTTGGTAACCTTAGGATTCCGAACCGAACCCCTGTATTTAAACCAAGGGGATAGATTGATCTCATTCCGCTGTAAGGAAACATTCACTGATGGCAGATATCTTCTATCGTGGACAGTGGAGTGACTACAGTGTTTTGAATGAAGGATTAGGTTCGAAATTCCGAGAAGGTTACCAACTCTGACACTTGAAGAAAGTTGGAGAATACAAAGGCGGAAACGTTGACAGTACAACAACCAAAGAAATTAGGGAAAAAAAAAAGAAAAAGGTGTAGAAATGTTACATCTGAGTGAAAGAACAGATTAGACGAAGAAAAGAGGAAAACAAAAAAATAACGAAGAGAGAAATAGAAAGAAAGACAAAAATCAAATTACGTCGAAGTCAATAACGATAATAAAGAAAAAAATTGACTTGAAAAAAATGGAAGACGAAAAATGAAAATAAAAGAAAATTCTGTAAAAAGAAATAATTTGATGCCTGGAGAAACAAACACCTGCAATGATTGGATCACGATTCTACTATTAACACCCCTGTGTTGCCAAGTCAAAAAACAAAACAAAACAAACTTCCGCGCTAAATTAACCTAGAAAAAGCACCAAAAATAGCTAATTCACCTGAAATGGCTCGGAAGAAGCTAAATATCAGCTAAAATCGTTGAAAAATAGAGCGATCAAAGATTTGATTTGGATGCACGAACGGCTTCTTGGGAACCATCTGGTGGCCATGGGGACCAGAGCAATTACTTGGTTCGCTTATGCGTTTTTTGATCCAGCTTTCGATTAATTCCTTAGTCTATGGCCCAACCTTCCGCAAAATGTCACTTAAATCAATTGAAAACTTTTAAAGATATTGTGTGGACAAATCACAATAATTGCACTCTTCCATTCGGTAGGAATTCCTGAAGAAAGAGGTATAGCACAATGAAATGGAAAGAGAAGAAGTACTAAACAGGAGACTGCTAGCTAATGTCCTTACGCTGGCTACAGCATCAACCATTCCTGTCCGGGCTACCCATATCATAACTTTCTCTTGTCTGGACATGCAAAATAGAATAACACTCGGAGTGGCGTCACTTCCTTCACCATTCTCACTAAACGGCACCTGATATTCATAGGTACTGACCAGGTTCGTCATTGATTATTTTCAGTGAATCCAATGTGATATGGTCGTGAACACTCACGTTGTTCATGTTATCTTCCAATTCTTCTAATCTCTACAATTGTTTCAATGAAAAGAAATTGGGAAAATAGCTGTTTTCAAATATCTTGCAACAATGGGTAATCATGAAAATAGGTGAACACAACAACAAATAATAAGGTTAGATGGTGTTTGGGTGACAATTAGGGAATAATATAGAATGTATTTCTTCTTTGGGCAGACACGAATGGAGGTAATACACCAGACTGATATACTGGCTCCAGAGTATTATTAGCTGGTTGTCTATTATATTTTAGCGTGTCATCTCTAAGGACAATCTTTATATTGTCATCATTTCCTTATCTTTTTTTAAAATTATTATTATTATTATTATTATTATTATTATTATTATTATTAATAATAATAATAATAATAATAATAATAATAATAATAATAATAATAATAATGATTTCACACCAGTTGTCTGGTGGTTACCGCTGGAGGTTGAGAGACAGTAAGTCTCCCCAAGTCTCCAGCCCTCCTCTCTACACTCTCATAGTCCACAGCAGTACTGTGGTTTACATTTTCACACCAGTTGCCCGGTGGCTATTGCTTAAGGCTGAGTGACAGTAAGTCTCTTCAGGTCTTCAGCCCACATCTGATCTCACCCTGTGATTCGTACCTCCACTACCATTTGGGTGTTTTTTTCTCTTTCCTTCTCTCTTAGGCCACTGGTAACAGCTGGGGCCGTAGGTTTTGTATTTCTAGCACTTTCCTCAGTATTTGTGCAGTTCTTAGAAGTGTTGTGGTCTATACAGTCTCAATCCTTCCCTTTTACGCCGAATTCCTTGAAATTCGCCTTCAGTGTCTTTGGTATGGTTCTGGGTGCACCTATTATTACTGGTACAACCCTGACCACACCTTCTTCACTTCTTTTGCCAGATCCTAGTCTTTCACTCTCTTCCTTCTTTACTCGCCTGTCCACTGATTGGAGTTCTTCCTTTGTCCATTTAAGGAACGGTGCTGTGCATCTTACTACCGACACGGTCCATGTATTCATTCCTTTTATAAGGTTCTTTGGTGTCTAATATTTTCTTTATCCTCATAAGGTATTCTCTTTTTATTTTCTCTCGCATTTCTTCCTGTTTTATCGTGTAACATTTGAGAACTTCCAGGTATTTGTATTGGTCTAGTGTGGTCAGTGATCTAATCTTCCTCCTTATCCGGGAGTTAGATTTTTTCTGCTGCTAAGAGCTTTCCTTTGTGCATTACTATAATTACACATTTTTCTATTCCAAATTCCATTCGAATGTCATCACTGTATTCCTTTACATTGTTGAACAATGTTTCGAGCTCTCCACTGTTTTTTGCAAATGATTTCACATCGTCCATATACATTAGGTGGTTGACATTATTATTATTATTATTATTATTATTATTATTATTATTATTATCATTATTATTATTATTATTATTATTATTATTATTATTATTATTATTGCTGTTGCTGCAGCTGTCTGTTTATCTGTCGGTCACTTAACTGGAAATCGTTCTGTAAGAAATGGGTAGAAAAAAAGGGTCTTGTCGATAAATAGAAAGGTATTCAACCAATGTATCCTCCCAATAGTCACCTATGGAGCTGTAACATGGAACATAACAAAGAGACCGACCCACAAACTTAAACCCATGCAACGTGCACACGAGAGAACCGTTCTCAACAAGACAGCACAATATATTCGAGAAAAAAACAGGAGTCTGGGACATCATAGAAACCATTAGGAAACTCAATGAAGAACTGGAGCCGGTAGAATGAGATGGTGAGAGTATTGGCTCCGTAACGTCCATGATAGAAAAGTGTGGCGAATCCTGGGAAAGATCTATGTCCAACCATTGACGATAAAAGACAGATGATGATCTGCGTCATTGAGTTGTATTCAGCTTAGCTGTAATTGCAAATGGACAGTATATAGGAGTGGGGGCAACGAGATGTTGGGAGTTTTCCGGTATGTCAGTCTGTCTGTCAATCAGTGACGGCAATCGGTGCTAGAGATGCATGCGCGTCTAAAAAAGGCTCAATAACAAAATTGCAAAATTAATGGAATTTCCAAATATGGTACATCATTCTTCAATATCTTTCCTCGAACTGAAAATCTATTCACAAAAGAGATTTCAAAAACTTAATCTACTAAACGATTAGATTCTTTTGATAGAGTAATATCTTATGGGAATAAGTTGGTTGGTCATGTTAACAAGTGTAGAGAGTTTTAAAAAATAATTTAGATAAGTTCAGAAGTAATGGAAAGAATTTTTACAATCTGTCTGATGAGATTTTCGGGCGAGTCCAATTATAGTGCTGGTAGATGTTTGTATTCATGTACATTTGAATGTATTTTGTTAATTCAATTTTGTATTTGTTTTGTAGCTCGCGAGTAAATATTAAACATAAGTGAAAAATATTTCTGCATCCTCAACTTGATCGCGTACTCACTGACCTCTTGGTCCTGCATAGGAAAAATCGTAAAGAAACAAATCACAATTGGATAATTTCACTCAAAGAATTTTCATGTGATAGTTATGATATATTCCAAGTGGGGGAGAGAGATACGTGTCTTTTAATATTAGGTCTCTTACTACTATGTATTGGGGACAAGTGATGAGCTGCGTAGTATTTCCAGGTCAGGAACATATTGGGTTACTTTAGATACAGCGTTCATTTCAAACTGTCTATAGTGTTGTTATGATTTTATCAAGACATTCCAGAGGGTTGGAGAGTTAGGATGGTAAACATTAAGGGAGAAATGAAAACTTCAAGACATTTAGAGGATCAGAAGGTTAAAACCTTAGAACATTGAGAACCATAGTGATATCGTTAAGAGTTTAATTATTTGGACTTGTATAATATGTTAGTGTTTTTTTTTTTTTTTTGGTGTTTGGTTGATACAAATTGGAATATAGATTTATATCCGTTTAGAAAGTGAGCCGAGTTGACTCCGTTTTTATTTTCCATTTCTCTAAATTTATTTTTTATTAGCGTTTAGGTTTACGTGAGGGGGTGGAGTTTTTTATTAGTTTTATTAATGTTATACTGAAGATATTTAGTTATCTTTCGGATTGTGAGCTCAGGGCTAGTAAAAGTGTTATAGTGAGCTTTAATGGTAGTTATCTCAAGGATTAGGATTAGGTATTTAGGCTTTACAATGAGCGCAAGGATATTA
>OY735217.1:40683086-40770586 GCA_963457665.1 Thysanoteuthis rhombus | reverse complement strand
CTTTCCCTTGGTGTATCCGTCATTGCTATATTTCCGCCATAAGTTTACAGTCTAGCGACAGAAATGAGTCCAGAGTTGGATCAGAGCCCAAGCGAAGAGCTTGGATGAACTCAGATTCCAGGGAAGAGCTGAGACTATCAATACGACAGCAACTGCCGAAGTTGGCTGGAGAATACAGAGGAGAGTCCTAGAGTATTGAGGGGACTTGCTGTCATTTGATGTCCATTGAAAGTTATCGGCCACTACGATGATGATGATGATGATGATGATGATGATGATGATGATGATGATGATGATGATGATGATAATAATAATAAAGAAGGAGGAGAAGAATCATTGTCCATGTGTTTGTGTTGTTTTTGCACCTGGATGCTATGTAATGGGACAGTCATTTCAGTTTACAGGTGTGTGTGGAGAGAGAGATAGTGGTGGAGAGACAGAGAGAGGGGTGGAGAGAGAGAGAGGGAGAGAGGTGAAGAGATAGAGATACAGGTGTGTGTGAGTGGAGAGAGAGAGATAGAGAGAGAGAGGGAGAGAGAGAGGGTCCCTAAATCTGCTCAACTACCCAAGGTGAGACATTTGATTGTCCGGTGGCAAGATCAACCGGTCGGATGAGTGATAGGTAGGTAGGTAGGTAGGTAGAAGAAGAAGAAGAAGAAGAAGAAGAAGAAGAAGAAGAAGAAGAAGAAGAAGAAGAAGAAGAAGAAGAAGAAGAAGATCGGGAAGAAGGGAGTGAAATATATCGGTAGGGTTGACAGGAAGATAGGCGGTCCACACATACCTTCAAAGGTGATTGCTCAGGTATACAGCTTACTACTGACAGTGCGGCCTCTTCCTCTTGCTTTCTTTCCTTTCTCTCCCCCTCTGCAATAACATACACACACACACACATGGGTAGTTGGAAGATGTGTTGCCGAATACGATTTGTTATTTACAGGTATTAAAAATGACTGAAATTGGCTAGATTTTTCAATCTTCAATTGATTTTATAGATAAAAATGCTATTTAAGACAACTAATTCCAATGCGTCCAGTACAAATTATTTATAAAAATTGTACATTTACTTTTATGAAACATACTAATTCCTATTAAATGACCATATTAAATTTTCAGCTATCATAGTTTTAAATCGGCTAAATTGAAAAAGATCAGCAAGATATAGCCCAAAATGGCCAATTTGGCAACCCTGTTTGAACTAGTCGTACGAAAGCCTCCACAATACACACAATCGCATACCGACAGAGTAGCATATTTTCTTTCAGAAGGAGGAGGGCCGGTCAACACATACCCACACGTTCATTCAGGTACACAATGAAAGTCGCCCGTCCCAATCACAAGTGAGCAATGTTAGACGTTAGGGGGGACAGCGACACACACAGGTAAATATAATTAAAAATAAAGGCCACACCTAGACACACGTGTGCACGCATACAGGCAAAGGTATACACCTCCACACGAAGGAAGGCGTCCAGCTAGAGGTGAGAAACGGGTGGTTGTCCCCCCGCCCCTCCGCACACGAATAGATTCATACATAGACACAGATACATCTAGGTCGGTATACACACGAATACCTTCAGCCTCAGGTGAAAGAGGCGAACGGTTCGCTCGTGCCGTCATTTTGCGACACCTTCGTCATCAAGACACATTTGAAAGAGCCCGTGCCACTAGAGACAGGCTTGGTCAAACTCCGGTCCACTGGACAAGACTGACGACCTGATAACGCGTCGGACCCACGACAAGGGAAAAAACGAAGAGCAAAAAGTATTTTTTAAAAAAATGCTACCACAAGTATAAATCGTTACTACTTCGGACTGAAGTTTTTCTTACCTCATCGTTGAAATTTCTTCACGATCTAATGAAGGAAGTTTCTGATTTCCGAAGTTTATGACAGTTTGAATATTTTACTTCTAAAATCTGTGATCCCCGAATGACGTTTCAAGCAACCATCCAGAAAGAAGAATAACAAAGAAGAAAATAGATGAATTGAAAGAAAAATAACAACACAAGTTGTCATAAACCAATGGTTATAATACTGGACAGCCGATTCAAGGCTCTGAACTTATACTTATCAGGCTGTTATTTGTTATTATCTATTGAAGGACATCTCTGATTTTCGATGTTTTACACCGATTACATTGAAATGTAACTAAAAAATCACTGAGTTAAGCCAACATCAAGAAGCAAGATTCTTTGAAGTGTTTGCAATTTATGTATTAAAGTATATAATTATCATAATTTATATATTTAAGTATATAAAACTTAATCAAATTTAATACATACATTTGTATGTTTCTACTTACGTACAAACCTTATCCTCTGATCTTATTTTAATAATTTATTTGAAAGAAATAATCGAACAGGACTCGAACATTTTTGGCGATATTTACAATATTCATTTATACTTATCAACAAAAAAATATAAGAACTCTACTTTTACTAATTCGATATAAATACTCGAAGGGTGTCGATTCAAGTTCCCGGTTCTTCGAATTCGGATTCTCAGGTGGGAAGTGCCTGTACTCCACCCTCCAAGGACACACACCGATAAACACTGACCAACGTTGACAACAGGTTGTGGGTGCATTCCACCAGAGGCAGTCTCTATCGGACAAAGTGTCACCATGGATGTCGAAAGTTCAACCACTACAAAAATCACCTCAACAAGAACTCCAAACAAAAGGGTGAGTTTAATTTTATTTCATTGTTTAATTATTCATTTGTTTCCAGTACTTGTCGATTTCCCAAAGTGATTTCATTGATGTAACTGACAAACCACAGATAGACATGTATATCGTTACATTGGAATAGACAGCAGTTCCATTGAAACTTACATATAACGCATTACGTGAGTCTGTTTTGATAAGATTTGTAGTTTGTTAATAGTATCAATAGGCTCATTTCTTGCGTTACTTTTTGGACACCCTGTTCATAGATCTATTTGCACTAGTGTCCCCAACTTGGTTATTGAAACCACTACCAGATGGTCGTGAGTTCGCTCCCTGGATCCGACTGTGAAATTCATATTTCAGGGAAAAAAGTAAATCAACAAATGAGAATTAACCATTTCCTATTAATGACAGCAGAATTACAACAATCTATAGCCCACCGATTAGATAACAGGTAAAATCGGCCCACCATGAACTCGACCCACCTCACATGAGACGTCGGCCCATCTTCGTTGAACAACTCGGCCCTCCTATTCTTATTTGAAGAATAATTATCCGTCGATTAATTTTCATTGCACATGATTTAATACGTGTAATCACGTCTGTTTTCCAAAAGGTTGTCAAAATAACTTGATTATACAAATCCAATTTTTATAGAAACAATAATTTTGTCATAATTTTGTTTTGTTCATTCCCGCGTACGAAATGCTTCCAACATAATTTTCATTTAAAATCCAATACTTGTAATTATGTTCGCTGTTTTTTCAAAGGTTTTGAATTAATGCGTAACAATATTTTCGTTTTTATCATAAAACAAATTTCAAGTACCGAAACTGCGAGTTTTGTTATCATATTTTTGTTTTGTTTATTACCGTGTAAGACGGGTCGAGTTAGTTGCGGGCCGACATGACCATGCATTGGGGCTGACTTGGTCGAGGGCCAGCTTGACTCGGAGCCTGTGGATTAATATGAGGTTCAGTCCAAAATTCCATGAAGATTACCAAATACCACACATACCTGAGGGAAGCCAACCGAAACATTATTACTATAACAATCAAGATGGGGAAATTAGTTTAATGTATAATAATTACTATTTCTCGTCCCAGCAGTTCACTCAATACACATATGTAATGATAGATATAGTGTGTAAGTCGAACGTTCTCATTCGGCGAAAAACTTTCGGATCAAGTATGTTTAGGAAATGAGGTACTGCTCAATCTTCTAAAACACTTTGACATATATACATATTTACATCATATTTACTGATATATTAATTCATCTGAATTCCCATTTGTTGGTTGTATATTTTTTCTGTGTGTACGCTCAAGTGAACGTGTTCAGGTGTGCTTTAAGGAGATTATTGACGTCCGTTCCCTGGGTTGGCTTGACAATATTTCGACTCCAAGTTGAAAGGATACTAAGTGTAAGCTGTTCTCTGTTCATCAGAGAAAGGTGGTGTCGAAATCGATACCTTTGAACATTTATTACGCCATAATGCGTAAAGCCGTTCGATGAGACCGTGACGCTTATTATCATTCTTTTTGTAAATAAATGAACACGGTTTTCATCGCGGATGATAGAAATATTTATATATATGTTCATGCTGTGGGGTTTAAGCAGAGGTCAGCCTATGAATACTTGAATAAAAGGGCTGCTGAAACCAGTGGATAGCTTGCATTTGCCAGAAAGATAGTACTGTCAAATCTAAAACTTTGTTTCTCTCCTCCGTGCGACTTTGGGAGAAGATAGGATGCAATACCTTGGTATAAAGAGTGAAAACGGTCCTGCGCACGTTGCACTTCTGCTTAAAATTCCATTGCGCAGACAGGGGGTTATTTCTTGTACAAGTCCATAATCGTGCAAAATCGTTCCAAAATCTTCGTCTTCTAAGCCAAACCATTTATATGCATGAAAATACGTAAATATTTGTATATGTATACATGTAAATATACTTACATGTATGTACACATGTAATATATATATATATATATATATATATATATATATATATGTGTGTGTGTGTGTGTGTGCGTGTGTGTTAATTATAATAATAATAAATTATAAATATATATATATATATATATATATATATATATATATATATATATATATATATACATGAATTATAAATTGAATAGGAAAATCATTTGAAATGATCTCCCATCATTACACGCCTGATGTATTCCTTACCCCAGACGACATAAATAGAATAAACAATTGAAAAGACGGGGCTGCTGCAGGAATCGAATATAACACAATTCAAAATGTTGAATTATATATATATATATATATATATATATATATATATATATATATATATATATATATATATATATATATATATTAATAATAATAATAATAATAATAATAATAATAATAATAATAATAATAAATTTTATATAATGCAATATCTGATGAATGATGGGTTTATTTGTTCGACACATTCAACACAAAAAAATAAATTGTGTCTTACACAATAAACATCAAATTGTGTCGAAATAGAACTTATATTCACACACATACACACACACATACATACATACATACATATCTATCTATCTATCTATCTATATATATATATATATATATATATATATATATATATATATATATTTATATATATATATATATATATATATATATATATATATATATATATATATATATATATATTCAAAAGTTAATAAATGACCGTGATCAGACAGTTAACATATTAGCTCTCCCATGCATTTTAATCATCACTTATATAGGTGTTATACATATTTCAGTTTTTAATGCTTCAGTTTTTCAGTTCATGCTTTAAAGTTGATAGTTGCAATTTTTTCATTGTATGTGTGACAAATAGAAAAATGAACTTCTGAATTACAAATGTATTCATTCATTAGTATGAAATGACACCGTGTGTATCTGTAAGATAAATTCCGTAAACATATAAGACTTCCCGGAGTAAGGGAGTCTCTTTCTAATCAGTTGGTCGTGATTTCAAATCACGGTAGAGGATTGTTAACTTTAACTCTCTGAATTTGATGAGGATTGTTCTTATTTTTGTAACCGCAGAAAAAAAGTCGAGTGTATGTTTGAACTGAAATTTGACAAAAATTTTCGGTGAAATATTTGCGTTCGATTTGACACATGATTGTTTTGCTGGGTTGAAATCCACGCACAATGGGAAGGGTTAGATACAATTTTTAAATTCGAAGATTATATTCCCACAAATAAACAAACAATGGGTGCATTGAATATGTATTAATTCGTAATGAAACTTGTATCGCTATTTGAATAGAAATAAAAACTGTTGACATTAGAAACAGTCTGAAAGTTGCTCAAGGCTTGCAACAGTTGTATTTTTACGGCTAACTTGAGCTATCTTTTTAAAACCAAAATTAAAACTTCGACGAAGATATCCAGATTATTACATTTTACCTTTTTTTCCGTGATCATCGTTACAAGTTGTAATGTTTTCGGTACCTGCTTAGTTGAGATAGGCAACATATAGATCATACAGTTTAAGGGGATATATTCTAGGGTTTTATATGCAAAATAATATGAAAGGTGTCCCTGGTTTCACTCTAAGCCGTTTAAAAACGCAGCGTAACATGTTTTGAGCATTACAAAGCAATGGGCGCTAATTTTTACACATGGATCATTATTCATAATTGTAATGATAATCACATTTAAGACCTGATCAGCAACTTTATCATAATTCTAACCTTTGCATTCTGAATATAATCATCAGTTTTGTATAAGTTACATCCTGTTATTATCGTCGGTAGCGTGCCTGTTATAAGAGCTTGGTCAAGATATATTTAACTATTTAACGGTTCAAATTTTCAGCTATCTATATTCATTTGTGTGGCTTATACACATGATACATACATACACACATACATGTCCATCTATCCATCCATCCAGTCAGACATCCAGCCAGCCGGACCTACTTGAAACCTGAAGAACCCATGTAGACGGTTTTGGTTACGGATTTGTTCGACGGTTTTATATATATATATATATATATATATATATATATATATATATATATATATATATATATATAGTAGAATGTGGATTTGCTACTCAAACTGACTCATGTTTCACCCTCTTCATGAGCTAGTTCGTGTAGCGAATCCACATTCTACTATTTATTTTCAGCTCTACTCCAAAACAACTCCACTTAATGAGTAAAATGTTGTATGTATCAAGCGCTCTATGAAATAAATCCATTACATTTCAGAAGTGGATTTATATTATTGATATATTATTATATTATGTTATACTGCTAGCCTAATCTGTACCTCATATACTGTGTATATATTTATTTATTCATTTATTTATTTATATATATGATTGGTATGGATTTATGGTTAATCTTACTATGAGAGTTAAATGACTGTATCGAATGACTTATTTTGTAGTAATTTATTATCCAGAAAATTTTACTCTCGTCACTAAAAACTCGCTGACAAGTCTCTTCACACAAGGGAGATAATCGTCAAATAATGATATAGTATTACTTCACCAATCCAGCTTCGCGACCCCGATCCAATTTACTTTCCATCGGTCGAAGAATATGAACATGAAGAACTGTCTCGCCTATTACTTATAAGGAAACAGGTACGGTGACACGCATGCAATTTTATCAAGGCAGACAGAACCACCGCACTAGATTTTAATTTCAAATTCTTTCCCCATTCAAAGAAAATGCTCACTGACGGCTAGGCATGCGTCAAAAATGTTAATAAATTTGGGTATACACAATTATTTATGTATGTACTTATCCATGCAAAATGAAATTTCACATAGTGAGTGTGCATAGACTATACGCGGTAGCGTAATGGTTATTACCAGTCCATACAGACACACTCACGAGTGTATGTGTGTGTGCGTGCGTGCGTGCGTGCGTGCGTGCGTGTGTGTGTGTGTGCGTCTCTGTGGTTCGGGAAATTTGACCGTAAAAATATTACTCTCTTTCCAGCGTCTCCTTCGCTGTACTTTCCTTGTACATGTAGACATCTTATATATATATATATATATATATATATATATATATATATATACATATATATATACATATATATATATACATATATATATATACATATATATATATATATACATATATATATATACATATATATATATACATATATATATATACATATATATATATATATATACATATATATATATATATATACATATATATATATATATATATGTGTGTGTGTGTGTGTGTGTGTGTAAGAAGATGGGCACTTGGCAGGGTCCAACTCATCTCCCAGTAACCTAAAGTGGGCTGTTTTATTTTACATGGTACCAGTAGCAAGGAATAAACCCTGACCTGACTTTCAATGAACTATAGGGGCATGCCAATGATAAGGCCTTTGTCAAGATATATGGTGAAAGGAGAAAATTAAGGAGAGGACGGGTTCATGCTTTTCCCGAAAAGGGATTAATGCACATTGAATATGACTAAGATCAGCCCAAATTCACATTCAGTATCTTGATTCTATTTCCTAGTTCGTCTTAAAGTAGAGATTGTAAACGTGGGACGCATGCCCCACAAGGGGGCAACTTGAATATTTTGGAGGCAATTCGGTGTTCGGGTGTGGGATGCAGAAAGCGTTCTATGGCTTATGATTAATTCCTAATTATAAAATAATATTATTTCCAATTACACAATGCTACCGAAGACTAATTTTACTGTAGATTTCATGGTAAAGAATGGTTAACACATTGACATAATGAAGTACGGAAGCGAGTGGGTATTTGCGTTCTATTTACTGAATTTCATAAAGTAAAGAAATTACAAATACTTTTGTATTTGCTTCAAAGTTCATCTCAGTATTTTTTTTTTTCATACAAATAATCTTTTCTTTTTTTTCTCCTTGACTTATAAATCTAAATTATGGTATTTTTTTTCGACTTAACATGATATTTCTTATACCTTTTCACTACCAATTTTGCTTTGTAGTAAGGGGGACATGACATTTGTTGAGTTGTCAAAGTTGAGCATGGGGGGGGGGTAAGAGAATCAATGTTTAATGAAGATGGTGGGGTGGACGTGACTCTCCTTATTTCCTGTTTATATTCTATCTGTGAAATATCGCTCGTGTCAGCGTGTGCCTGTCTTTCGACCATTTCTTTAAATACTTTTCAAACATGTGACACCTGCAGATTAGTTTTTATGCTACCTTCTCACCTGGCCGATGCTGTGGCACTTCCGATAAGATTTAGCTGAGTGACGTTGTTCTGTTCTCCCTTTTTCTCCTTCCGTTTATGTTTTTAAATTTTTCCTTCATCTTTTTCTTGAGGAAAAAAATAAAATAAAAAAGGCAAACAAAATGGCGCTTGTCATAAATCAGAAAGTTAGCCTTTGCGCAGTCGCAAATATCGTCAACATGATTGAGCGGTTTAAGTATAAATCACTCTCACTTTCTATCTCTTTCCATCATCATCATCATCATCATCATCATCATCATCATCATCATCATCATCATCATCAACAGCAGCAGCAGTCTTTTAACGTCTGTCGTTGGACATAGACCCTCCCCAGGATTCGCCACATTTCTTTATTATGGGCATCACAGAGCCAGTATTTTCTAAATTTGTCAAGTTTGTCTCTCCATCTTGTGTTCTGTCGTCCTCGGTTTCGCATGTGATCTCTGAGAATCCATGTTGTGAGTCGTGATGTCCATCGGTTGTCTTTCATTCTTGTGACACGGCCTGCCCATTACCATTTGAGTTTCCTGATAGTTTCTATGATGTCTTGGACTCCCATTTTCTTCCTTATATAATAGTCTTGTGATCTCTCCGTGTAAGGTTGAGCATGATTCTCTCAAACGCACATAGCATGATTCTCAGTTAGTAGGTCTGTCTCTTAGTTAGTTTCCATGTTTCAGCTGCATAAGTGACTATTGGGAGAATGTATTGGTTGTATACTCTTTTTTTAGGATTATTGGGATCGTCTGGTTCTTGAAAGTTTAGCCTGCTCTGCCGAAGGCTTGCCATCCCAAAGTGATTCTTCGTTTGATTTCCTCCTCTTTTGAGGGTCACCTGGAGATTCGTTGACCTACGTAGATGTAGTGGTCTACCTTGCCAAGTTCTTCATCTTCGATCTTGATAGTTATGTTCCTATTCACAATATGATTGTTGCACATGATTTTTGTTATACTGAAGTTCATGTGTAGCTCGATTTTTTTTTGCTTTCTTCGTTTAGTTCATCTGGCATTAGTTGGATGTCGTGTAGGTTCTCTGTGAAAAGGACGATGTAGTCAGCAAATCTGAGGTTGCTCAGATATTCGTCATCTATTTTGTTTCCTCTTTTTCCCAATCCAGGTTTCAGAAGATCATCTCGAGGCAGGCTGTAATAGATAGTTAATTTCTGTCAACCATGTCACACACATATTTGAAGACAGAAATCGTATGATTTATTCCCCAAGTAATTATTCCAATCTTCTTTCTCTTTATTTCAGAGTAACAAACCTTTGATGGAAAGGCGAAGAAGAGCGCGGATAAACAACTGTTTGACTCAACTAAAAAGTCTTCTCATTCAGGATATGAAGAAAGATGTAAGTTGCTCCTTCACACCATCTCGACTGTCCGTCCCTCTGTTTATGTCTGTCTGTCCATCTGTCCACATGATGTCTCCAAAAGTTGCCCCTTCACACCATCTCGACTTGTTTCCTATGCGTCGTTCTGTCCCTCTCTCTGTCTGTTTGTCTGTCTGTCCATCTGTCCACAGGATGTCTCCAAAAGTTGCTCCTTCACACTATCTCGACTTGTTTCCTATGCGTCATTCTGTCTGTCCCTCTGTCTGTTTGTCCATCTGTCCATCTGTCCACATGATAATACACTTACTTCTACCCTCTCCTACATCATTCTCGGATGACCATGGGTACTACCTTAACTTTCTTGTTTCATAACTTGCGCTGTTTTGGAAAATATAGGTATCCCTATCTTTTGATAGTTTGTTTTTTTTTCTTTTGATGGGTTGAATCCATAATCTCAGACTTTTATCCCCCAAAACGCTGGTGTGGTATACTCGGACACAACCCTTCGTTTAGTATCAGTTACCACAAAGTCTAATCCATTGGCAAAATCCCTGCCTGTAACCATCGAAAAATAGGTATTCTGTATATAGGCATTTACGAAACGTTACTCAGTGAAACCCAAAGCCAGAAACTTTGAGCCAATGAGAATCGATCGAAGTCAGTACATTAGTAGTGGTTTGAGGAATAGTCTTCTACAACAAGACGCCAATTCCATGATCGATCAAATTATTTTTTCTTTTCTCTGAACCTGACTCAAGAATCAAATCCCTAAATTTGTCCCAAATACTTGCTATGGCCAGTAATAGAATCGACCAGTGCTGAATTTCAAAGAAGTCGATGAAATTGTAAAAATGAATTACCATTCTGAGAATCCTAGGAAATACCACTTTGAAAATTTTCATCTGACAATTTTATTGCTTTAATCCATTCGCTTACCGTATTTCATGTTCATTTTCACTTTATCTTTTCCAGAATTCACATATTTCGAAATTAGAGAAAGCTGAAATTCTTGAGTTGACTGTTCGGAAATTAAAAAAGCTCCAAGAGTTGATCATTCCGGAAGATAGTGAGTATTTTATACATTCTTTTTTATGAGAACTTATTCCATTTTCATTTTAGAGGCGACTTCGGTCGGTCAGTCGGTAGGTGTTTTTGCAGCTGTTTTGAGTCAGATTTAATTGAAACTTGATGAAAAGGTGTCCCTTAATGGGATGCTTCTTACTTTTAAATATCTCCCACTAAGAGCCAAGTAATCAGGAAATAAGGGCGTTTAAAATTTTCAAATCGATTTCCTCAGCTGTTCCGAGTCAGATTTACTTGAAACTTGATAGATAGGTGATTTTGATAATATGCTTCCGACTCGAAGTAGATTCTGTCCTATTTTTATTAAGTTCCCACGTTATATTTACACCCCCCCTGCACAAAATTATCGAACATTTTTCAAACCTAATTATGATCTTTCTTATTTGTAACTTTGTTCAGTTTTTACCTTCATTTTTTTCTTTGACCCTGATCGGCATTCTACATCTGCAGATTAGGTTAACAAAGAAACAGTCAAAATTGATGATCAAAATATAGTGTTACAATACTGAATCCAATGATAAGAATAAATTGAAGATCATTGATAATAATCCTCTTTTTTTTTCTTTTTTTTTGAAGATGCTGCCTACCGCGAACATCCCAGATATCGAGACGGTTTCAACGATTGCACTAGTGAAGTGGTTGATTATCTCTCCAAGAAGGACTGTATCAACACTGAATTCCGTACTCGGGTCACCAATCATTTGAACAACTGTTTTACCAACAAAAGTAAAACATTGAAACAAGAAACGACCAGTAGATTAAATAATCTTGACGCCAGTACTAACCAAAGCGAACGGGTCTCTCCTGTGTCCGATTGCAAAACCTTGAAGGGACTTCAATTCAATCATTCATTCTCTGTGTCCAATGATGGGCGTGATGGGCACCCTACGCCTCTTTGCGTTGTCAATAATCAACCCTCTCCTCCAGCACCAGTTCAAGCGATCAGTATGGACCCCAAAATGATAGCTGGTCATCGAACAGTTCAATTCCACACAAACGGTCCTCAACAAAGAACACAGGCCTTCAACGAGATGGGCCCAAAGCATGCTGACCACAATGAACCCCAAATGATGGATATTCCTTCAAGTGGAACAACTACAATTATACGCAACGTGCCAACCACTGTGGACATTGCTGAAATTATTCGAAACGGGGGTCAAATGATTAGAACGGACGGTAATAATGGACTGCCTGTTGCCTTTTTAGTGACCACTCCGATGGCCATTAAAGCCATTCCACTGTACACATCGGTTGATCAACCCCAGCGACTGGCCACGTTGTCTCCCAACGGGACTATAATCGCAACACCCTCCAGTTCGCCTGCAGACAGCCTCTCTCGGGCTACTCAGGAGAGCCAGGTCGATTCGTTAGGGATGAAAGTAGATGGAAATATGTCCGATTCTGCCTATTCGACTGGAGATGAAGGTGAAGCGCCAAACATATCTCTGCAGAATGTCTGGCGCCCGTGGAATACGCATGACAACTGAACTTGTTTGAGAATAGACCAGATCTTTGCAACATAGATATGGGCTTTATATCTTCAGCTGAGCAGCGAATCACGAGAAGTTTGTAATGACTGCTTGAACTAGAAATCAATCAGAGAACGCACAACTCAGCCAACGATGTTATCTCTGAAAGCTGGACATTAAAGTCATAAATCCAAGACTAAGCCGTGACAAAAACTTTCAATGAACCTTCATCAGAGACGTATCACTAACAGTTTGGTGAGCAACTATAATACAGTTCATCATATTTATTTATGATGATGTCAACGTGATGATGTCATTGCTGTGTTGTTACATCCGAAAGAGTCGGAGAGTTGACCTAACTTGCAGATTCAGCAAAATCAGAGAAAAATCCTGGATCTGCCCCCAAGTTGAATCAGTTGCTCCCACGACCCATCCTTCTACAGAACATCATCGAAATTCATTGAGAACTTTTTACGTATTGGTAGGACAGACAAATATAAAAAAAAGGCAAAAAGACTGACAAACACGGGTTATAACATCTGTCTAAATTTGTTTGCAGAAGTAATAATTAATGTGGGAAGTTCGATGGTCTTTCAAATGATGACGTCATGATAAGTTCTGCACTTGCTCATTGTTACGTCATCTTTGACGTCCTCATGACATGGACATTTAAAATCAATGTAGATTTCAGTAATTATCTTTTTCATCCATCTTGTTATTTAATTGTTATTAAATATTTTTCTATTGATTTATCCAAGACGTATTTTTTTTTATTTACTTTGAAAAAACGTAATTTCTATTTTTGCGAGTGCAAAGGAATTATTTCAGACAAAACTGGAACTCTCAACCATGGAAGCTTGCTATATCATGTAGCAACGCCAAAACATACCCTTATTCTACTCCCATGTCTTCATTCCTATTTATTCTACGTTACATTATTGATTACCAAATGTATAGGTTTCGAGTTCAATTTTTTTTGCTCAGATTTAATCTACTATTCTCTCCATCCGTGTCTGTTCTTCATTCAAAATGACTCCTCTGGGCACTGAATATTCGTTTCAAGACATCCCTAGATAGCTTCAATTAACATGGTCAGAGGCTGTTAATTAATGGTCTGAGGCTGTTAATTTTAGAGTATACCAGAAAAGGTTTTTTTGTTGGGGGGGATATCGTATACCTTTTATAGGCATTTATTTACTCTCCCACGAGGGTAAAATGTGACATAAGATCGAGTTTAAAGTGGGGAGAGGAATGAAAACATTACTAATCCAGGTGATCGATGTCCAATGTATGATACATTTTGGCTCTTTTTAAAGAAATATCTAAACATATAATAAGCATACATACAAATTCATTTTCTGATTTCATTCGTGCCGATCACTGTAAATTTTGACGGTTACATTCTAGAACTTGTATAATAAGCAGTATTACTTTTTTCGTTTTCCTATCTGTAACACTGAACTCTTCGATTCAGGGTTTACAATTCTGCTAATAAAAATTCTTCCTACCCACCATTTGAAACTATGGACTATTCAACTGAAATAAGTTCACTATCTTTTTTTTCTTAATAAATCGTTTCATAGGAATTCAAATGCATCCGTGGTCCTTCACGGGTATCAACGAGTATACATCAGATAGCACCAATTTGTTAACCCAAGAGGCCTTTTATTGAACTATACAACCCAAATGAAAGGAATGCTTGGACATCATGATGATGAAGAGGGAGAGAGGATACTAACAAGAACTATCATCAATGAAGAAATAATTGGTTAATATGCATATAAGTAAATAGCATAATACTTCTACTTATTGATTAAATACTATGATTATTTGAACTAAGAAGATTTCATTGAAGTGTTGTTGGGTTAGAGTTGAACTCTTTTTGAATTATACGGTAAACAGTATGTAAGTGTTGACGATTTTTCTCTACCTAATATTACATGAATTTTCATTTGTACTGTTATGATGACCGTCAATGAAGACCAGTGTAAAACAATGTATTTAAACAAAATGGCGACTAAGAATTTCTATATTGACCTTAAAATTGTTTCTTTCTTCTTTTTCACTTATGGATTACATTAATTGTTACATCCGAATGATATATGCCTTTTTTATATGCACCACTGGATAAGTACGCTGTTTTAGACTTATAAGCAATGTGATATCTGTTTACACCGGAATGAATAAATAGATGACAATCGATTTGGTCGTTAGGAGGGTAATGTTGAATTTCTAAAGAGAGAATTATACCAATTCAAATGCATCAAAAGTTAAAGGCATTTATTAAGATCATGACCATCAATATTAGCACGGACGAAAAAATCGTTGAGTGTTAGGAATTGGTAAGATTAAACATCACGTCGATTTATCAATTACCACCTTTCTGAATTCGGTCATCTTTGAAAAGTGGCTTGATTCTTGGTAAAATTCTATAGAAATATTAATTTCTTAACCTACCTAATAACCTCCAGACCTACCAATTAACCCCAACCTTAAACATAACTAATAACCCTAACCCTACCCTTTTACACTAACCTTAATTACAAACATTAGCTACATGTCGTATTAGCTCTACAGTAAACAGTATTTTTAGATCGAAAATAACGTTATTTGATCATCGGTCAAAATATGGTCTGGTTCAGCATTTCTAAATGGCCATAGCGTCTACGTTGATTAACTCCCTTGTAAAACATCGGCATGATTTTTAATCTTACCGCTTCCAAACAACAATCTATCTAAAGAGATTTATAAAGCGGAAAAGGTGGGTGAATGAAAGAAATATAAATCTATGGATGATGGGGAGGAAATCAGGTGCTATCTCACTTCTACACCCCTAAGTTAACAAGGGAGACAACTCTGGCCCCTGAAAAACAATAACGAAGGGAGATAAATTCTGACCTTCCAAAAAGGGAGATGCATAGATTATCACAAAAATTACAAAAAGATTATCTTTATAAAAAATTAACAACTGAACAATCGAAAGTTGTGATTTTACCAAGTGATAAAAGAAATGATTCTTTTCACATTACAAATGAAAATTTTAAAAAAGCTGGATGATATATTTCAGAGAAAAATATTCACACAAGAAAAATCGAGAGCTGTGATTACCGGAAAATAGAAGAAATCATTTCACAATACAAAGAATGAGAAAAATCTATCTTAATAGTGAAAAATTTTTCCTATTTTTCCTCTCATTATCTTTTTATGGTAATGAATGAGAAGTAAGTATCTCTTTTTTTGAAAAGTAAGTACTTATATACTTTCTTTGATGTATCCCTTGTTAACCACTTTGGGTGCAAGAGTGGAAATGGCGACGAAAATAGGAGGTACCAAGATAGAGCCTACCTTGGGAATTAGCTTTTGAAAACTTCGCATTTGAAAACATCAACTGCAAAATCAATGGGGCAGGTACATGCTGAAATATATATATATATATATATATATATATATATATATATATATACATATTATTGCGTAATCCACTGACAGCTGTTTCGATGTATTACATCTCTTCAGTGTGGCTATAGACTTTCCATTATCCCGTCCAGTACCGCACGGCAGAATTGAAACCTTCACTTCAGACCCGGAGGCCGATATCCTACATCTGGACTACGGAACTGGACGGTCAATAAGGCTGAATTTAAGTGATATATCTATTTACACAGAAGTTCCTCATCCACCAGAGTACTCTACATGTGTGTGTGTGTGTGTGTGTGTGTGTGTGTGTACACATTGCCATATATCTCGACAAAAGATTTTCGTCGCTGGCATGCCACGATCACAGAAAGATATATATATATATATATATATATATATATATATATATATATATATATATATATATGTGTGTGTGTGTGTGTGTGTGTATGTGTGTGCGTGTGTTTATCTGTATGTATATGTAGATTTGTGTATGTATATATGGGTTCAAGTAAATTTGTTTATCTCACTTTAGTAAAAAAATCAGTTTTGTATAGAGCGCTTTCGTCTAATGTTGCTAATGTATAATTTATCTTTCGTATAATCAGTGCATTCTGGATGTTGACCTGTCGAAACAATAATTCAAATCAACAAGAAAATGATGATTTTTTTTATATTTCATGTAAAAGTAGATGATTAATTGATTTTCCGATTGAATGGAGCATAAGAAAAAATCACACATTATTTCTTGTAAAAAAACAAAACATGGGTAAATATGTAAATTGAATTGTTCCAAAGATCATTTTCCCGGTTGCCAAAAGAAAAAAAGCATACCAGGTAACAGTTAGCGAGCGAGCCTACTCAGCATCAATAATTTCAAGTAAATCTTAAAACTTTATCGGCTGATTTGAGGCTTGCATCTCCCATCCAATAAAAATGTACTTTGAGGCTTGACCCCCAACCGAACAAATAATTTATAGGGTCTCTAGAGAATCAATTTAATGCGAACGCACCTTTCATACCAAATTGATTTATATTTGAATACAGTTGAGAAAACTCAGATTGCATGAAAGATACTTCATAGATTCGTAACATTTGACCAAAATGTTGCAGACCAAACTGATTCTTGTTTAAGTGAGATTTTGTTGATGACACGGTACGATCACACACATAAGTAAATGTATGACTGCCTTGTGCATTTCATTTTTCTTTCTAATTTTTTCCGAGTATTTACAGCTTATTAATTTAAGAAACCAAAAATGCAAATGAATAATATTCTCGAATAAATGGAGACCTAACAACAGATAGACCCGAATTGTCGAACACGAGTAAGAATTCCACAAAAAAACTATATTCCTCCAAACAAGGGACACAGATCAATGAACAAAATATACGAATCAATAACAACCAGTTTGAAGGTTTCTAAGTAATTACTCTGTTGAAAGGGAAACAAGCCATCGAAGTAACAAAAAAAAGAGAAGAAAATGCTTATTCCTCAAACAGAGTAAAGTCCAAAAAGATAAGAACCCTGCAATCATGCTGTTATATGAAAAAGGGGGACAACAATTGATCAATAACCCTACTCGACTTCATCTACAAACCTTTTACCGCTGTGATCACCTATCGAATCACCAAAACGCTACACGAAAACCAATCATGGGAACAAGCTGGTTTCAGAAGAAGATACTTGACCAATGACCATCTTCATTCGGTACATCAGCTATAAGGGAAAGCAGCAGAATGTAGAATGCCATTTGCTGTCGCATTTGTTGACTTTAAGAAGGTCTTCCTACATAGCGGTTTGTTCATCAGGCTACGTAAAGATTGAGCTCTTTTAGCTGGAACGGTTTAATACAAGGTGATCCCAAATCACTCAAACTCTTCAAACTGTCTAAGAAGGATATTCAAAAACCTACATTTGGAAATTAAGGATTCAGAACAGATGGTAAATTTCTAAGTAATCTCAGATTTGCTGATGACACCGTCTTCTTTGCATAGAACCTTTATGGTCTCTAAACATACTGGATGAATTGAATGAAGAAAGCAAGAAAGTTAGTCTTAGCATGAATTTCAGCGAATCAGATGTCATATACAACGGACAGGTTGAGAACAAAGACACAACCATCAGAATCGAAAATGCTTAGCTGAAGAAAGTAGACCACAACATCTGTCTAAGACATTGTATCTACATGAAGTCCCCGGAAGAAGAAAAAATCAAGCGAAGAAACACTGTAGGTTGGAAAGCTTTTTGTTGAGCCGGATCAACTTTCAAGAATAAGAAAATGTCATTAGCCCCGAAAAGAAGGATATGCCTCCAATGCATCCTCCCGATACAAAGCAGTTACCGACAAAATATGAGATGATATGACGAATTAGAGAAGTTCAGAGAGTGTTGGCTCCGCGACGCCCATGAGGGATCTAGTGAATATCGGGAAAGGTCTATATCCAATGACGGACGTCAAAAACTGCTGCTGATGATGATTAAGAATTCAAGAAAAATATATTATGCCTTTCCCTCGTAGATTATCTCCCCCTCTCTTTCTCTCTCACTCTCTTTAACTTTCTATAAATATGTGTGTATATACTTGCGCATGCGCGTGTCTGTTCTTATACGTAGGTGTTATGTATTTACTCTTGTTGTCCGATAAAATTGGTCGTGATTAACGATATTAATTGTTTGCATTTGTCAGCATTTTAAGCCCGACTAAAAAAAAAAAAACGATGTCCTCCAAAAGTGGGAATATTAATCTTTTCCCATTGTATTCTATTTCAAGCCATTTAGCTTCACCGCTGGAGTTTAACAAGGACACGTCTCGAAATACCGACGGACCTTGTTGTAGCATATAAATCTCTGTATAAGCAAAAAAATTACTCATACGCTCGCAAACATAGCACTCAGACACCAAGAGGGGTGCCTACTTAGACACGTAAGCTCAAACCTGTGAATATATGTGTGTGTTACAAAAAGATCTCTGAACAAGTGATTCAAGTTCAGGTTAACACACATACATACACACACACACACACAAATGTTGCATCTGAAACACACACACACATATATGTTTTCGATGCAATAAAATCTGAAACGACTGAAACCTAATTAATCATGGAAAGAACTTAGTGAGTTCACATCTGTCAGTTTTGAGGAACGTTGTCGCGTCTGACACCAAGTCTCAAATGACAACGATAACGTGTTGAAGAAGAAAAAAACTAACAACAGGTGTTTCTACTCGCTTAGACAACTACCGAAACCTTCAAGTCCCACACGGGTTGATTCGTTCGTGCAATTCTACATATTTTACCTCTTACAACGAAGTTGGAAAAATTACTCACATTTACTCGAGTTTTTCCGTCTGTTTGCCTCACTGTTTGTTCACGCAATACCTCTAAAAGTTTGCCCAAAATTTCATTGGAATTTTGTAGAAAGGTAGACCGTAGGCAAAGGGAGGATTAGTTGAGATTTGGGGCAGATCTTGGAATTTCCTCTGGATTTAGAAATATTTTCTTTCTTTTCCTCGTATAGTTATGTATTTATTCATGTTCGTCGACAGAGCATCTGAAAAGTTCTCCATTTTGATGATATTTTATGGTCAGGTGGCTAATTGAGAATTGATGAGATTTCGGTGCAGGTCCAGGAAACTTCTGCTGTTACTTCCACTGCATCGTAGCTGTATATGAACTGATTTTCATTCAGTTTTTAATGTATGGAGTTGATAGAATTATGCATACCGTGAGTGCTTCTTGATTATTGGTTTGAAAGGTCAAGTGTAACTCCAAAATGAGTCATGATAATAATTCCACCATTTATTTGAATTAGTTGTTTTATCTCAATGTTTTAGCTGGTGCATTCTTTAATCTTCCTTAAGAGATTTTGTCATTTCCTTGGTCTTTAAGGGTATATCAATGATCGTTCTGTGGGTTAGAAATATTCCTGTAGACGTAGTCAATCCAGTGGTCAATTGAAAGAACCCGGCTAAATGTATCAAGAATAACATGAATGGTGATCTTACTTTTTATGTTTTAGAATCATGCATCACGTAAACATATTGCATACTCTTTCAAACTTCCCAGTAATATTTACCCTCAATTATTATTGAATTTTGGAAAATAACTTTACATCTAATTATAGTAGCCAATTGTGGCAATACTATTTTAGAGAGAGACACACACACGGACTAAATGTATCTTCTGCCAAATGGTAGGATATGAAGGCTGTACCAATATTCTGAGTGAGCATTGCCTTGAAGCTACCCAGGTAACTTTTGAACAGCCAACGAAAGATAACTTTCGATTTTCTCCTGATTACTGGTTCGTACGTATTTCAACGGAGCCATAACATAACGGGATTCAACCTGTGGAAACATTTTAGTATTAATGTATATATATATATATATATATATATATATATATATATATATATATATATATATATATATATATATCATTACTTGAGTTTCTAGTCAGCTAGAGAAACGGAAATACAACTTGATATTTTTTCCATTTTAGGCTCCCGTACTTGAAAATTATGAACGTTAGCTAACCAGACCAAAGATTTCCCTTTTTGCCTCCTAATTTGCAGAATTTGTTTTGAAATATAGTTTAAAACCTACCCAGGTGGAATACACTTCACACATAACTGTTTTCCGGGGGTAAAACACATTTTTTTTTTTTTTGCTTCAACCAGTCAAGTCAATTTTCTCATCACTTTAAGGAGCTTCAATTTGTTCGTAATTGAAAAAGGGAACGATAACACGTTTATTGTACACGCACTGAAGCGGGGCGGGGATGTCAAAATACCCACTTTTGTACCTACATTCGACGTACAGCTTTTCTCTATTCATAACAGCGGTCATCTTCACTGAACCATGGTTGATTGATCACTTCCGGTTCCTGTAATGTCTTGGCCACTTGTTACAGAAATCCGATACACATCTTTTTCCATTGTCTTGTTCCAGGGATCTCTAGCTTTGCATTGTTCACGGAAAATTGTTTTATAATAGCCGTCTATTTGGGTAAAGGTAGGAAACATGAATTCAGTAATGGCTTCCTGCGGAGCCTCCGACAGGAATTATTAAGGCAGTGCAAAACTATTCTCACCCTACCCACCATATGCAGGCTACACAAAGACTTGCGTCCTTTAGCTATCATTTTTTATCTGCTATAAGCATTTTAGTGAGCCATTCTATTGTCACTAGCCAATAAACGATGGAGTCAACCTATTTTATTAATGGACACACCGTATCGATAAGCAACTTTACCTAAGAAACCCTTGGGCTCCTTTGGCGCTCTGGACCCCTTGCGAGGCACCAGCTGCACCTTCCCTCTCAGAGGCCCTGACTTGTCACATGACCAACCCTTATCATCATCATCATCATCATCACCAGTCTTTTAGCGTCCGTCGTTGGACATAGAACTTCCCCAGGATTTGCCACACTTCTCTATCATGGGCGTCACGGAGCCAGTACTTCCTGAACTTGTCTAGCTCGTCTCTCCATCTAACATTTTGCCGGCCTCAGTTGCGCATGTGGTCTCGGGGAATCCACGTTGTGAGTCGTGATGTCCATCGATTGTCTGCCATTCTTGCAACATGGCCAGCCCACCACCATTTAAGATTTTTTATTGATTCTATGATGTCTCTAACTCTTGTCTTTTCCCGGATGTACTGTGCTGTTTTGTGGTCTCTCCATGTGAGACCCAGCATTATTCTTTCATGTGCACGTTGCATGGTTCTCAGCTTACGGGTCTGTCTCTTGGTTAAATTCCATCCTTATAAGAAGTATTAATTCATTTTTTTTTTCGCTCAAAGCCAGGCCAGTCAGAGAGTTCGGGATAGTTAGGAGAGGGAAGGGCCATTCGTTTGCATTATTGAGCGTAGTTGAGAGATTGGTCTCCTCATTAGCAAGACTAATGGGATCGCCAAGGGAGACTCTCTATGTGATTCCTAACTGCTTACGGCACCTGGTATTCCCAAGCCGTCAACCATCTACGTACTGACCAGACTCGACGTTGCTTAGCATATCCAACGAGATTTGGCCGACCCCCTAGGCTAGAATAGCGTAAAGCGAGGAAGTAATAATCACTGATTTATGCAGGTAAAATTTTTCAGCATTCTTAGACCCCCAAAATGGTGGGGGGCGGAAGATGATACGTCTGGCTGAATCATCGGTGATTGTGGTGGTGCGAGGGACAGGAGACTAGGATGCAAAAGAGAGAGGGAGAGGTTGTACGCTCTCTCTATGATGGCTCTCTGCAGAATAATAGCTGAGTACTATTTTTGCTTTTCACCTTTTTTCGGAAAAGACAAAAAGTAAACTTTACAAAATGGGAACTATCTGTGTTTAAATTCTATTAAAAGATTAAAAAAACTCAGAATGGAAGAGTCCATTGTATCAAATGGTGGATAGGAGACATTTCTATCAGCAAAATTGATACCTTGAAGTGAAATAGTCCATGGTTACGGACAGAGGAACAAGAAAATCACTCTGTTTAATATAAGAGTAGAAGATTGCCTCTCAATACAGGCGTCTATCGATTTAGTGCAGCTTGTTATAGCGTGGTTAGCGATATAAAGCCTATATTGTCGCCTGCTCATTAAATTCCAACAGAATTTAACCAAGACATTTAATATGACTAAAACAATACATTTCTTCAATTAACATATGCATATACACTGTTTAAGTATAATTTGTTCATTTTGCAATGGAAATGCTTTTGTCGACGGTTGAACTTGTTTTGGCATTAGTATTTGTTTTTGATTGTTATTAACGGTCAGTGACAGAAATGATGAGTTCCTTCTCGGGCCCCAACATTATAGAGGCTATTGTGATTTGATAGGTTGACTTGGAGTAAAGGATCGTTGAACTGAGAACGAAGTAGTTCCCTAGCCAGGAACAATTCTATTCAATGTTGAGTATATATTATCAAACTTGAAAAGCAAGCATTATCTGGCGTTAGTAATTGGCTTTTGAATATTCGCAGTTCTACTATCACTTCCTTTGATCCCAACATCCAAGTTATAAATGGGGACTACTATAATTTGTATCTATTTTCCAGTTAATGGGCTGTTATCGTGATATATGTGAAATATTTCTGAATCGAAAAAAATCTCAAGATCTGCGCCCTAATATCATCAATTCTTCCATAGGGCATAGCCCACCTTTCCACAAAAAGTCATTGAAATTCCTATATTTCTTCTCACACTTGTTGTATGAATGGCAGCAATACCAATCTATTCTATTCTTTTCATTAGACGAAGTATATCTAAAAACTGCCTGGTATCGTAACCAAATGCTGATGTTCTTCGGGGTTACTTTAATCCTTTACAAATCATTCCCAGCTATATCAACACGTTCGTACAAATCGAGATATAGCGAAAGACAGATTGATAAAGAGATATGAACTTGTGTTAGGCCGACCTGTTCAGCCGAGACTGGGGATCGTTCATCGTTAGACAAGGGGTGGCTGTCACTCCTATCCTGAATAAATTTGACAAATAGTCATGAATTTATCGCCTTCAGAGAAAATGAAGACGTTGGTATATCTTGATTAATTTCGAACCAAGTACCCCTGGGTCCGCTACGAAGTGTTCCATAAAATGAACAGCAACTGAGAAACTCGCTGGAGCGTATACATCACAGATGCTTATATACAAATATCTTACGTGTGTACCGTTCCTTCTATGAAAAACTTTGTAGCGGATTCTGGGGCACTGGGTCTGAAATCAATCAAAATACTTCAATGTCTTCATTTCCTTTGAAGTTGTTGAATTATGATTATATATCAAACCTATTCCAAATAGGAGTGACGGCCACTCCTTGTCAAAAGATAAAATATCCTCAGTTTCGGCCGAACAAGTTTGTTTAACATTAGTTCGTATCTCTTCATCTACACGTCTTTTGCTCTGTATCAGCTCATACGAACCCGCTGATATGTTGAAAAAGAATTCAGATATTAACGACAGTCAAATTTATTATGTGACGATGTATTTGTGTCTCGGTAGGTGTGGGCAGAACTGGCCTCGGATATAAGTGAACTAAGCGGCTTTTTAGGTCCCTGTAGCTAACAGAAAGACCCCAAGATACAGTGGGGTCCCCAAATCAAATTCTGCTTAGGGTCATATACAGGCTTGGGTCGGTCCTGGGTGCGGAATACATGTGTCTTCGTGGTTATTCTTTAGAAATTTGCTGCTCAGGTGGAATAAATGTAGCGAGCTTAGGGGAGAATATTTTGATCGAAATAATTCTTTTTCTTGCATTTTAAGAAAAAAATATCGAAATAAGTAGACATTCTCATGTTGAACATTCAGTAAAGACAAGTACAGAAAGATGTCTGGGTGAATATCTAAGTGAAAACGTGACAGGTGATGAATCTTTGTCTTCTTTTCATGGACTCAAGTTTGTCCGTCCATCTTTGGGTAATACAAAAGGAGTGTCAGAAAGTTGACGGTCCGAAAAGCTCGCTCGTTGAAGTCGAAACGAATTACTTCGCGAATAGGATTGCGGGTGGACTGAATAACTACAAGAAAGAGGCCAGAGAATGGAATAGTCAGAAATGAGGCGAAAGATTTGTAACAATTATCAGTTTCTTTAATTCATTTTTTGTTGTCTATAACCAGAGTTCGTGGTGTGGAGTATGAGAGGGGGGCTTTTGATATAAACAACAACAAAACACGGTACATATTTCATCAAATAAGACCCCTTTGGAATAATAACTCTTTTTTCAATGATCCTCTCATCATAATAGGCCGTCTCCATGAAGTTCTCCAGGTTTAAAGATCACAAATTCAGTAAAAGTACTAAACATAAATCTTTTATATAATTTAGGCATGAAGTGTGAATAGCTTGAAAGTATGATTATCTGAAGGAAAAATATCAGCTGAATATGAATAATGCTACAAAACTTAACATCATAATCCTTTATGATTAGACACAGTCAGCTGAGAGTCGTCGGGTCTGGAATTGTCAATAATAACTAAAAAACAATAAGTCAAAAGAATTGAACGAATAAACGATTTTTTTTTACATGAGAAAAAAACATCAGTATTATTCATGAAAAATCAATGCTTACATTTGATCTCTGTTCTACTACGAAGACGACGTCATTATTATCATCTTCATTAGTAGTAGTAGTAGTAGTAGTGATATTGATATGAACGCACAGACGCGTGCTCTAGCGTAGGTTAAACACACAGACATAAGCTATGCTTTACTCCTTCCTCTCTTCTTTTTCACTGTTACCTGACAGAAACCAACAAAATGTCACATTAGCAGTCATATAATAAGAGTATTAGTCTCTGATATTCGTCTTAGATACACGCACTTGTATCAATCTTTATTTTTGACAAGATTCGAATTGTTCGATTTATTCCTGAAATAGATAAACATCTTCAGTGGATGAGCCAGGTACGTGTCTACAAGTGATCTTCTCTACTATGTGCGTTTGTATCTATCTGGGTGGCGTTCATGTAATTAGGTCCTCTTATGCCAAAACAGAAGAGGCGGCGGTGGGCAGGTTGTTCAGTTGGTAAGGTTTTGAACCGACCTATCCACCCTGGTAGAAGCAAATACTATTGTATTTACTGCTCCTTATTCTATCGTCTTATATTTCCAATAAAATTGCTTTTCATTTTTGTAAATCATTCTAGTTCTTTTATTCTGATGTTTCTTGTAAGCAAACCGTGTACACTACATGTACATGCGTATACCTTTACATAAATCGTATGTATTCAGCGCTCATTATAAAAATGCTCGGTGAACAGTGGTGAAGGTGCTTCGTTTCCTGGGTGCGCATGAAAAAATGTTTTATTTCATGTAAAAAGTAATGCATAGTTGAAGCCTTCTTGGCACGAAGGTGGTCCTGATTGTAGAAATCAGAGAATTTATAGAAAACAGTATTAGGATTAGACATTATTATCAGAGGATAATAGTGTCCAATCTAAATTTTGTTTTTCTTTAATTAATTCTCTTATTTCTTTCTATTTGTTTGCAGTTCGTAACAAAGTCTTGTAACTTTACAATTTACAATCGGGGCCAATTGTACAGAAAAGACTTCAACCGTCCGTTGGTTTTTATGATCAGTAAGATATTTTTACATTTTTGTCATCCGTAGCACAGAGCACACCCAAGATACGAAGCTCCATGGGCTGTTTGAAATTGGGCCCACATTCCCCATCTGGTTTTGGCCCATCATCAGCTTTGCATGGGCCTCGATGCGTAAATAGGGAGAGTACTGATTAGTGAACGCAATCCTAATAGCTCCAATGATCCTATTGAAGAATGATTGCTCATAATTTTATTGTCTTTTGGGAATAAACAGGCCCAACCCTCATGACTGAAGAGACTAATAACTGACAAACCTGCAAGATCAATGAGATTGAACGTCAAAAGGGTACAGTTTGGCAAAAAGATGCAAAAGAGCGGAACAAGTTAGAAGACGAATGATCCTGTGATTTTGGCTTTGTCATAATTTCGACGTTACAAGGGCCACCGATGTCATTTCAATCAGATGGCCTGGAAAAAACACCGAAAAATACTGGCTCACTGATCAATTCCTTTCCTATTGTTTACTAGAATTTACTAGAATATGCCCGAAAAAATTACGGGATTTTTCAAGTATGGATAGGCACTACGAAGCCCAAAGCTATTTTATTAGGTGGTTTCTTTTTAATGATTCAAGTATTCTTATTTCTTCTATTTTTTCCCAAGTCTCAGCCCAGCATTAAACATTTCTTCCATCCGCTCATACAATCTTTTCATCTTCTAGTTTCAAACATCAAGCGATTCTATGGTGTATTCTTTATTGCAATGTTTTCGCCGAAAGAGTACAACCCAATATTCTGTATTCTCTATAAGCCATGAATGTATCAGATTATGGCAAGTCCACTCTCGATATCAGGTTATATCAGGTGCATGAGTACAAACAGAGAAGAAAATATCATATATGTTTATCATATGTTTACATATAAACTAGTAGAAAGAATCGGCGTAGTCCAGAGTTTTATTTGAACAACCATAACAACGATGACGAGGACGACGAAGAAAACAACAACAAAGAAGACAACTTCTCTGTTGAAGTGTACTTTGACCATATTCTCCATACTTACCAGACTTATAAATTTCGGATAATCATTTGCTTGGATCACTGGAACATTTTCTCACAGTTATAAATATATGTGTAGTGGGAGGGAATTGCGCGTGAACACCTGTACATATACATACATATTCGAGGAGTAACCAAAACAGACGTATTCTGACTAAATCCACTTGTGCAGACGTGCAAGTGACTGAGAACTTCACTCTAGAGTCACGAGATTTTAATGTCATATGTCCATCAGCAGATGTGTATGCTACCAACTGAGGAAGATGACCTTTTGGTTGGTTTAATTTTCTGACTTTGCATCGACAGCCAACAAGGAGAGAATAAATTATATATTCACAGGACACAATAACGATGTGCAATGATTATGAAAAAAGAGATAACTAAAAAGAATGACTCTCTACTTATGTAGATAATTATAAGATTTATAATGAACATTTTCAAAGTGTTTCCATGGACACGAATAAACTTTGCTTTATATGCATAAATAAGTGTCTCTCTTTATATGTGCGTGTATATGTATTTACCTGGCAAATATGAAAACTAAAATATGTGTATATACATATACATATATATATATATATATATATATATATATATATATATATATATATATATGTATATATGTATGTGTGCGCGTGTGTGTGTGTGTGTGTGTATTTGCCTGTATGAAACCTGACACCAAAACTAGAAAAACAAACAGCAAACAAATAAAAACAAAATAAACAGAGAATAAAATGAATAAATTACAATGAATAAATATCATAAAACCAACATGTGCATATAAAAAAAACCAGAGGATAATTTTAACATCTGATCACCAGGCAAAATGTTCATTGGATAGAAACATATTGGTGCAAATGATTACACACACACACACACACACACACACATATATATATATATATATATATATATATATATATATATATATATATATATGAAGTTTGCCTGGAAGGTTTACAAAAATTCAGTATTAACGAATAATAGCCAAGGGATTAGTGTTAAGTGAGCACAAATTGTCACAATCGGTGTGCCAATCCGAATTGTTGACCGTTAGGCTGCCTGCATCACTTCAGTCGATATAATAAAATTAGTCATTATCCTGCAGAAAACTAATCCTCCAGACAGATCCTACCGTAGTGAATTCGATACTAACTGGGAGTCCTACTCTCATGGGTTCATACAGTACCGAACTTAGTGAATATCATTATAGCACTACAATGATATTGAACAACCAAAGGAGATGAAGTTTTCTATTCCTTTTTATGTGTGCGTGAGTTTGTGTGTTCCAGCTCTCCTGGCCACACTGTTCTTTCTACAGACTGGAAAACTGGCATCAGTATTCCCTTGAAACCCTTCTAAAAAAACCCTTTTTCTATTTTGGAAAAAATTCCTTTTACCCTGTTTGGGCCTTATATTGACAGTATTGTTTATAAATAACATCCAGATTCTCCAGAATCAAGATGATTCTAGATGTTTTATTTCACTCTATTGTAGATGTTTTCCAGTGGGAAACACCAGTGATATCATAAACAAAATTTATTTTGTCCATGTTTTTTTTCCGACTACGTGATTTCAAATGTTTGTTCAATTATTGACTGTATTGGGGAGCTTATTTTTCATTTTGATTTATCCTTATTATGTGGTGTATTATATAAGTAGAAATCAAATTGATATTCACTCAAGTCTGTCACTTGGAAATCAATCAAAAAATTCCATCGGAGAAAAAATATGGTCAGAATAAATTCTATTCATGGCATCATTGACGTATTCCACTAGAAAATATCTAAAATAAAGTAAAAGAAAAACCAACTAACATCTAAATTCTGGCGAATCTAGATTTTATTAATAATCCTGTCAAAAAAGGCTCAAAAAGGTTGAAAGGTTTTTTTCCTCAGAAATTGAATAAAAAGATAGTTTAAAAGTGAGCACCGATTCCAATTTTCTAGACTGAACGGTATGGCTGGAAGACACAAACACACATATATATGAAAAAAAGGATAGATCCTTTCTCCACCTTTGATGGCTACAGTGGTTCAATATATAAAAGAATAAGCGTGAGTGCAAGCGTTTATTTGTTGCAAGAAGGCCGGTTGTATGGGGAGATCAAGTTGTAATGGTTCAACTTTCGACTTTGCATCTTAAAGAAAGAAAAGAAAGATTTGTGACATTGTTTACTTGAACAAAGAACTTGAATATTTTCTGAGTGCTCAACGACCACTTGCAAATCCACGGTTGCACCCTGCTGTGCGACACACAAGTTTATAAAGCCCCGTGGCAGCTTCATGAAAACATTATAAACATTTTAGGGACGAAATGAAAACGAGGACAATATATTGTTTGAAATTAGAATTGAAATGAAAAAAAAATGTCGACAAAAAATTAATAATGTAATAATGGTTCACAAAATCAAAACAAAGATAAGATCATATGGTGCTACTAATACTACAAGTCTAAAAAAACAACAAATATGGCGCCTAGTGAAGGGTTGGTTTAAAGGTAAGATTTTGCTTGAAACCACTTTTTCGTTTTTACAAAATAAGCTGAAAACCAGACATACCGTTATAGAGACAACGCACACTCTTACTCCTTTTCATGTATACTAGTCTCCTGTATTCCCCACCAACTTGAATGACTAAGACTAACATACCATCATCAACATTTCTAGAGTCTTAGAAAATTGTCTGATATAAATTATTGATTATGGCTTCTTTACTTCGCACTATTTCAGTTTACGATTTATTTTCATAAGAACACTCTACTTCCGGATAACAGGGGTAATATTCATGTATAGAATATGTATGTATGTATACATGTATGTATGTATGTGTGTACGTAGTTTTAAACAGAGCAATGATAAATTATTGTAAATCAAATGACCAAAATGATGTGTATGAATGTATCATTCTGAGAATGACTTCCGGTCGATAATTGGTTTAAAAGGTTTATAAAACTATTCCACTTTTAAAAATCACAAAATGAATACATAAAAGATCCTTTTTATGTGTTTTCATATAATTTTTCGTTATTAGCTAAGGCTTGTAAATTTAGCTCAATCAGTGAAACAGACCCCTGGTAGTCAGTTGGTCCTGAGTCCAGATCACTCCTAGTTTAGAATTTTCATATCAGTTAAAACCTCGGATTTTGGTGAGGATTGTTTTTGTTCTTCTTGCTCTTGTTATGAAAGGCAAACAAAGTCAACTCCAGACTTTAACAATTATGTATAATTTGTTTTTTCCTTTTGTAAGTAAAAAAGGGAAAACAATTACCCGCCTCTCTCTCTCTCTCTCTCTCCCGTTTTTATTCTTTCTCTTTTTATCGCTATAACTCTCACTTTTCCTGAAGACATTATATTCCTGATATTGTTTTGTGTAAAATTTGGTGTAAGATTTAGTCTAATCTGGCACAAGACCACAGATTTGCGGTGCACCCGATGACAATCTAACTCATTAAAGTAAAAATTGTCTGTGGAAGTATTAACTAGTAGTAAACCGTTATTATATGGTGGGTAAACTCTTAGTACAAACCCAAATAGGATAGAAATTGGAGCAAAGAAAATAGTGTTGCATGTGCAAAAGAGGGTGCAAGATTGTTGCACGTTGTTACCTGTTTATTGCCTCATACCTGAGAGTGTATCCTCTTAGTGCAATAGTGGGGTGCTGTATGATGGATGACTCTCAGATACCGAAAAATGACATCAGGATTTTCATTTCCACAACCAAGCAAACCCTTTTCGAAAGAGAAAGCAAAGAGAAGACGGAGATTGCAAATGGAACGACAATGAACGATATCGCACAGATTGCACAAAAGCTAGAAAGCACTCAGTGAGTGCATACATCTCCCAACAGCATTGTCTCTAAAAACTGAATCAAAATAAGTTCTATTATATAGCCAACAATGAGGGGAAGGTATCTAGAATTTCGTGGATCTTCCCCAGAATTTAATCAAATTGTACTCTTTACATGGCCCACCCTTCCACAAAATTTCATGGAAATACATGGAGAACTTTTGGAGATATAAATCAATACATAAATGTATTGAAAAAAAGTATTTCTGCATTGCAAAATAATTCCTGATTCCACTCCCAAATTCAAGCATCTTTTTTCCGGGGAATTTCATTGAAATTCATCGAGATTGTTTGAAGGTAGAGTGTAAATAAACATATCTCTACAATACAGGTAAGGTAACTATAAGAAATTCCTGGTTCCACCTCAAGCTAGGATCATACTTCCTAAACCCATAGCCAACCCTTCCAAAAATAAAGGTCATCATAAATCATTTTTGGAGATATTGTGGGGACAGACAAGACGGGTAAACACGAGTGAATGTATCTATCTCTTCCATATTCGTTGACAGAGGCAAGAGAAAAAAAGAAACAAAAGCTGATTGTTTCAAAGTTGATGTTTTTGATTCATCAAATGTCTTACTTGAATGTTTGGGAAGGAAATAAGAAAAAAAAAGAAAGAACAATAGAGACACCCGAAGAAAACAAAGCGAAGAACCAATGCTCAGTAGAGTCATAGTCGGATCAGATTCTATAGAAACATAGATGTAAGTCGAAACTCGGGATAGGGGAACTGTTGTTCGTATGAAAATCTATCATCTTTTCAGGTCAGTCTGTTCTCGTACATTGCAGTCACTCTCTCGGTTTAGAAACAAAACCTAACAAAAGAAAATGTCATGATAGGTAAAAAAATAAAATAAAATAACGTACAACAATCTCACCAAATTTCAGCCTTTGTTTCTCAACACTTTCGCTTCACATGTATCATTTTTATGACATGCACACGACTGTCAGTTCTTGAAAGAGCGTCTTATTTCTTTTATTTCCATCGACCGATATTTGAGCAGGAAGACGTGCATTAAAGATAAGACGCCGACATGTCTAAACCAGCTCGAAAAATACCAACCAACTGTATTTATTTATGAAAAAAATAAAGATTTCGTTAAAGGAAAACGGCTGAACAAGAGAAAAGAAGAAAGACGAAAAAATAAAACAAGATGGAATTGGAGTAGCTTTTCAGCGGATGATTCGGTTCACTGTCATGAATGGTCTTTTCAAGCAACTTCCATAAGTTTTTTTTAAAGATGATACAGTGTTTTACAATTCCATTCCTGGGTATATCATCTGCTAAGTAACTGGTAAAAAGCAGCATAAAAATATTTTGCCTTATCTGAATTATAGGTAGCAGATGCACACACATGTATGATATTTTATCAGGTGTAATGTAGGATTTTAACAAAACACTATGAATCAAATGGTCATTCTTTTGATCAAAATATGATGAGTATGGTTTCAAAATGCATTTAATTAAACACATTCCTTCCTTAAGTATCGCGTTTTGGAACCATACCCTCCACGCACAGCTACCCATTTCCTGTCAATTTTCGTGGAATCAATTTGTCCGATATTTTCCCATCGATTTCAATCATAGCCAAAATACAAGAAACAGTCATAAGAGAATATCCAAGGGTTTATTGATTTCTGAAAGTATTTAGAGACAGTATTCGGTTTTACTCACGACGCCATTCTCCTGGAAATCCTTTTTTCTTTCAATTTTAGGTGCTTTTAATCCATTTGGCCTTCGAATAATCGGCAAATTTGATAGTTTACAGAGAGAAATTATTCAATACTTTCAGGAGATTTTTGAAAATATTTACAAAGTAATGAAAATGATTATGTAGGAACTTGCTTTCCACCTTTTTATGGAAGTCAAACATATTTCAGGGTGGTTAGAAGGATTAATCGGTTGGAAGCTCATTGAATTGAAAAGAGAAAAAAAATCTTAGACAATGGCGTTGGGAGTAAAATCGAATCTTTATGTTTTGTATTTAGTTGATCAAAGAAAACAGTAACAATAATAACGGACGCCATTCTCCATGTTCACTTAGGTACGCCACAAAAATTGTTTATAAAGGGGTATTTGACGTGAAAGATTTGAAGAACAGAAACTATTCAGGACCGGTCTGGTTAGTCATTTCGTTTATACCATTTAACTGCACAGCGTAATTTAAATGAGAGGGAACGATTATTCACTGGAAACTGTGCAAATTACTGTGGTTCAAGGATACCCTTCCGACGTGGATGCAATATTGCTACACACTTGTGCTTGTAATCACTTCATTCATCTACACACATATAGAATGTACAACACAACACACACGCACACACTGATACATACACTCGCACATACACATATGTGTATGTATGTATGTACCTGGCAATAAACGTGCTAAAACACACATATTAACAAATGCACATGCACTCACACGTCAATTGAAAATATCTGTGTACGTACGTGTGTATGTACTGCGATTACTCGATAATTGGCCATTGTAACATTGTTAACATTTACCAGATATAATAGTTAGCACGTTATGCAGTGTAGTGTCGAGTCCTAACTTTTTTGTTCCTAAGAAATCTAATAAAATGAGTAGAAGATTTAGAATTATGTAAATTTATATATAAAATGTCTAAATTGGCAACATGGAGAGAAGTAACCTATATACTACGAAGCCGTTGTTTCGTATGGCGGATGGAAAATTAGTTTACATGACAATTATGACAGGCTGCTCCACATACCATTAAGTAAAAAATTAAAAAGAACATAAAAAAAACGAATGGTAGAATTAAGAAAAAGATATCAAATAAATCTCTCTCTTTTTTTTATGTAGGCGCACACACACAAACACACACAAAGCATGAGCCATGGAAAAATAAAAATGGCGAAAAAACACATAAACGTCGTGTGGCGAGGATTGACTGGATTTATTTTTATGTGCGTACAGCGCCATTTTTAGAACTGGAATTGGAATTAAAAGTCGATGAATGTCGTCTCTTGTTCCTGTGTAGTTTATAATATATATATATATATATATATATATATATATATATATATATATATATATATATATATATATATATATATATAATGTTATACGACGTTGGAAAATGAACTTCAAGGTTAATACAAAATAATTGTCCAATTCTCTGGTTGAATACGTTCGTAGAGAATCGAATCGGAGAAGGTTTTCTGTGTAATTAGTATTCTTAAAGATGATATCATGAGTTGCTTTGCATACAGTCTGAAATTAGAACCGACACAACGGATTTAATATTCACCTGAGAGGACATTCAATAGGAATGACACGGAGAGCGGGACATGTCTGTTCTTATACTTACTGATCCCTCATCGTTTAATATGTTCTTAGGGTAACCTACGTAAGTAAGTCTTGTTTCAAGAAATAAACATCTAGTATAAAATAATAGCTATATACAATACACAAAACTTAGTACAAAATGATAAACTACATGTATGACAGAAACTATATAATAAAGGAAGGTGGCGTTTGATCAACACTGCTAGGATGCCATGTTAATACAACTGTTTTGTTTTTAAATCCTCGAAACATGGTAAACACCTTATGATCCCAACAAGAGAAGATCTATGCATTATACAGTGATAAGAAAGTATTGGGGAAAAAGGGGTTAAACACTTTGGAAGATTACATAAATTGCATTCACAGATATTGGGAAATAGGTGACTGAAGTGACACAAAAAAATCTATTGAAAAAGATTTCTAATCTTCAGTGTTTAAAACTGTAAAGCTTTCCAGAACACACACACATATATACATGTATATGTATGTATATATATATATATATATATATATATATATATATATATATATATATATAAAAACTTATATATATACATGCACACGCACGTGTGTGCGTGCGTGCATGCGTACGTATGTGTGTTTGTTTTGCACGCTGATGTCTAAAGTTATTATTCCAACGGAGAAAGCAATTATCTCATTATTCGTGTAAACTTTTTTCATATCTCTCTGTTTGTTTTAACCTGTTGTTTCAAACCACAAGGAAACACAAAAACCTTCCCTGTTTTATGTTCTATTTTCCCCTTCGTCTTTCCCCACCTTCATGTCCCCACTTCTACACCCTCCTACTTCTCCCTACTAAGCCCCGCCTATCGCTCTTGGAAAAAGAAAATATTTCTCTTGTAAAAGTCGAACAAAACGCGTGCTTGGATTGTATAAAAAGTTAGAACTGGTTGTGGCAAAGCAGATCCTATTTTTGTTATTAATGACACCCGAGTATTGTTGGTCTCACAAGTATTTGGCGAAATCGCTGAAGGATTTTGATAGTAAGAAAGCCAAATGTCGGCTTCTGACCACGATGAGAGAGAACCGAAGGGAATTCTGCCCCCTCTCTACTCTCCGAGAAATTGAATGAATTTTCCCTCAGCTCATCGCCTATATATTCTTTCAAGATTTTTGGAGACGTCGTATGAATAAACATGCGTGAATTCATCTATTTATGAAAGAAAAAAAATTGAAAAATATCTCCCAATAGTCCACCCTCCCAAAATATTCACTGAAATTCATTTGAAGCTTTTTGGATTGTGTCGATATATATATATATATATATATATATATATATATATATATATATATATATATATATATATATATATATATATAATTGAGTTGAGCAACCGTTAAATCTGTGAAGTATCTATTTCCATTCTCCTATGTTGGAATGAAGTAGGTTTTGTTAATGAAAAACCTTCAGAGTAAAGCCAGAACAATCACCGCTGATTTCAATTCCACAATAAATGTCCTCATTTGATCAAAAGAATGTGTGTCTTGTTCAGAATTCCAATGCAAGCCAATATCTCCCGACAACATTTCGTGTTGATGGTTAACCATCTAGCTTCATTGGTGCGGCCTGTACGCGAGATACATACATACACTGTCAGCTAAGTAGATCAACCTAAAAACTGAAAAAAAACCTATGTTGACTATGTTTTGGTTGAAATTTTCACATCGATCTTCAAGTGATCTTTGTAATTGTTAATGATAATGATGATGATGATGTTCTTGATGAAGAAATTTAACATTTTTTTCCTTTCAAGAAGTTTTTTTTTTTCAAATTTCTTCACCAAAAAAGAGAGATTTCCAAAGTGGCCAATATGTCTGATCTCTGAAAATCTGATTGAAATAGTCCAGCTATTCAAACCTGTCAATGAAAATGAACTAAATTCCCCAAAATGCGTACCTTGTTTGCTCACAGAGGACTAAAACAAACTTTCTCCTGGAAGAGTTCCGCAATTAATGGGAACAAATTGAAAGTGACCCACAGTTTCTTCGTGGCTTGAGATGAGTCTATAATTCAGGTTATTTCTGGATACCCAAGGAGTACTACCCCTCATAAACGAGTGCGTGCGTTTTCAATGTTGGCAAGTATTTTGATCATGAAAAAGACAGACAAGATAATATTGCTGTTCCCCTTGCAAATGACAAACATAAAACAAATAAACACACTGTCTTAACGACGATGATTTCCTGTTTTACAAGCTGTGAAAGCAATTTTGCAAATGGTGACTTTTAATGAACCTGACCAGTGATTACTTCCCTTGTCTTATCATATCAAGCATTGTTATTATAATGACTTGATCAGGTGGGCTCTTTTTCGTGGTGGGTAGCCTCGTCTGTCCCCGACAATTGTAGACGAAGGTTGTTAATGAAAACATTGTGTGTCTATAATAATTAATGTTAATGGAAGGGTTAGAGAAATAACGCTTGTTACAGACTGGTTGTCTTTCTATGTTCTAGAGTTTTTCCTTTTTATTTCTTCACTGATTTATCTCTTACCTCGATATTTTCAAGTGAAGATTACATATCTTTCATGTAAGCAGAATATCAGTGCAACGGTATCCTGATTTAATTGTTATTAAATGAAACATTGTCGACAATTTTATTATCAGTTTTGGACTTGTATTTTCTTCCATCTTAATTTAATAGCTTTTTACCACAACCCCTACTGTCTACAGCAGTAAGTAAACAGCGTAGATTGAAAATACCCCTTATACGTGCGTTTTATACGTGAATACATCTTATACGTGCACGCGTTTTATACAGGCGTGTGTTACACGTGCATGATTCTTATTCATGTATACATTTTATACGTGTATGCATCTTATATATCCATACTTCTCAAAAGTGCATGCGTCTTAAAGGCCAGGAAAGACAGTCATTGTCGATATGTGTATTGATCAACATAAGGTTCCTTTAATTATTCCACCCACTTCTAATTTGGGAAATTTTAATCCTGTTCAACTTGTGATTTTGGGAAGAAAAAGCATTGATAATTATAAGACTTAGATACAGCCGATTTTACAAGCATTCTATGTCCACATTAGGATGTTTCGTTGTTTGAAATCTGATTTCCCCTTTGATTTAATGTCACCATCATGACTTTCGGGTCATCACGGTCGGCAGTCTTTTGCTTTACCTCGAATCCAAAGTTATCAGTGAAGATAAAGTTACAAGTCAGAACAGATGGTCATCTGGGGTTTTATCCGTACGAGGCTTTTGATATGATCACCCTGTCCTAGTGTTGGTCTTCGATAATCGAATTGTAGCGCCAGACGAAATAATCTCTTTCCTATGAAGAGTAAGATATATACAAACAACATTACAGGTGAATACATTGTTGAGTTTAGTCAAATCACGTTGGACAAACCGGTTATTGTAAGGTAACCGAAATTGAAAAACGTCGAACTTGGTCATAACCTAGATCGATGACCATGTGGGAATATCCTGTGGTGTAGGCAACCAGGGGTTGATCCCTAGTCCAGTCATACCAAATGCTTTTAAAGTGGTACTCAATGCTTCCCTAAAGAGTAAGATTGAGGGTTTCCCTCCTCAAAATCAAAGGGTTGAAATTGGGCTAACAACTTCAGATCAGATAAACAAGACTGTTCTAGAAACATCACCGACGAGACCAAAGCTATTCAATTTTGATACCTATCGTTGCCGATAACCTATGTTCTGCGTAAGGCGAAGTACTTTACAGCTCGATCTGCGTACCAAGTCTCAAGTGTTGTAAGTCTGATCCTCAATAGGTGATCTACTAATACGGCCTTGTGTCTGACTGAGAAACTGGAAAAAATTGATTCAAGTCAAAAGGATAATCGAAATTGGATTCAATTAAATCAAAGCAAGTATGAAATGTAGAATTCAGACCCTTCAACTACAGTGGGGTCTGTATTCTACATTACCTCCTTGTTTCGATTGAATCAAATCAAATATACATATTACAGTGTTTTCAAAAAAAATGTTTTGCTTTTGACTTGAATCAAATTTGGGGTTCAGATTCTACATTTGATCCACTAGGCTTAGTAAATAACCACGAGAGATTGCTTTATGGGTGAGGCATTTGGTGCAAGTGATTCATATTCGAGCTCAGATGAAACCCAAGATTTTCGAATGCTGGATTACAAAGCAGACAGCCCCCCCCCCTCCAACACATTCCTTGAGATATTAGTGTAAGAGAAATTTCCTTCTTCCAACCCCCATTCCCCTTCAATTGACAGTGAGCACGGCACGAGTTTTAGTCAACTTGACTCACGGACCTATTTTCGAATCTAGTAGGTTCGAGCCTCACTGCTTGCCCTACTAATGTAGTCTTGTGTCAGACCAAGGTAGCCTAAATAAAAACAAGCTTTGAAAGGAACCTTGATTATCCAAGCATGGCGGACGGGGAGTATTTTGTTTGGATAATCGGTTGTTTGAATAACTGATTCGATCATAAAAAAGGAAACCGTATTGAACACAATTATGGGACCTTGAAATATCGTTCGGATAATCTGAAAATCGGATAATTGATAATCGAGGCTTCTCTGTTATTAGATACATTCCTTCAATGATTGATATCTAGTGTCAAACCGAGATACAATAATCGGAAAAACGGCATAAATAGAACCTCAAAACAAAACAAGTCAAGTGAAATTAATCCGATTTTTGACTCCGATGGGGACTCCGGAGCGACTCATTAATTTTGGTCACCCATTCTTCTCTTGCCAAAATAGTGACATCTTCAACCCCTAAATCTCCAACCCCCGACACTGCTGGTGACTTTCTCATTTGTTAGACAATTATACAATGGAGCTGGCGCCGTTGAAAATCTGATCAAGATAAAAGAAACATACGTCTGGTAGGAATTCCTTCCCGCCATCGTCTTGTGCTGCCTACCCCGACGAAGTCAAATGATTACATGGAAAAGAATGTTCTGAGGTAGCCTTTCGTTTACCGTATATACTCAAGCAATATTCGACTTTTTTAGACCAACTTTTTTTACCTTTAATTATCGGGTCGATCTTTACACGAAGTATGCTTTTGAAACTGAAAAGTTTGTGTCTGGACTAGGCATGGCCGATCAAATAGTTTTCTCTTACGCTTACCTCAAGGAAAAACGTGTATGAATTACAAAAATCGAAATCATATCTACTGAATCTATTTCTTTAACTTTAAAATGACTTTAACGTTCATCTCCAGCTGCAGCATTTTGGCGCCTATGATGGTTACAGACTTCCTCGTAGATCTAACAGATCTCTCATGGGCGTCACAGAGCCAGTACTTTCTGAACTTGTTTTGTTCGCCCTGCCATCTTATATTTTGTCGGCTTCAGTTTTGTATGTGGTCTCTGGGGATCCACGTTATGATGTCTGACGGTTGTTTGATATTTTTGCTACATGAACAGCCCATTGCCATTTGAGTTTTCTTATGGTTTCTATGATATATCTCTCTCTTGTTATTATGTTGTTCAGTGATCTTTTCGTGTGATATTGAGCATGATTCTTCCCTGTGCACGTTAAATGGTTCTCAGTTTGAGAGTCAATCTTTTGTTTATGTCATGTTTCAGCTCCATAGGTGACTATCTGGAACATGCATTGGTTGTATAAACGAAAGATTTGTTGGGCAGAAAGGGAGATCGAGTCTAACATTATGCGAGTACATACAGTATTAGAAATTGTCAAACAAACTGTCACCAGAACCGTCAATGTAGGTTTCTTCAGTTTTCAAGTTTGTCTGGTTGACTATGCATGCATGCAAGTATGTATCACGCATATAGGTAGCACCAGTACAGCTACAGGGCTGAAAATATTTACGTTTCTCGTTATCATTTCTCGAAAAAAAAAGAAGTTTTTAAACCCCCTTCCCTAAATAGGTTTTTGGTGGGGAGTTCAATTTGCGATAAAAGTTTATGCTAAATTGATCTCTGATTTTGTGTCCAGCAGCATTCACGCCTGTTTTGTTTGGAGAATTTGGTCCTTTTAATGATCACTGCTCTACGAAAGGCGAGATAAGTAACTTTTTCATTGATCCCACTTTTTTCAGTTTTTTTATTGATCACCCCAAACACAGCATGCTGCCAAAAGACTTAGGTTACATGAGAGTTTTTCTCGAGTGATTTATCAGACCTGTCTGTGTATATTTGAGTGATTGACAACGAAGAAGGAATAGCCAGAGATGCAGCGTGGCCGAACAGCGGCGAGCTGAGTTCAAATTCCAGCTGAGGCAATTCGTGTTCACTTCGCAGTAACACCCTATGGGTAAGAAGCGTAGGGTAAAGAGATGGACGCAAACTCGGATGGATGTCACTTCTGAATCTAATTCACATACTGCAAACGGGCAGAGTAATTAATAATTGAGATATATGGAGCCCAAGCTGAGGCTGGTATTGCTCTAGCTAGCGTAAGGGCATTACTTTCCCTTTTTTCCCCTTCCCACCTCCTTAAAAATTAAGGATCACCAGTAATCTTTACGCTTTGTTTCTTAAGAGACTTGCTATTTAAAAAGAATGTTATATCTTGGAGTTTGCATTCGATTATAGGGACCAGAGTATTCCAAAGTGAAAATAGATTCACATGGAAGCGAAAGTTATATGAGAGGGGAGCGAAAGGAATTTAGAGAGAGACAGAGAGATAGAGACGGGGAACTGAGACAGACAGAAACAGGGACTGATAGACTGACTGAAGGACAGGCTGTGGGACAGAGAGAAAGAAGGAAAGAGATACGTTCCTTAAATGCTATGCTAAACGAAACAACGGTTTTCGGGGTCATTGACTGAAATATCCCAGAATATCTACTCTTGTCTTGTTCCTGTGCTCCGGATCAAGGTCATTCTCATTATCAAACAAAATGAATGATGTCGTTATTGAGCCTCAACAAGATCGAATGAATTGATGTTGTGTACCTCATCTTTCTTTTCGGAACTGATGAAATATCACTCGGTGTCGATGTATGTTACAACAAATTATTGTATATGTTTATGTGTGCGTGTGTCCTGGTGCATTAATCGAAGTGTCCAGTCTACAGTCATTTTGGAGACTGTCCATCATGTTGCCTAAATTCATCACAAAAAAATATTTGACAAAGAGTGCTATTGTTCATCAGCGCTAATCAGACAAAGAAAGATAAAGAAAGGGAGAGATAGAGAAGGGGGTAGAAATGTAAAGATATTCAGAGAGAAATAGTTGGAGAGGGAAAAGTGAGTCATAAAGAGAGAGATGAAGAAGAAGAAGAAGAAGAAGAAGAAGAAGAAGAAGAAGAAGAAGAAGAAGAAGAAGAAGAGGGAAAGAGAGAGAGAGAGAGAGATGGAGACGGTATAGGGAGAGAATAAGAACCAAAGTCTGAGGATGTTCCTAGTAGTTCAAATCAGACAGGGCCTTATGCTATAGTAGATGAAGCTGAGAGAGAAAAGGAAATGATTTTATGAGGAGAGCTTGGTAGAAAGAGCACAAATCTGAGATATAGATGAAAAATCGATAACACTCAGAGAGCGCATACATCTGAAAAGAGGATTGATCCCCAAACCTGAATGTAAATTAATTCATATATTGCTAAGATGCAGGGGGAAGGTAGCTGTAAAAATTCCTGAATCCTCCTAAAAATGTAATCATTTCTCTCTTGGCACATAGTCCACGCTTCCACAAAATACCATGGAGAACTTTTGGAGGCATCGTGTAGAAAAACACAAATGAGTGCGTAGATGAATTTTCGAAAAGCTAGAAAGATATCTCTCAACCAAAAAGAAATCCGAGATCGACCCCAAAATATAACCAATTCTTCCTTAGCCCATGGCACTCTTTCAAAGAAAATGTTATTGAAATCCGTTTTGAGAAATTTTGGAGATACTGTGTGGACAAAAGGCTATGATGTAGGGGGGGGGGGGGGGTAGTCGTTGAAAAATCCTGGATCATCTCAAAATTCAAACAATTTTACCTTAGATCATGTCAAACTGTTTCATAAAATGTCATTGAAATTTATTGAGAACTTCTAGAGATATCGCGTGGACAGAGGAACCGACAGGCAGATACAAGTAGGTATACGTTTTTCAGGGTTGCCATTTGGTACTTTCCATAATTGGACAAATTTGGTGCTAAACAAATCTGTTTGGTCCTGAAAATAAAGAAGCGAATATTTGGTATTACACACGAATGATATGATACGAGATGAATGTGTATGAACAATAGATAAATATATTTTTATCCATTTTTTTGAAAGCTTATTCTTATTGCAGATTTTGAATAATTCGATTATTTTGGTACTGAGGTTACTTTGTTTGGTCCCAAGACCATACAAATTCGGTCTTAAAAGTCAATAGACATGCGGCAACCCCAATATCTCTTCAATTTTCGTTGGCAGAGGCGAACATCAGCAATAAGCCATAAGGTGTCAATATGACACTAATGGATCGCCATCATTGGCTTTATAATAGTTGGTTTACAGGCGTCAAATCATGGCTGGCCGTCGTGTCTCCTAAAATCGCCTCCGTCCATTGTATCGTTTCATACGACGTCTGTTCTCCTGACTTCATGTATCAGTTTCCTCTTTTATTCTATTAATAAGAGACTTTTCCTTAAATATCTTTCTACGGCTATTTACCATCTCAGTAAGAAGGTTCGAACAATCATTTGTCCTTCATTAGAGGCAGCTGGGTGAGTTTCCAACAGTCAAAAGAGGCGGATTGATAGTTTTTTTCCCTCAGATTTTGTCTCATTTTTCTCGTCTGTTCAGCCCATGTCTAGACTCCTTTAACTGGACGAAACAAAAAGAGGTTGGTTCCTTGGGTAACATAAGCTGTCCAAGTGGGAGGGATGACAACGGAAGAACAGCATCTATCAGTTACGCTATCGCCAATCGGAGAAGCTTTACTATTTGTGACATTTCCTCCCACCAATGTCAACCACATTTACAAACTGTTGAATCGATTATTTGCATGGGGACAGTAGACTCAATGAAAACTTGAATTCGTTGGGAAATGAATTGCGAAAAATGTTCACGTTAAAACTATATCCTATCGCTTGCAAATTTAAAGGAAGGTAAGCAAATTCAACAATACGCCAAACAAATTAAGAATACGATAAACAAATTGAGAAATATTCAAGCAAATTAAAAAATGCGACAAATAACCAAACAAATATGGCATGCAAAATAAATAAATACGGCGGGCAAGCTTGATTTATGAGCATGTTTGATTACCTCTATGCAATTACTGCTAAAGTGGCTCTAAAGGTTTATTTTTGAAGAGGGACTAATTGGAACTTGTCTCTTCGTAAAATTCATGGGTCTTTTTTGTTAGACCTCACCAAAATCTAAGGTCTATAATTTCACAATACAAAGTCCTAAAAAGGGCTACATTGAACTTACTTTACTCGGAAAAAAGTTAATCTGCCTGGAAAAGAATCACAAATAAATTTGAATTTCAATAAGAATATTGATAATTTGGGGGGAACGCGTTTCATTTCAAATGTAAGGTTGAAGATATTTTCCTCCGAAATGACTATCGCTGATCTATCGCATTATATATCAATTATCCATTTCTTAAAATATATATATACATACATACATACATATATATATATATATATATATATATATATATATATATATATATATATATATATATATAGCTTTAAACACTAAAGAATAATAAAAAGATATAAAAGACTTTTTCAAAATTAATGTCATTTCAGCTAATTATTTCCAAATGTCTTCGAATACAATTTACGTGAGATTTTCTAAGTTCTTTTCAATGTTTTACATAGAATTATATATTATGATACTATGTGTAAATTTTTATTCTTGGGATCATCAATTGTTAAACATGTAACTGTTTCGGGGATATATTAACATGGCTCTCCAGCAGTGTTGATCATACACCACCTCGCCTCAAGATATCTAGCTTTGTTTTATGACTTTCAAGACCATGCCATATTACGTGTAGTTTTTTAAAAAATATTTTGAAATACGCATCATTTATTCATTAGAAAAAAGGGTTTACTCACGTAGATTGCCCCAAAACGTATGAGGAATCAGTATTACAACGGATGTGACTCGTTGTTCGTGTCACTTATGTTGAGTGTTCACTCATGTGAATATCAAAATTATACATTCGTTATATTGGATTTGATTTCAAACTGCATGCAAACCAACTTATAATATCATCTATAAAAATCCCCACAAACCAGGAAAATTTTTCGTGTCGATTTTCAACCAATATATTCAAGGGAAAGATTTGACAAAATATCTTAACATCAGTAATCTTAGACTGAATTATCCATGTTTTACATTACCTCACTTCTATCAATATATATATATATATATATATATATATATATATAAAGAGAGAGGGGGAAAGAGAGAACTAGAGACATGGGTTATATCTTGACTTCTACACCGACAACTTGCATCGGTGGAAACCATACAACTTTCTCAACTTTGAAGCACACATGCATGCACACACGCATGCACACACGCATGCACACACGCACATACTATATATATATATATATATGGCCGATGAAAATTGGTTTAAAGTAGGAATGAATAAAAAAGATTCATATTAAAAGAGAAAAAAAGAAATATTTGTGGAAATGAATGTATTCACTCTCAACTCTTAAAGTCGTAGTTACGTCTTTAAAAGTGACTATTTTAAGAAACTGATGCATTAGGTAACTTCTAGATTAAAAAAAAAAACATTAGCGACCCACACACTTCAAGGCCTTACCGTCGTGAGATGAACGTAAAATAACGGCTGTATTGAATATAACAGTTTACCCCAAACGGACGTGAAGCATGAAAAATAAACAGCAAAATAAATGGATTCATTCTAACACATATTCAATTTAAGAAAATGATTTCTCCGTCTTGACTCCACCCAGTTGAATATCTTTGAGTCGTCCCAGACTTGAATTATGTAAAAAGTATGAAAAGAAAAAAATCCCAAGAGTGAACTAATCCTCGAGTTAAGTTTGAAAAATGTTTAATCCAATTTTCATGTAAGTAGATGCTACCCCTGAACATGTTTGCCAGAAAAGCTGAAGATGAGAGAAGAGGTCACAGAACTCGAATATGTATAAATAATCTTGTAATAAATATTTGTCTCATTAGTGAGATCTTGGATAAAAATCTGACGGAAAAATTTTTTTTCCAGTGTCTAAACTCAGATATAGTTGTGTACACCGTATGAAATAGTAAGACATGATCCTTTTTTCGAAATCGTATCGAAAAAGTTGCACGAAGCTAGTTATATGTTCAGTTTGAATCTTTTTTCATTTTATTAATAATATTTCTGAGGTAACTGTCTTTGTTTGATTTTACTTTTTACGTTATTTTTCACCGAATCAGAGGCGAGCTCTCTACTACTGGGCGACGGTGATCGTTTAAGGCGAATGTGACTCCCAATAAATCTGCGTTCATCCGATCATTCATTTCGGCAGACGTTATTTAGAAAATATAAGTATAACTTCAAGAAGAAATCAGACCCAGATCATTGTTATTATTCCCTTATTATAACATGAAACGATTACCTATCTACTTTGAGAGTACACGAGGAGCAGATACCTCTGCCAACATTATACACTAACTAAAAACTGTATGAAAATCCATTATAGCTACAATGTAGTGAAGGTAATTGTAAATTTCTATTTTCCATGTAACCATTGTCTTAATGTATGAAAAATATCTCTCAATCGAAAAAATCCTGGATCCGCTCCAAAAAGCAATGAATGCCTCCTTAACCCTCGACCGACACTCAAACAGTATGTGCTATGCAATTTAGAAGATATGTGCTTATATCTAGTGAACGATTCGAGATTAAAGATTGGCAGAGATTACAGATAAGCAACAAACCCTCATAAAAAGTGAAGATGTAATACTCCCTCACTTAGATGAATAAGAATTTTTCACCATTACATTGTCAAGTTTCCTTTCTTAGTTAATACAATCAGAAATCGTTTTTGATTATTTTGTCGATGCTATAATGTTTGGGAAAACATTTTCTGAAATTCTTTATCCGTTGTTCCTAGAATACACAGAAGTGAGCTAATCTTTGCTTGTATGCATGTAGCATGATGTTTTTAGCTAAAAAAAAAAACACACACCAAAATTCGCCAACTGAAACAAACTACTATGCTTGCTGAATTTGTAATGAATCTCAAAATAATGGGTTTCTAATTCATGCAATCAAAAGTAAAATGGTGCTGATGGTGTTTTAGGCTGAGTCAGCGGGTGTTGGAACGATGAAATTTGCAGGAGAGTGGGGAGTAAAATAGAGAGGAAGAGGATGCGCGCTGTTTCTATAACGGCCGGTCGCAAAACAGTAAAAAGGTTGCGTAAAGCTTCCGAAAAGAGCGGGGCTACCTGTACATGAGTATGAAAATATATGATTTACTATTTTTCGACTAGGGTTGTTTCTGTCCACCGTTGTGTCTATGGGGATGAGGTGTTCTCCTAAGACAAAGAATTTCCTTGCTTCCCGTCCCCTAAAATGTGTAACTCGATACCCCTGCGGTGAAAATCAATTGTAGACAGCGTCTATGTAGATATTAGCCGCCATTGTACTTTTCTGAAGGCTTCCCAGATTATCACTGTGTCCTCACGACCCCTGGACCCCTCGTCAGACCACTAGTTATGATAACATTGAACTGACTCCTTGGGGATCTCATCACAGCTTTTTGTGCGTTCCTTGTTCACGTTGAGAGTAAGACTTTAGGGGCTTTGATTGAAAAGAAAGAGAAGAAAAGGGGTCCGGTGTATGGGAGGAATTAAGGGTTAGTATCCGGCGAAAATAGGGCCATCAATTTTGAGGGTTTTGTCAACAAGTCAGTCTTATGATTATCTGGCTTGGCTGCCTTTTTCTGAGAAAGTTGACAAGAGGCGGGTATTAAACAAAAGGATAAGAAAAGAAATGAACACTAGTTGCTTCCTTTGTTTTCATAAGATCAGATTTGCTTCAAGATGACTACTGGCCTACTCCGTTATAACACGGTTTGTTAAAGCACAGCTCACATTATAACGCAGAAGGGTGGTTGACCCCAAAACAAGAGAATAACAAAAAAAAAAAGGACTTGTTGCTTGCTTTGCTTTCGTGAGATTTGATTTGCTTAAAGGCATTTATTACTACATTATGAAGGCGTTTTTGATCGGTAGTTGGGGCATATAAACATGTGTGTGTGTGTGTGTGTGTGTGTGTGTGTGTGTGTGTGTGTGTGTGTGTGCATAATTCAGAAATCATGTGAGAAGCTAATCTTGTTGTCATTCCCTACCATTATTAGTTATTTTCCTTCCAGGAATTTTTACCATATTATTATTATTATTATTATTATTATTATTATTATTATTATTATTATTATTATTATTATTATTATTATTATTATTATTATTATTATTATTATTATTATTTGGAATCTCACACCAGTTGCCTGGTGGTAACCGCTGGAGTTTGAGTGACAGCAAGTCTCCTCAAGTCTCCAGCCCTCCTCTCCTAGTACTAGCAGGTCGCAGTAATTCTGCGATTTACAGTTTCACACCGGTTGCCCAGTGGTTATCGCTGAGGGCTGAGTGACAATAAGTCTCCTCAGGTCTTCAGCTAACGTCTCCTCCCTCTTTCGCATATCATGACAGAGCTACAATTCGTTGCAGTACTTATATCTCTAGCACCTTCCTCAGTACCCGTGCAGTTCCCAGTAGTGCTGTGGTCTGTACGGTCTCTATCCTCCCCCTAATCCCGATCTCCTCCAGTCTCTCCCTCAGCGTTTTGGGGACAGTTCCTAGTGCTCCCACTATGACCGGTACTACCCTGGTTTTCATGTTCCACATTTTCTTTAACTCCCTTGCTAGGTCCTGGTATTTTTCCCTTTTTTCAGCCTCCTTCTTTTTTACTCTATGGTCTGCAGGCACAGCCACGTCTACTATTTGGCAGGCCTTCCTTTTTTTGTCTACTATTACTAAGTCCGGCCTTCTTGCCTGGATGAGGTGGTCAGTTTGGATGTCAAAGTCCCACAGTAGTTTGTGGTTGTCATTCTCCAAAACTGCCTCTGGCTTGTGCTGATACCACTTTTCCCCATGGTTGAATCCCATTTGTTTACTTAGTTCCCAGTGTATCATCGTTGCTACTCTATCGTGTCTATGCTTATACTCCTTCTGGGCGAGTTGACTACATTCACTAGTTATGTGGTTTACTGTCTCATCTCTTTCACCGCACATGCGGCATTTGCTGTTTGCCTGTGTTCTGTCGATTTTAGCTTTTATGTAGTTTGTCCTTATGCTTTTGTTTTGGGCTGCCATGATGAGCGATTCTGTTTCTCTCTTAAGGTTTCCCTTTCGTAACCACGTCCATGATTTCTCGTCTGCTATATCTTTTATCTGTCTTTTAAACTCGCCGTACAATTTTTTCCCTTCCCACTTTTCTTTTCTAGTTTGCTGTACCGTTCCATTGCTTTCTACTTTGTTTGTTGCACTATCCCTCGCGCTCTTTATGATTTCTTCACTATTTGTTTGCACATATTTATCTAGGACTACTTTAGCTCTCTGGACACAATCTTCTATGCTGATGAGCCCCCTACCACCTTCTTTTCTCTTAACGTATAGTCTATCTGTATCATCCCTAGGGTGTAATGCTTTATGCATCGTCATAAGTTTCCTTGTTCGCCTATCCATTGATTGGAGCTCTTCCTTTGTCCATCCTAGGAATGGTCCTGTATACCTAACTACTGACATAGCCCAGGTGTTCATTCCTTTTATTAGATTTCTGCTATTTAATTTGGTTCCTAATATTTTCCTTATCCTTCTAAGGTATTCCCTCTTAATTTTCTCCTTCATCTCTTCCCGTTTTATCGTGTCACATTCAAGGACACCTAGGTACTTGTATCGGTCTTGTGCAGTCAATGCCCTAATCTTGTTGTTGTCCGGAAGTTCAATTCCCTCAGTCATTGAAAGCCTTCCTTTGTGCATTACCATGATTGCGCATTTTTCTATCCCAAACTCCATTCCTATGTCCTCACTATATTCCCTTACTTCGTTGAACAGAGTCTCAAGCTCTCCCCTGTTTTTCGCAAACAATTTAATATCGTCCATGTACATTAAGTGATTGACCTTTCCTTTTGTTTTAGAGAAGTGGTATCCTTTGCTGTTTTTCAGGATTCTGTTAAGTGGTATCATTGTTAGAACAAATAACAGTGGGGACAACGAGTCCCCTTGGAAGATCCCCCTTTTTATCCCTACCTCGGCTAGTTTGTCCCCTGCGGCTGTCAAATCTACTTTCCAGTCTTCCATTGAATTACCAATGAATTTAACCACCGGTTCGCTAATTTTGAACATTCTAAGGCATTCGAGTATCCAGCTATGTGGAATCATATCGTATGCCTTTTTGTAATCTATCCATCCCATTGCGATATTCTTTCTCCTTTTCCTTACTTCTTTTAAGATCATCTGGTCTATGTAGAGTAAATCGTTTGCCCCTTTGGTTCCTATCCTACACCCTTTCTGTTCTTCTGGTAGTAGCCCCCTTCTATCCATTGACATGTATATTCTCTCTGCTATTTGCCCGGTCAGTATTTTCCACATAAGTGGTAGGCAAGTGATTGGTCTATAGTTGCTTGCTATGTTCCCCTTTCCCGGGTCTTTTTGGATGAGGGTGGTTCTGCCTTTAGTCATCCATTCTGGTGCTTTGCCTTCATTCAGACAATTTTGGAGTAGGTGAGTGAGTCTGCCGTGTAACGTGGTAAATTTTTTGAACCAATACCCATGGATCCCGTCGGGACCCGGTGCTTTCCAGTTGGCTACTTTCCTAAGAGTATGTTTCAATGTGGTTTCATTCAGTACTATTGGTTCTCCCTTGTCTATATCTCCTAGTTCTTTTCTCATGTTTCCTAACCATTGCGGTGTTACGTTATGTCTTTTTGGGTGCCCCCATATGCTATTCCAATAGTTCTTGGCCTCTGTGGCATCTGGTTTCATGTCCTGCCTTCTTTCCCCATTTAAATCTCGGTAAAACTTTTTCTCATTGTTTTGGAATGTGCGGTTTTGTGTGTATTGGGCCGTTCTTAGTCTGTATCTTTTTAGTCTTGCCTCTTTAGCTAGTCTTTTCTGGTGTAACTCTTCGACTACTGTTGCGATGCCTTTTTGCGTTACCTTGTATTTGTTATAAAGTCTTACTCGTGGTCTGTCTGTGTGTGGTGTATTTCTAAGCAGTGCTTCATCTCTCTGTAGTTGGGAGATCTGCCTTTGTAACCTTCTCTCCCAGTTGGGTTTCCCTTCCCTATTATTGCTCGGGTTCCTATCTTGTGTTGTAAAGCTTTGTGCTACCATTTTCGCCCCTGCGTAAATTAGGTTGTTAAGGTCTAGGAGGGTGTTTGTTTCTATGTGCTGTAAGAGGCAGTTGACCTGCTCGGTCACTTCTCCGACTTTCTTTCTGTCTTTGTCTCTTAGGGAGGGGAGTGTTGTTTTCTCTCCTCGCATGATCTCTTTCAAAGCTTGTATTTTGGTGTTCTCTTCTTCCGTTGGTGCCTCGTCATCACCCTCTGATACATAGCTTACTGTGGGGGTCTCATGGGGAGTTATTCTAGTTTTGTTATTGGTACTAATTGTGCTGGGGGGGCATTCTTCAGATGTGTCACCTGAACCTCTCTCTACATTAATGCGAATCTCTAGTAGTTCAGTCTCAGACAGCCATTTCTTCTTTTGAATTTGCTTTACTTGGTCAGCAAGGCGTTGGTTCGATACTTCCACATCAGATTTTTCCCTCCATATTTGGAGCATACGCTCCCTATAAGATCGCACTGAAGGCTTGCTTTTAAAGTAACAATACATAACTAGCCTATTCTCCTCCCTTGTCCATCTCTTTCTCTTGTTTTTTATAGCAGTCACTCCGAGAGGACCGCGCCTTCCCTGGGTGTCGTTAGTGGTATATGAATCTTGGCCAACATTATTATTATTATTATTATTATTATTATTATTATTATCATCATCATCATCATCATCATCATCATCATCATCATCATCATCATTATTATTATTATTATTATTATTATTATTATTATTATTATTATTATTATAATAATAATAATAATAATAATAATAATAATAAACAGTATCAGGTACGCCTACCATAGAGTAATAGTTTGCTGGCTCACTTTGCCGACCAATTCGCTGGTGTAGTAAATTTGAACATTATTGGGAGCTCCACTGCTCAGCCCTTGTGTTAAATCAACCTAAGCTCAATATATAGATATTTGGCTTTATACTCTACTATGCTAATATTATTGAACATCTGGGGCAGCCTCGTGGCTAAAGTAGTTGTATATTTACAGAAGACATCAAAAGTCAAACTTGCCAATATTTAACGGCGTAAAAATACAATTGTTCCTCTCTTCAACCTGCTCATAATTATCACATATTCACTTCTAAAAACAACCAATTTAATTGGATTCACAAAGTCTAGTTAAGTCTTACCCAAAGCCATTTGTGTGACTCGATGATACGATATTTGTTTCCCGGAAAACTGCACTTCAGTTGAATATGTCCAGTTCAATTTATTTTTTTTTTCATTCCGGGCATATGTGTCAAAACATATGTATATTTCATATTAGATGCAATTTTTAAAAATTTCTATATTGTTTTGTCGTTGGAATTTACCTATCAACATTGTGGAATCTATGGCTTCAAAGAAGAGACTACCCAAGAGGAATTCTAGTCCAACGAACAAAAAAGAACATCATCTCGCCATCTCAGTCAATAAATAATTGACCAACCGTAAAGTGAGAATTTGAAGTCATGTAAAAAGAATTCCATTAAAGAAAAGGTATAGTCAGAATAAATTATATTTATATATTTATGACATCACTGGCGTTTTCCATTGGAAAATATCCGTAATAGAGTTCGAATAAACAGCTAGAAACATGGATTCTGGGGAATCTAGTTGTTGTCAAAAAAAGAAAAAAAAAAGAAAACTCGTTAGAATAAGGCCTCACAGGTCAAAAATCCTTTTTTCCCAAAATAAATATAAAAAACATTGTGCAATACTGATACCAATTTTCAGATCAATGGACAAAACAGCATGACCAGGAGTGCTGTGACACACAAGCACAAACAAACACAAGCACATATAAAATATAAAAGATAAAGCCTTTTGTCATCTTTGATGGCTACGGTCGCTCAAAGGAATACTCATTCACTGTGAACAAGCCTGATCACTGTACGCAGAGAGAGATAAAAATCTTTCAGAAAAAGTCCAGAAACGAACTACCAAGCTGGTAGCAGAATTAAAAATCATAAGTCATGAGGATAGGTTAAAGAAGTTAAGGTTGACATTGTTTGAAAAAGGAGCTTGTAGGGGAAACAATAGAAATGTCTAAGTTTATGCATGGTATAGAATTAGTGGATCCTAATGTATTCTTTTACTAAGAGAGGGTACAAAGAATAGAGAAGCCATGCATATATGCTGGAAATGAATAGGAATAGATTGAATATCAGAAAAATCTTTTGTTAGCAACCTGATTGGTAAGATTATGGAATAAATTTCCAGATTATGTAGTGCTGTCAACAAACGTAAATGAGGTTAAAAAAAAAATATTTATTTCATTGCTGCAAACGGTAATATTTAAAGACTCAGATATTGTGTAAATATAATTATTTGATGCATGCTTTTATATACAAATTGTACACTTTTATTTCGCACGGAAAATAAATGTTAAATGCCCGAGACACTGAAAAAACAAAACAAAAACAGGCGTAAATGTCCAAAGATGCCAATGCCTGGAATGCATTTGACCGAGACACAGTTGTCCAGGATACAAATGTCGTGTGAAACGTACATCGAGAGGGTTGTTTGGTCCGTATGATTAGTTTTTTTTACCATTTCTCCACGATGAAATACTAAGGAATTGACTGAACTTAGCTTAGCACGATGCATAAGAGTGGGACACCCAGAGAGCATAGAGGACATTACAGTAATAACAAGAGAGTACTCAGAGAGAGCCTACATTTGCCAATGCCATCATCATTAAAAACTGACTGAAAATCAGTTCATGTACGCAGGGAGGTGATTGTGAAAATAATCATAGAACCACCCTCGAATTTAATCAAATACCCACGAGATTACGTTGAACTTCATTTTGGACTTTTGGGAGTATTGAGGGGAAAAACATTAGTAAATGTGTAGCAAAAAATGGAAAATACATATATCTCAATTTACTTTACCTTTTAGAAAATTTGCTTGAAATCCATTGAGAACACTTGCAGATATTGTGTGGATATATAGCTACAATGTAGGGGAAGTATCTGTAAAAGATAAAGAATTGAATCAATTCTGCCTTAGTCCATTGGCTGCCCATCTGCTTGGAGTTATTGAGTGGAGCAACAGGGTAACAGACCGAGAAGCACAAGTGAATTTTTATACCTCTTCCAAATTCGTTGACTGAGGTAAATTATCTGCTTGACTAGCTTGCTAACTATTGTCCTATGGTGAGCATTATCAACCAATTCAAACGGTCTATAAACGAAAAGAAAATTTTTGGTTTGGGATAACTATACTAAGGAATAAAACAACAAGAAAGAAACTTTGCACCAGAGCTAAACTATCTGTAATAGGGACAGGGATTGTTGTTCACCTGATCAAAATTCCCTGGTAATGATCAAAATAATGATACTAAACCAAAAAATGCAAAAAAAAAAAAAACTATTGACAGTGCTTTATCTCAGTATCATGTCAATTCTAGAATGAGTAGAGAACACACCTGTCGGAAAGTGATGATAATAACAACAAATATATGGTTACAAGTTTGAATTATACATAGACTAGTTGACTCATCAAATATTTCCATGACGTGCATATAATGTGCCATCACTCAGACAATGCACTAAAAGTAAATATTATAATGAATTGCTTCAAATCCCTTATCAAATAACATATATATATATATATATATATATATATATATATATATATATATATATATATATATATATATATAAGACTGAAAATAATAAAATCATTCGTTCAGACTTTCATCCCATTCATCATAGCAACATCAGCCTATTGCGGGTATACCGAACTTTCCAGGACCCTTGCATTCGGGCAGTCATCAATGCAGTACCTTTGCTTTTCCTGATGAAACCCCCCCCCCCAACCTTCTCGTCCAAGGACACCGGAAGCAAGCTTCAGGGCAACGTGCACACTCCAGGGCGAGTCAGAGAAGGCCATTTTGATATGCTGGAATTAAATTAATAGGGCTCTGAGGCGAAAAAAATCCTGAAGAAATAAGTAATTGTTGTTTGTAAAAGAAGGAAAAGGAAACAAGACCATAAAGACAGAAATAAACAGCTTAGAGACGCCGTTTCGCTTGGCTTAGAAAATGATAAATAGCGTTCGGAACGGCACGAGCTCATTCTATACGAAGACAACAAATGAACAAAGCAAACCACCCTGGTCTGTAAAATAATAGAAACCGTCATGTGACCAAAGTCTTTTGGCAGCATATCGTGTTGGGAGAGATTAATTAAAAAATTGGAAGCCTTTTGTTGGATCACTGAAATGTCCGAATTTTCAAGGGGTCACCACTTCCGTAGTTTTTTTCAATCGTGCCACGGAAATTTTAATCAAAATGTGTCCAATGCGCGATATCCAGGAGCAAATAAGTAATCATTGTTTGTGGAAGTGAGATTGGGGACAAGGTGCATGAAGATAAAATGTAAAGCTGAGGGACGACGTTTACAAAAATCTCTGACCGAGAGAGAAGTGGGCCATCAGTATTGTAAACAGATCCCCCATTTTATGAAGTTGATGAACAAAAAGCGCTTACAATTTAGAATGTGAGGGATCGATTTACTCTTGAATATGAAACAAATGAGGTTGATATCAAACTGATTAATCTCTGTGAAATTGGAGATTACTTCATTTTTCTACCGCACCAAAAAAAAAAAAAAAATTAGGAGTGTAAACTGATATGTAAAATTCACGACCCAACCCACGACTCATAACCAAACGATTACCAAGAGGCTGCCTTATTGACTGTACTAAAACGACACGTCTTATATAATAATAAACATTTGTCCAACAGACACGCATGAGCTTATTTCATTCTAATACATTTACGCACAAAATATATATATTTATAATTTGTTCTTCATTATATACACCTATGATGAAATTAACCTGACTCCAGGTGTTTTTTTCCAGCAGCTGATCACACACACACACACACACACACACATATATATATATGTATATATAGTTAAATTCGCCAACACATATCAACAATACATAGAAATGGAACGGTCAATGTGGAAATATTGTTACCTTGCTAAATATGTGTCATCCTAGGATTTCAACAGACAAAAGGAAAGTAAATTTTGAAAGATATACAAATTTTGCGACACACCTGTAGATTATTAGTGACACACTAAGATGTCGCAACACTGGTATAGAGCGTAAGGGCAAATATTTTCATTGAATTTTTAATTTGTCCGATGATTTTTTTTCAATCGTCAAGGGCCCCTTGCTGTGTAGCAATGGTGAACAAGCTAGCCTCACGATTGTAATGCTCTATGGACTAAGCTAAGCTTCGTGAATATTGTCCGTGAATCGGTAATATCTATGTTGAACAACCCGGTGGAAAAACAAAAAACGAGGAGACAAGGTGATAATCCTCCGAATGGAATATTCAAAGAGAAAGAAAACAAGGAGAACACCAAGAAATCCTCAAAATTTTTGAGGATTTCTTGGTGTTCTTCTTGTTTTCTTACTGTCTTCTAAGAATTTAAAGCTCCGGTTGTTTGGAAGGCCGTAGAGGTTACTCAGAGTGACTGGATTTAGGTAGCAGGTAACCCGATCCATCGCTACTCTTTGTTCAACGTCCAGTTTTTTTAGGGTTTCGCAGATTATGTCTGTCACCTCACGACACCTTCATACCACCTATGATAGAATTAACCTGACTCTAGGTGTCGACCCCCACACACACCTTGTTCAGAGGACTGTAGATTAAATTTGGGGTGGTTGGACACAGGGGTTGAGAAGCACTGTCCAGCAAAATAGGGTCATCAAACATTAAGGGTTGTCAACAGGCAATAGACCCATAATCATCACCCCTAACGATTAAAGCCTCCTCCTATCTTCAACTTTTTTGGTTACCTTTTACAGTCCTTTGGGTTTGGAGAGAGTGAAGAAGTCATTATGGTTTATGACAGGGCAAAGGAAGACAAAAACGATAATTCTTTGAAGTGAATAAAAGAGAGGATCAGATTGACAGAGAATAAAGAAATAAAAGATTAAAAAAGATTTTCTTCTTTTCGAAAAAGACTGCGGAAAAGCAAGAAAAAGAGAGGTCGGATGATGATTTCATGAAGGTAATGTTCTCTGATCTGAAAAGAGAAAGAAAGAATCGCAGAAAAAATATTGTCGTGGTTGATTATTTAAGGGTTTTATTCGGTTAGGTGAACCGGCAAGAAACAATGGGAAAAATGAAGAAATCCGTTTTCGTTAAAAAACTTCAGATACTCGACGAATAAATCTCTAATCAATTTACAGTAATACCACGGTCAGCGCTCTCTAGATACATTGCCAATGGAGCGCGAAACGAAACAGTGCAATACGGGGGATCATTATAACAGAGCATAAACAGAGATATGAGCTTTTGTTACTTGGAGTTGCAACCCATTCGCCATTGATGATGGGTAAAAATGTCTGTCAACTTATGGATTGATATCTAATTTTGCAAGTAATTTGGGCACTCATGGGGTCATGTATGAATATGAATCATAGTTTCTCACATGTTTGCATACAAATATTATCTTAATCTTCATAGTGCTACCCAGCTGAAAATATTGTACCAAGGATCATTATAGATGAAAATCTTAATTATTTGAATAAGGTTTGATGAAAAAAAAGACTACAGAGTTGAGAATATTATGCTTTAAAAATAATTAGTAATTAGGCATGGTCATCGTCATTAGTATCTTATGAATTTCCACTTGAGTAGTATGTGATGGGTTCTGCTGGGGATTAAGTGACAGCAAAAAACAGCCAACTGTGAAATGGCCAATGTACTATATACAAAAGAACGACCTCAGTCTTTTTTTATTTTTTCTAAATATTAAAATAAAGAACATAGGAATGCTTTCCATTTAGAAAGAGGTTTACGTTAATGATGTCATTTCCATGATATCATACAAAGGCGTTTGTTTTTTCACCCAAGTGTATGTGCAAAATACTAGGACTGGATGCACAAACTTTTTGCTGTTGATAAATTGAAAGAACTGGATGTACATCTCATTTGTGGTAAAAATAATGATTGCAATAGTAGGTTTTTTTTCCAACATTTTTGTTTTCATTGACATCTTGTATAAATGAGAACATAACCAAAAAACTGCACGTATAACATTCCATGCAGTCGTGGCAGGGAGTGTAGAGACGAGACCAACCAGCTCCAATAGGTAAGGCTGAAAGAACATCAAAAAGCTTGTGTGTCGTATCTGGTTGGGAGTGATCGATTAAAAAAATGGAAAAAGGGATCAATGAATAAGTTACTTCCCTCACCTTTTGTTGGGCAGTGATTACTAAAAAGTCTGAGTCGTCAAAAAATAAGCGTGAATGCTGCCAGGCTTAAAATAAGAGACAAATTTAGCATGAACCTACATTGTAAATCAACCCGTCAAAAATATATATTAGGAGACTTTTCCAGCTAGATAAAATCACTGGAAAAAGTTGTTGGATTTGACAGTTTTGGCAGATGGTAATACTTCACGCAAAGAGGTTCCGTAGGATTTTTCCAGTGTCTACTTAGTGAAAGAGCTTCACAAAGAAAGCAGAAGTGAAGAAGAAATTCTAAAAAATAAAGAATAAAAAAGAATAGAATGCGAAATTGGACAAAGGGAAAAAGGTGAAAATAAAAGGAATAAAAGAAATATGAAGAAGAGAAAAGGGAGGAAGAAATAAGAAGAAAACTCTTTACCACAATCGATACTTGAACAATGGTCGAATCAAAATTTAAAGTGATATAAAAAAAATTCCATCAAAGAATGAATATGATCAGAATAAATTCTATTAATGAAATCAGAGGCGTTTTTGAATTAAACTGAGTTTTTGAATTGCAGTTAGAGAAAAATATTTGGCACACAACTCAAAATAAATTTGAGTCAATGTATTATGAGTTTTTGTGTTATTTTTAGAGTTATTATCATAGTTGGATGTTTTTTCACACGCATCACAATAATAAAGTCTCTCTCTGTAAATTTCAGAGGTATATCTTTGCTATGTTCTCTATAAGCAAATGGTGTTTCTTCTGTATGAGTTTTTGAATATGTGAATACATTTAAATCGCCCTTCTGTAAAAATGCCTCGCCACATAAATTGCAAGAAAACGAAGTTTTTCCACTGTGAATTCTCATGTGAGTTTTTAAACAGTTGTTATGAAAGAAAAATGGTTTGTTACAAACCTTACAATAAAATGGAGTATCTCGAGTACGAGATTTTCAGAAAACTCCATGTAACACAATCCACAATGATGTAGAGTCTTTTCAACGCAGGTTTTCAGTTGAATTTTCATGCTTCTTGTCGGGCAGGCAGCTCTTTAGCGCATGGTATAGAATAAAGATCCTACAAAATTTCATTCTTATATCCCTTTTTTAATATCTCCAGATAAAGAATCTATTATTCTGATAATCCAATCTGCAAAGTCTGTCTTTTCACAATCATGTTTAACTTCCCTTTGGCAGATACTAGAAATATGATAAGACAAAAAAAAAAAGACGTAGATAAGTTTCTTTTAAGATTTAGAATAGATGAAAAAATTCATAATCAGCAAGTACAGAAGACAAGAATTATACAGACAACACTTAATGCTTCACAATGCAGTTCCCCATGGAAACATTCAATTCTTTATATAAAATATTCCGTGTGATCCCCAAGAAAGGAGCTCAAAATAACAAAAATTAATAATATTCCTCTCGTAAGATTTTCAGTCAGGAAATTCATTCATACATACTGGGTTGGTACAAAAGTTCACTATGACTACTTTTGCAGAATGCTAGGGACATCTTAAAAGTGTCTGTGAATTTTACTCGCCATTGTATTGCTTATGTAGTTAAGTTCATTGTTTACAATACGTCTTAGTAATCAGTATACACATTCTCCATTGTCTGTGTTGCATTACCTGTTGTTTTTTTGTTTTTATTATTATTATTATTATTATTATTATTATAATAATAATAATAATAATAATAATAATAATAATAATAATAATAATAATAATAATGATAATAATAATAATAATAATAATAATAATAATAATAATAATAATAATAATAATAATAATAATAATAATGAATACGATGAAAAACAAGCCACTCATTAAATCTTTTGTCTTCTATCAGGTTAAATCTGGGATTCCGGGGAAGGGGGCAAGGGTTTCTTCGGTAGAGCTCTGCATCGAAACTTTTCAATCGATACGATGGGTACATTAATAAAATGGGTTGACGTTATCGTTTATTGGCGAGTGAATATATATATACAAATATATATATATATATATATATATATATATATATATATATATATATATATACATATATATGTATATATATATATATATATATATATATATATATATATATGTATATATATACATACACACACACACACACACACATATATATATATATATATATATATATATATATATATATATATATATATATATATATATATATATATATTCCAATGTGTTCCTCACTTACTGTGGTTCCTTCCGTCTTTCTTTCTCCATCTGTTCGTCAAATCATATATAAGTATACAAACGTACTAATATACTTATTTTAATCCGTCACTCCAACTATCTATTTATCTATCTATCTATCTATCTATCTATCTATCTATCTATCTTGTTGCTTGTCATGTTTACCCTCTGTCCCACCTTTTGCTGAATAGAATCAAGTGATGTTAAGTCACTAAAAATATATTACAACTCAGGGTGTCCGAAAGGCAGTGCTCACAGTGTTGCCAGCTCAAAAATGTTTTCGCGCAAAATCGACCTCGAAAAAGTGTCAAAAATGCAAAAACGTGCTAAAAGTACTGCTATGCATCCCATGGCTAGATTCTAAACATGGCTGGGAAATAGTTAAAATAGCACTGAAAATAGGGTTAATATAGCTCAAAATATTAAAATTTCACGCTGCCAATTTATCACGAAAAACCCTATATTGACAATACTCGGTACAAAGTTGCTTCAGATCCCCCCTACTCACATCATTTCGCCATCCTGTTTTAACTGTTATAATCCTTTCAGTTTGCTTTCTCTCTCTCTCTCTCTCCCCCTTTCTCTCTCTCTCTCTCTCTCTCTATCTATCTATCTATCTATCTATCTATATACATATATATATATATATATATATATATATATATATATATATATATATATATATATGTATATATATATGTGTGTGTGTGTGTTTGTGAGTGTGTGTATGTGTGTGTGTATTCGTTTGCATGCTTATATATGATTAGACAGGAACTGATAAAGAAAGGAAAGAAAAGAAAGAAAGAAAGAAAGAAAGAAAGAAAGAAAGAAAGAACTATATATAGAGAGGAACGCATTGAAATATATATATATATATATATATATATATATATATATATATATATATATATATATATAGATAGATAGATAGATAGATAGATAGATAAGGAGGGAGAGAGATAAATAGATATATATTTAGAGAGAGACGGGGGAGAGAGAGGGAGTTGAGAGAGAGAGAGAGAGATTTGGTAAATTTGAAAGAAAAAGGGAAGTGTACTTCAGTCCCCCAAGATTTCGTTAGTCATATTTTGTTTTTCTTAGAGTCATATTTTGTTTTCAAATCAACTGCAAAAAGAACATAAAAAGAGTCTGACTACATCTTTTTTCTTGAAAAAATTAATTCAGATTATCATTGTCGAAGAAGAATAAACCCTTGACAATCTTTGTTATGCATCCTTGCACACAGCAGGGATTTTTTCACTTTCAACAAAGATGTATTCTCCTCCTCTTTTTGTGTCTGTTCATTCAACCATTCATCTATCAACTGTTTCATCAAGAACCCGGATAATTCGTTTTGGGTATCAACCCTTCAGACTTACACAGAAGCAAAGGAAAACACTTTTTTCTCGTTTACAGCAATGCTTGTAAAGTAAGTGGCTGTTAACAGGAAAACTGAATGTTTGCTCCTATTTCTTTTTTTATTTGGCTCAACCAGAAAAAAAGAAACACAAAAGGCTTATACAACAGAAGAAGGCTGCACAATGAATCGGTCGAAACGATATTCAAATTAGGTTAGTTTAGTGTCACTTTACTACAATACAGTAGAATATGAATCTCGATGAAAATGACGCTGGTAAAAAATGGTTCATTCAATCAAAACAAAAGTAATATGAAGGGGAAATATTCCAATAGATAAATAAACGTAACAAGTAAAATGTATTCAAAATCTGGTTAGATTATTACATCTAATTACAAAATTAGATTAATTAGACTTATTAAAAGTGAATGCTGCATCTAATACCTTGAATTAACTTTTGGATGTTTTGCAACCTTAAATTGATAATATTGCTGTTTATGTGGGTCCATAGTTTTCAACTTGTGCCATTTTATTAGGGAAAATGATACATTTGATATCGTGGGATATCCATTGTAGATCAAACTTCACTATGTTGGTAATGATCTCCTTGGATAACTTGCTAACCAGTGCTGCACAGTAGGGGTCCAGCACAACTATTGGATAGTTATAGTGCTTACAATAAAACGTTTTCTGATCTCATCCATCTTTTCGACACCTTTTTCTATTTGTCCTTTTTAGAAGACCTCAACCTTTCCAAGTCTGAATTAAAGAGTAAAGAGAAACATCTTCCATAAAGACTCCATTAGGATCTATTGATGGCCATTCTTCCCTTGACCGTCACAATCCCAGCAGAACAGCCTCGGGGGTTTCATGATAAAATCCGAGGGCTAAACGTCTTTTTTCTATCCCTGTGTGTAACTCCTTTCTCACGGCCTATCATGCCCCACTTTCTTTTCCCCCTCTTCTCAATGGACTTTATTAACTTGGAAATTTATTTGCAACTATCGTCGTTCTTGTATAAATTCACTTTTGACTGAGCGGCAAGAAGTAGTGGTGAGTTTTTGCGAGGTCAAAGCTACCACTTCTTTTTTGCGAGGGTCAAGGCAGCCACCCTTCTTTTTCGTGGGAGTCAAGGCAGCCACTCCTTCTTCAGGGGTAAATGAAGCGGAAAATAACACAGATAAAGACTTCATTGCTTTAAGGCACAAACAATTCAATCTTCTTTTTTTATGTCCGTTATAAACGAACTTCTACAAGGAGTGAAAGAGAAGGAAATAACGCGGGAACCAATTTTAATGATTGTTTTATGACGAAGATTCTACCTATCATCACATTTTTCTCACGTTGACCAGAGAAGATTTTTTATGACTTACCTCTGTTCATTTATTACCACCCTACTCTCTCTCCATCTCTCCAAACATACATGCACATACTCGTATGTACATACGCACACGCACACGCACGCACGCACACACACATTCAGACACATTATTGGATACCTTGCAATCAGTGTTCAGGAGGGGAGTGTCTTCTTCTTCTTCTTCTTCTTCTTCTTCTTCTTCTTCTTATTATTATTATTATTATTATTATTATTATTATTATTATTATTATTATTATTATTATTATTAACAACAATTTCACACCTGCTGCCTGGTGGTTACTGTTGGAGGTTGAGTGACAGGAAGTCTCCTCAAGTCTCCAGCCTCCGCTCCACACTCTCATAGCAGTACTGTGGTTTACAGTTTCACACCAGTTGCCCGGTGGCTATCGCTTAATGACAGTAAGTCTCTTCAGGTCATCGGCCCCCTTATCTCATTTCATCTCTCACTCACCTATCACAGCAGTGCTATGGTTCGTACCTCCTCTACCATTTGGGTGTTTTTCTCCCTCCTCGTCTGTTAGGCTACTGCTATCAGCTGGCGTCGTAGATCTCATATTTCTAGCACTTTCCTCAGTATTTGTGCAGTTCCTAGTATTTGTATAGTCTCAATCCTTCCTTTTATCCCGAATTCCTCCAATATCTATATATACTATCGTTATTTTTACACTCCAGTATAATACTACTCAACAATTTTCACCCTGATTTTTTATTTCAGATTTCTTGTATTCATCATCATCATCATCATCATCATTATCATCATCATCATCAGCAGCAGCAGCAGCAGCAGCGGCAGCAGTAGCCATTTAGCGTCGGTCGTTGAACATAAACCTTCCCTAAGATTTGCCAGACCTCTCTATGATGGGCATAGTGGAGCCAATACTTCAAGAACTTGACTAGTTCATCTCATATTTTGCCGGCTGCGTTTTTGCATATGATCTTTGAGGATCCACCTTGGGAGTCAGAATGTCCAGCTGTTGCCTGATATTCTTGCGATATGACTGGCCCATTGTCATTTGAGTTTTCCAATGATTTCTTTGATATCTCTGACCATTTTGTTTTTTTAATATACTTTGCTATCCTGTGATCTCTCCTCTGGAGGTTGAGTATGATTCTTTTTTTATGTTTGTTGCTTGATGGTGGATCTCTTGATAAGGTTTCATGTTTCAGCTCTATTGGTGACTATGGGGAGGATGCATTGGTCGTGTGCCTTTTTTATTAGAATTGATAGAATTTTCTTGTTCTCGAAGGTTGAGCTGGCTCTATTGAAAGCTTGTCAACATAGAGTGATTCCACGTGTTTGTTGTTCATGGCATTTGTTTTACTTCAGTTCATGTGAAGGCCTACTCTCTCGCTTTCTTCATTTAATTCGTCTAGTATTCTTTGGAGATCATAAGGTTTCTCAGCAAAAAGGACGGCGTTGTTAGCAAATCTGTGCTTACTTACGTAATCGTCGTCTATTCTAATTCGTCTCCCCAGACCACGTTTAGGAGGATCATCTCATGGCAGGCTGTAGAGAGTTTGGTTGAACTGGCATTGCCTTATCTTTCTCCTTTTTCGATCTGAAATAAATGAGTAAATACGGAATTTGTATATTTTTTGTTTGTAGAGAAAAAATCTTCAGGTTGATGTCTTTGCGGTTGAATATCCTTTTCATATTGATTCATTTTTAACCCAATACAATCAAAAGCACAACTTTACACAACCTTTTCAGAGGCATATCTTGGATTTTGAGAAGGTGGATCTGGTGGGGAGGGCAATTTTTAAATTATTTTTATTCCATCTGCAATTACACAATAGATATAATAATTTGAAAAAAAAATTTATGATTAGTTGGGATCAGTTGTGCTTTTTATAAATATAAAGTCTTTATTCTAAAACAAATTGTGTCTTGCCCAAGCTTGGTCTCTCTGGATTCGCACCTACATTTGACAATTGGTGTACTAGATGATTATCAAGTTTTCAGTGAGGATATTTTCAGCGTAGTCAGAGGGTCCTTAACAGAAAATCTTTACGGTAAAGAAAAGAAGGAGTGGTGTAAATGAAAAAAAAGGAAACACACACACACACACACACACACACACACACACACACACACACACACACAGAGTGGTAATGATACAACACAATAAAAATAGGCGATGAAAACAAAGCGATTGAAAATATGAATAGACTTCTTTGCCACAAATGGGTTCGTTTCACTTAGCATTTGTTTATGTTCACCATTACTACTTTTCTTTATTCTATTTTTTCTGAAGGAGGTTATTTTGTTCTTGTTTTTTGAGAAGGATTCTTTGTTCAACCATGTCGCCTGTCTGACTGAGATTGTAACGTTGGATAACGAAGGACTTACGTGAGAAAGCGGCAAGATCTCCCTTCACAATAGAGTAATGGGTGAAAAACAAAAAATTGTGGTCAGCTATCTTATGCACGTGACGTCGGCTTCAGTCAAAAGAGACGCTGGACTTCCGTAACACAATCACCAGGAATAGTGGTGGCCGAAAATATTTAGGAGATAACAAAGAAGTCCAGTAGAGAAATACACTGACTTATATACACAAACGCAGAAGACTTCACTACTGTAACTGTGCATGTACCTGTAGATATACGCATGTAAGTTTATAAATATATGTATAGAAACATGGATATATTCAGTGACAAATCTAAATCTGTTTCGTGTTAAACACTCATTCAAACTAGTACTGAGCTTTATAGGTTACATTTTAAACTTATATATATATATATATATATATATATATATATATATATATATATATATATACATATATATATATATATATATATATATATATATATATATATATATATATATATACTAGCATTGTACCCGTAGAATATGACAGGCCTGGAGAAAAAAAAAAATAGAATGTAAACCTCGGCTGAAAATTATTTTTCGATCGATTTTCATATTTTCTGTTTCGTAGTCACTTTCAAACAATAAGGCAACAGAATCGGGTAAAACAATTTTTTTTTAGCATAAGAAAAACATTTTTTTTTCATAAAAGATCAGATTTTTATATTTGTTCATGTCGTACTACTAATAGTGATGTTGAAGCAAATACACAAACACTCAGCTGTATACTTCAGCGTATGTGAACACACAGATGCAAGCTTTGCTTTACTCTCTCCCTCTCTTTCTGTTTACTTTAGCGTGATAGAAACCGACAGCGAAAAAAGTGGCCCGATCTGTTGCACAATATCCAGGAAATCTCAAAAGTAATGTGTACTCAGATCTTAAGAACTATTTGTGGAGAAGAAATAATTTTGTTTTTGGTGAAAATCATCATTGATTAGACTATGCACATCTGCAACTGTCGGAACCATCAATCACAACTGTTCACACAGCTTTTAAGCTGGTCTGTCTGGCTGGCTATGCATGTCTATAAGACATGCAGGCCGCACCAATGGAGCTAGTGGGATTAGAATTTAGATGTTTTCTCCTTATAATGCCCACCGATGTTTGTAGGAGTAGGTTTAATTTACAATGTAAGAGTACGCCATTTCAGTCCCTTAGTTTGTGTCCGGTAGCATTCACGCTTGTTATTTTGTAAATTCGGATTTTTTTGTTGTGATTGGTACTAGATGACAGAAGTAACATTCATTAATCACCCTTTTCAAAATTTTTAATTGATCACTCCTAACACAGCATACTGCCCCAAAACATTGGTCATACGATAGTTTCTACTGAATGACTAAGCAGATCTGTTCATTGTTCATGGTCAATCAGGTAAAAAAATGCAGCAAAAGCTATTCACTCGATCTTTTTGCTATGGATCAATTTTTTTTTAAGCATCTCAAACATTTCTCCATAGGGGTGAGGATTTATCCACCCACAATAAAATGGAAGAGCTTTCAATGGATTCTTCCGAATTTTGAATGGAGAATGGAGATTGTTTTTGGAAGAGGATAGATGACTTGCTGCCAAGATGGTACAAATGTATAAAAGCAAAAAAGAATATTCAATTTTTATTTTGTTTGCACTGGTAAACTCGAAATCCCCATATCGAAATAATGCAACCAATGTATATAAAACTCACAGAGTGTTTGTATGAATATTAACAGAAATCTCTACGAAAACTCTGTGATTCGACTTAATTGGAGATTTGAATTCTATTACAAGTCATGTTTATTTAAGAATCCTCATAGATGATAACTTCTCCGATCGGGTTTCAAACTGGAAAAGCCTTCAATGAATTCATCAGTTCTTTGAATGAAGAGTTATTCAGAAAGAGGATTGACAACTTTCTGCCATGGAGAATGTATTTTGATTGATTAATTAATTTCTTTCGATGAATTACTGTTCTTCAAATTGCTGTTTGCAAATAAATGAACAATATCATGCTGAAAAACCCGATGTTGGTGTTTTCACCTGTGTATCTTATATAAGGTGCAGGATTTGGTATTAAAAACCCCAATAAATATTAAAAGAACTTGGCTCTAGAAAAAAAGGATTTTGCTTTGCACATGGCGAATGAAGGAAAATGTCCATGAATTCTTTCTTTTTTTTTCTCAATTTATTATGCGTAACTGAATGAATAGTTTCATGTTGAATAATCAAATATTTGTTTTCTTATCCTGTATATCTGGTAGTTGGCACAGGATTTAATAATGGAACATTATAAACATATCAGAAACCTACATGGCCGATGAAGGAAAAAGCTGTTTGGTGTTGCATTTTTGTAATTCAGGATTTACAATTTTAGAATTGAAGGCTCTCGCAGTGTATATGTATCAAAGAGTGTAATAAATATATGGGACCCTGTAAAAAAATCCAAGACAAGAGAATATCTTTTAAATCTTTAGTCGTTATAAACGGGTATAAGCTTTTTGAAATATCTGCCTTGAAAATCAGCGTTCAAAATTTCCACTGATATGTAGATCTGAACACCGACCTTTGGCACTGGCCAAAAGTGCATAACTATCTTGGCCTCGAAGATAACTGCAATTTTCCTGCAATTCGCTGAGTTCACTACAACGCCAATGCAAAGAGATTTGGGGAAAGAGAGGAAGGTAGTGAAATGAGAAAAATGAGAATGCTTTTTCTTGTTTGTGGTAAATACATTTATACTGAAATATATATTTGCCTAATTTATCCAAACGTAAATGATCACGTCATTCTCAACGGGTATTATGTCAGTGATGTCATTGGTAGCGAAGAACAGAACTTGCTTGAGAAAGTACCCCCAAAAAGGGAGTTTTGTTGTAAAAGTTATGTCAGAACAACACAACAGAGAGACAGAGAGAGAAAGAAAGAAAGAGGGATAGAGAGATGCTCTTTTACTAATTTTCGACCTCACAGAAACAATCGTTGGGAATATGATACCTAAAAGCTATCGACTTCAAATATTTTAAACGAGAATCGAGAGTTCAAGGAGGCGCCCACCATTATTGCCAGATCACGAGATCTTGAGTAGAAAATGATTTTTTGGTGAGGAGATACCAAAAACAAAGATGCACATTTCTATTAAGTTTCCAGTAAATCTCACCCAAAACAGCTATAGATAGAGATAACCGATTCTAATCGATTTCAAAACATAGGGTTTAAAGGCCATTATTGCCAGATCATGTGACCCAGAGGAAATGAATTTTTTCTAGATAATAAGCATCTTATCAAGGGTCACCTTTCTGTCAAGTTTCTAGTAAATCTAACTCAAAATAGCTGAAAAACAAATTTGGGACCAACCAGCCGACGGACTGAGTCTCTCTCATAAGGCGAGGAATCCATGCATTTGATTTTTTTTTACCTTCGATAAGTGAGAAAGTCACGTGATTTAAAATGAAAAATGAATTCTCTCAAACACAGACATAACTTAGCAATGAATTCATATCAAAAACTTTTCGTTCGGACAGTTAAATAGTATTATAAGAAGTCTGTTCTGACAATTTTTAGATGCAGATATGCATCTCTAAAACTCACTTTGACGGTCCCCAGTTGGCTGATATAAAATAGTATAATATAATTTGAAAAATTACGCCATCAGCTTTCGCAAGCATGGGATTAAAGATAAAAATTGCCCTTTAAGATAGAATTGATAAAAAATAAAGTTTCCTTTCTAACGGCCCCCTTTTTTGCTTTTTATCTTCCAGTGGTCCCCTTATCCACAGTTTACCTTTCAGGGCCCCCTATCAGTTTCCCTTTCTGTGGTACGTGAACACTACTAGAATTCCGTTCTTGTTAAGAATTAGTTATATTTGTTAGTTTGATCTATGGGTAGTGCCTTATACTCTGCAATAGAATTTGAATGTCATCCTGAATTTCTCGTTTTTCAGGCCCCAAACCTTATAGTTTAACCCTTTCAAGATTATCCTATTAAGGTGTTTAATGCATTCCCTTTAAAATTTTTCTTTTAATTGCTAGAAAAATTGTACTTTCATTAAATGAAGATTATTCTATATTTTGAAATACCAAAACCATGATGGAGTACATTTGTCCCATTAGACTTTTATCCCTCGACTCGTGAAAAATCTGGAATTAGCTGATGACTTTGCTTATATATCTTTTCTATTCAGTCATGTTTCTACATGTGTTTCATACAATGAAATACGTCATTGTCGGCAGTTGTAAAAGTCAAGAAAATTTTGCTTACTGTTTTTTTTTCTCGTGTCACATACCTTTTACTCTATTCATCTACTTTTTCAGGTCCTGAAACTGATGATTTTAGCCGGAACGAACAACTCTATATTTTCAAACAAAACGCAATACACTTATGATAATAATAATGACCATTTTCGTTTTGAACATTTTATGCATTTTTTAGAGGGCATGTTATTCACACTTCCATTTGATTGAAAAATATATCTAGTTAGCTGTTTGAGACAGTTTGTCTCCTGGCTGGTTGACCTGGAACTGAAAGATCGTCTGTTAAAGAGTTTAAGAGCTTGTCAAGTTTTTGTTCGATCCAACCTCGAGTGATCCACGTTGGAAGTAGTGATGTCCAGTGGTTGTCTCATATCCTTGTTAATATATTGTGCAGTCATATGGGCTTTCCATGCAATGTTCAGCGTGATTTTCTCTGGTGCACATAGCATAGTTCTTAGTTTTAGTGCCAATTTTTTGGTTGAGATCAGTGTTTCAGCTCCAATTGGTGACTATCGCGGGGATGAACCGATTTATTTGTTTGTTTTTTTTTAATTTGAGTTTAATATTTTAACTGGCTAGTTCTCTGTTGTCGACGTCTGTGAGAAAAATCTTGTAAAAGATTCAGCGGTAACAGAGAACTAGCCAGTTGAGATTTCAAGGTAAGTTGAAAAAAACAAAAAAAGCAACCTTTGATGAGATGGTGAAAAAGCAAATTAAGCGACACCAGAGAAATGGTTCTAGCGAATGCTTCGTGGGTATTGTGTGAGGCATATTTATATGTACATACGCATATGTATCATATTCGTATATATATATATATATATATATATATATATATATATATATATATATATATATATATATATATATGTATAACTTTGCTTTTTTTGCATTAGCTCTTTGAGCATTGGGTCTTTTTGCATCGGATATATCTAATTTTATTGGATATTACTGCATTTTCCTTTTTGTATTGGCCGTTTTTGCACTGGACCTGTTTGCAATATTAAACGTATTTGCATCTATTGTTTTACATTGGACGGTTTTGAATTCTCGATGTTTTCGTATTTTGGACGCTTTGTCTATTTGTTTATATTCCTGGAAAATAGGTCTCGGATTTTTTTTATATTGGACTCTTTTGTTTGGACATTTGACTTAGCACCGAAAAACTCAGTCTGAAAGTAGAAACGTCAAGCAGAAGTCCGGCCTTTATTTCCTGCATTGCTGGCTTGAACTCCGACATCCTTGTATAAAGCAATCTTATCGTCTCCTTCGCCGCTACAAGCCTTCCCCTTCTGGTGAACGATAACTAACCAACCCATTTAACCCAGGAAATAGTATCACATTGCCACCGATACTGGACAAGCTCACTAATTACCAACAGAAAAGAAACTTAGTTCCATGTGTTGTGGTTCCTGCTTTTACTGCTCCTGTTTTCTCTATTTTGTTTTTGTCACCTCGACGCCCGTTCCTGGCGACGATTCGACCACAGCACCAGAACCTCATCCGTCGATCTTTGCACGAAATAGGGGAGGATGACAGCGGGTGTGGAATATTCTGGAGGCAGCAACGACGGTGTGATAAATGTTACCATGTACCTAGATTCTTGAACCAGCAGCGGCTAATAGGATTAGAAATATAATCCGAATTTTAAGATGATGCATCGTCAATTATTAAAGATTTTTACCGGTATTTCTTGACTAATTGATATTGTTTTCTCCATCGCACCTCCATGTCATTATGTGACCGCTAGTAATAAGCACTGATCAAAAATTAATCGTAGAATGACGTTTTGAGATAATTGATTCAGGTGTATTGCAGGGTTGCCAGTTGATATTTTTCCAGACCAAAATTGGGAATATATGGCACTGAAAAAAGCTTTTTGGTCCCGAAAATGAAGATTTGGTACCGAAGAAGTATTTACGAAAACTAACAATCCTTCATGCACGAATCATATGATACGACATCATTATACAAGAACAATAGATTTAAAAAATATGCATTCAAATCTATTTGGTTGTCTGATTATTGATTTTTGGTTATTTAATCATTTTAGAATTGCTACTTAATTTGGTCCTAAGACATTAAGATTTGGTGCCAAGACGATGCAAACTTGGCCTCAAGACAAGAGACATCGGACGACCCTAATATATCTGTTGAGTATTTGGTGTTTGAGAGAAAGAGTCAGGCAAATAAAACCCCAATAAAATCTTGAGAAAGACAGATGAATAAAACGTTTCATTGCAGTTAAAAAAAGCTGTCATTCCCTCCTGATGGAAAGTTGGCGTATAGGTCATCACCTCTAGATCTCTTGGCGTCTTTGATCTTTTTTGATTTTGGAAGTGTGCCGACCAACAAGCTTTGTGGGTGGTTCAAAACAGATCAAAATCAAAAACAAGGGGTCAAGGGTTGGTTTGTATGAATCACAGGAGGATATTCATGGGATTTCATAATATTCACCGCAGCGGAAAATTAATACAAATTTGAAGAAGATAGAAGGGTCGTTGATAGGTCGCTTCTTGTGATCTGTTGTTGACAGAGCGTGTTCTGAGCCATTAGAGTGAAGTTTACTCACAAACACATGCACGAATGGGGTCAAGTAGATCTACTTATACAATGAACAGTATGATTTTCTATTTCTCTGTTTGTATCAATGGACATTTCCACTTAATGGTAACAATTTTGCTAATAAAATGGACTCTTCCGCTAAAACAATTTCAGTAGTTTCATTTCTAATGAATCATTTCATTGAAACTCATGCATGAATTCTCTCATGGTATTAACTAGTTTGTATATAAATAAAAGATATTGCCTGTGGCCGATCAGTGCGCGAAATGGACTCGGCGAACCGAGTTCAAATTCGGACTGAGGCTAATGGTCTTGGGAAAGGCATGATTTCGCCCCTCCACCTGCAATGACTATAATGAATTATGGCGAAGTTAGTGACCTCTCTTTGGGTGCTGGTTGCCTTTACGTCTGTTTCACAAATCACAAAACTCGAAGATCAAGCTGTTACAGAGACACTGCTGTAGCTAGCGTGAATCTCAATAGACTGAGATCGGTAAGAAGCTAAATAGTTTGCAGATAGAATTATAATGAACAGACTGAAAAAGATATATTACAGATTGAAACGTCTCTATTGTAAAAACTGAAGTGAAATGATACTCCTAGGTAGTTTCAAACTTCAGATTAAACAGTTTGCTGTCCTTTGAGATTCGTGCAGATAGGGTAGTGCCCGTTCCAAAGGTGCATGTTTGGAAGGGGCCAGACTTTATGGTGTGTGGAGCAGCCTACCATAATTATCATGTAAAACAACTTCCTGTCCGTCGTACGAGACCACGGCCTCGAAGTTTTTCGTTTTCTTCTCTTTATTGTAACCAATTTAGATATTTTATACAAAAATTTAGATCTATTGCCAATTTAGATAATCTAGATTTAGATTTATATCAATTATCTTAGATGAAAGATCTATAATTAGTATTTTTCATTTGATTAGATTTCTTGAGGACTGCCGATCCAAACAACTTCAATCTTGACAGTACAATGCCTGGTGAGCTGACTAATATACCTAGCGAATATCAATTTCCTACGATTTCCAGTTGTCGAGTTATCTTGGTGTATAGAAACAAGGATTTCTTCAATCATAATGAGATATATCTTATCTATATCTAGTTATCTCTTAATAGCTCACCAACTACCGTGCTACGTTAGGCGTCACACAAAGGCCTCAAATGAAGAACGAATTTATTCTTCAAGACAAGATTGCCAATCCCTACTCTACACCGAGATGCCTAAAGGTAGCCCTAGAGGTAACCTTACTTGAGTACATTATATCAGTTCAGTGTTCCCACTAATGTGGCCTTGTGCCAGACTAAGATAAGCTTCATTACTTGGTCGAACAACCAAATCATGTTCATTTCATTCGATAAAAAGTTTATTCTGCTTGAATCGAAGAGAAAAGATTTTCTCCCTCATAAAACGAAACAAGTTAGTCATTCCAATGTCCATTGATCATGGATCATCCTTTAATCCATCTTTTTATTTGTGTGTCGGAAGAAGATTAGTCTGCAGGTGGTCATCTGACCAGTATTGCCAGCTGTGTGACCACTGACTGACCATCTACCTTGTCTATTGTTGCTTCATCTTCCTTTCTCCCTCACTCTTTTTCTGTCTTTTGAATCAAGCTTTTTTCTTCCATGTTTGATTTCAGTCCCCAACCACACACGAAGAGTTACCCAAATGTGTGGGAAACAAAGAAACGTTGATAAATCAGTTTATGAATCAAGTTTACCGGCGTTCCCCGTGTCTCACCGAATATTTCACTTATCCTTCAAAATTTCTCCTGGGACGAAAGAACCACATTTACTACAATGTCTTTTCCTTTACGTTCCCCGCTTTTAGGCAGCATATTATACACACACACACACACACACACACACACACACACACATATATATATATATATATATATATATATATATATATATATATATATAGAGAGAGAGAGAGAGAGAGAGATAAAATCAAGAAGACAAAGAATGGGATCAGTGCTTATCCGTTAAAAAACAAAGATTCCAATCCTCAAAATACTTTTACCCACTGAAAATCCTGAACAGGTGGCATTGCACCTGTGGAGACATAAAATTACAGGTAGAAATCTGCAATGATAATAAAACTCATATATAAGCATGTTTTGTGTATGTCAATGTGTGTGGATAGTTTTCATCGAGTACACCTTTCGGAAGCTATCCAAAAGTTTGGGTAATCTGAGGCACGAAACGGCTTCACAAAGAAAGAAAAATTGACAGGAATTGGTTAGCGTATTTCATAAGATGGTGAACAATTTAGACTGGTTTGGGAGAAATTGGCCCCACGACGACCACGAAAGGGAAATTTGATGAATCTCAAGGAAGGTGTTTGTGCCAACAACGGACATTAAAAGTTTTCTAAATTCGAAAAAAAAAGAACCTTGAAAACAAGGAAGTAATATGTGATCTGGTATTTTTTCTTAGAGGAAACGGGAGGTTTATCCTTTATAGTAACAATGGGTGAATTGTAACAATCCAATTTTACCCAATCAGAAACAAATTATTGTCACATTACTCATTCTGCGCATACACCATAAGGTCCTCTGTTTGCTTGGAAAAAATCATTTCGTTTTAGAGGATCGATAGATTTTATGACAAAAATTCGTTTTTTTTGGGGGGGGGATGAGGGGTATAAACCGAAAAGCAAAATCATTTCCCTCACGAACTGATCGACAGGAGACAATCTTATTGATTGAGCGAAATTGGCAAATCGTGAACAAAAAAATATTCGCTTCTAATAAATAAATACATTTATACAAAAATATTTTTAAAAAATTTTCATTTGTAAGTACTGGAATAGAAACAGAAGTGGAGTTTGACCCTGAAGCAGACAGCTTTTTTTTTTTTAATAAAATTTCTTCATCTGGATTTTTTAAAGAAATTTTTCTTTGCCCGTGCATGGAAAGGGATCCAGACGCCCTGGATCCTCTGATGCATTTGTTCTAGAGCTGTACTAAACTAATCCCCTATTTACCAGACCCCCTCCCCCGAGAATAGGATTTGACACAAGGTCACTTTAATGCAAGGACCCTCACAGCTAATGCATTGTTCAGGAACTTCCTTGAAAGTGTGGGTCAGGAATTTCTCTTTAGTCCTCGCGATTATTTCTGCGAGGACATGGAGTACTTGACTTGGCCACAAGGGGAAGCTTAGTCCCACTAGCCCAGACTACTCAGGACAACGCCAAGAGCATCACAACTGTGACCATCTGGTCCGTAATGATTTTCTAAATATAAAGCTTATTAAAAATCAAGATCGGCAGTAAAGATTCGAAACAGGGAGGAGTGTCAGAGAGCGTATGTCTCTGCAAACGGCATCCTCACTGAAAACTGAATGCATATCAGCCCGTATATTGCTACAATGCAGGATAGGTAACTGTAAAAAATTTAAAAAAACATTAGTGATTCGTCCGAAAATTTAATCGAAGATTCAATCTTCCTTAGTCCGTGACTCACTTTTCCGGACGATGTCATTGAAATCAACTGAGAACTCTTGGAGGCATCGTGTTAACAAACATGAGTGAATACATGAATGTATGTAATGAGAAAAAATATCCCTTATTATTTTGTGGACAGAAACATAGCTACGATGCAAGGGAAGTAACAGTAAAAAAAACTCTGGATACGCCACCAAATCTATACCTCAGCCCATGATCCACCCTTCTTCAAAATGTTTTTGAAATTCATTGAGAACCTTTGAAAATATTGAGTGATAGACAGATGAACGGACAGACACCAGTGGATACATCAATCTTTTCCAACATCGGCGGATGTTAAAAAGAATGGGAATAATACTTGGTGATCTTTGGGATTTGATTAGTATATGATCTTCTGTAATTGATTGGTGCAGTAGAATTTCCCTCATTCCATTTCATTTTATTTGGCCTTAGGCCATGGTAAGCTAATATCATGAAATATCAAGAATAGGAAAATGGCTTGTAACTAGGCATCGTCCCACTGCTACTTTTTCAGGGGTGGGAACAAAACGATATATTTCCAGGGTGGGATGAGATGATATACTAGAGATACGTTAGCAGCAACCCTGTTTCAAGCGAATGAAAATAGCTATTTTCATATGGGTACATTGAGTTGATGTTAGATGAAACAATTGTGCGGCACCATTATCCTTTATTGACTATGAGGTTCAATCTTTCAGAACATCTTACCTTAGGTGAGAAGACCTGATCCAGGAGGGGGGGAGTATCATTTCCACCCAGTCTCAGCAAACGCCCATGAACCCATTTTTGTGGTTGCGATATTTACGTATTACCAGAGGTTGGTGTCTGATTTCAATTGCCGATTAAGTCAAGATGGTCTACTCCATTCGGGAAACAGACAAAATACAATCTTCTTGTCTCTATTTACATATTTCGCCACGTTTGACCTCTAAAGAAATAAGCAGTGGTTCGGAATGCTGCTTTTCAAGGTGAGATTGCTTTCTCTACTTGAAGACTATTGCATATACTGACTTCACCGGCGTCTGGGGGCTTTCAAAACGTGGAAAACCGTCCCAAATCATTGCAAAGCCAAGCAATGATGATAGTGATGATAATGGCCTCGTGCTGTGCCAAGTTAAACTTGTGAATATTGAAAACAGCAAGAAAGAGGCATTTATTTTCTGAATACAACACACTTCCTGGATACAAGGGGGAAGTTGTGTAAACGACTCAACGAAAAGAAATCTCAATGGAACTCATTGAAAAAACTTTTGAGATATTGGATGGACCAAGAGGATAAACAGTCAAACTGACAGACAGACGATGTTGAATAAAGAGAATTGGGAAATATTTGATGAGCTCCAGGAGGTGATTGGCCTTTGAGCTTTTGTAAACGTCACGCTCTCCGAAGATCTTTCGAACAATGGAACATGATTTGTTGATAGCTGTGAGCTGTAAGTGACCAAATAAAGGGACAGATTATTTCTTTGAATACAACATACCACCTGGAAACAAGGGAGGTAATTGTGTAAACGACTTGAACGAAAGGCTCGGGCCAAACGGAAGAAGAACTGAATAGAGGTTGAGTGGCTTGTTCTCTGCCTGCGTGGGTAGCCGGGTATGCAATCACGTCTGAATCGGGGTAGTCAAATATGCTCACAAACGAACTGACAATGCAGAGTTTTATATAACGGCCTCAAGTATAGAAGAGTATTTTATTTCGTATGTCAAGGATTAAGGTGTCCGATAATAGGATAAGTAAGAACGATATACATTTCAACTATTAGTTTTGTAATGGATACGAACTGGCTTTTACGATTACCCTGGGAAAATAGTCGACCCACTTACTAAAACAATGTTTTATCTATTCTCTCCGTTGCGTACTAACATATATATATAGACAGAAAGAGAGAGAGAGAGAGAGAGAGAGAGAGAGAGAGAGAGAGAGAGGGGGGGGATAATAGATTCTCTATACAAACACGTTTATGTTTCTCATTTCCTTGAAATTTCTCCTTTATCGGCCTTTTTTTTAAGCATCTTACGTTCTAGCCGATGTTGGGACAACGAAGGTTACGTTTACCTTTTGAGACATTTTTTTGTGGAAAAAAAGGGTCTCATATGTCGTTGAATACGGGACTTATAATAACAATTTGAAGTCACAGGTGAACTTTTTATAGCCATATAATACTTGAAGACATAAATAGTTCGCAATGGTATCAAGATTTTTTGCAAAAGTTTCTCATATATATATATATATATATATATATATATATATATATATATATATATATATATATATATCCTATTGGTAGTATCTATCTAAATAGTTTTCTGATTGTATGATATTTATATTCATTTTTGCTTAAAAGGATCTTAGCCAAAAAATCTGTTGAAAAGCTGAAAAGCACAACATGTTGCATCATTCAGAACAATGAAAAAATACAGAAACATCTTGAATAGCAATGCCTGTATAAATTATACTGCACATTCAGCTTTCATGTGTGTAAAAAATCATAAGTATTTGTAAGTTTATGTATCAAGAAATGGATGCATATGATCAGACTGAATGATCATAGATAGCATTATATATATATATATATATATATATATATATATATATATATATAAACTTTTATTTGAAATGATCTCCCGTCATTACATGGTTAATTGGAGGGCAAAGAGAAGAAAACAGGTGTTACAACTAAAAGATATCCAGAGAAAACGGTTTGCTGTTCACATGTTTGAGATTTGAGGAATGAATTCAGGAGATTTCTGAGATGCAGGTTGTTTAGAAGGAATGGAAAGAGAGGTGTTTGTATATGTGTAAGTGAGAGTCAGGTTTGGTCTGAAATAATGAAGGTTTGTGGGTAGAGGAATCAGGTGTTTGAATCTCTGTCTATGAGTATCAAGCAGGTTTTAGATAAGGGGTCAGTGAGGTGTGGTCAGGATGAAAATGGTCAGTTATCAAGAACGTTTTTGGGTATGTGAGTCTTTTATCGAATGGAGAAGTGGTTTCTAGCGTTTAATGGATGTGTGTTGACATATGTGTGCGAAGTGGAAGTGGGCTGTGTTGTTTTCAATCTTTTTGGTTGATGGTGGGTGAGATATTTCGTTTTTTTTTTCTCTAAGGGTTGGTATGTGTATGCTCATACTATTTCTCAAAGGGGTCTGATGTGTGTTTGCCAATTCTAATGTGTTCTTTCATGTGATTCTGTTAAAAAATCAATGTATGTATAGGGTTTACAATCTGGAAATGTCCATACCTATAGGTTATTGTATTGCATATAAAGGCTGCTTCGATGCGTATGCTTGTCGAGAAGTCGTATACTTTTGATGATGTGTGTTCTGTGAAAATTGAAATTGTGGTGCCGTATGTCTGTACGTTAAACCTGGGCGTTTGTCTTTTCATCCAAGTTTAGGGCTCTTTTGTGATCATATAGTCTTTTTTTTAATTGTCTGGACGTATCCCCGACGTGGATCTTGTTGCAGTCCTCACACAGTATTGCGTAAACGCCAACTTCGGATGGTGGGTGTTTGTATTGTGGTTGTTTAGCAAATCTTTGATGGTTGTTGAGGTATTGGTATCGATAAGTTTTTCAGTTTGCTGAGGTTGGAACTGCAGTTGGTGGGTAATATGACGTTTCTAATGGTGATGTTGTTATTCTATTCCTTCTGTTTGGTATTAGTTGTGTGGATCTTCTAAGGTTTCCACCTTACGTTGTACATGAAATGTCGTGAGTAAAAGAGTAAACAGGATTGTTCAATATATTTTTTTTATCAAGTTATTTTGGGTAACACATTCCGGGTGCCCTAATGTGGAAACCTATGATTAATCCTGATTTTATTTTTGGAGTATGGTGGAAGTAAAAGTGCGTGAAGTCGTTTTTCTCAGTGACTATGCGGAAGATGCTGTATTTGATGGTATTGTTGGATCTGTGTTGTAGGGTGTCAAGGAAACGTAGTGTGTTATTGGATTCTTTTTCTTGTGTGAATTTAATAAAAGGTTCTACTATGGATTACATATTAAGATGATTGGGTATAGTTTTGAGGCATTGTCGATGTAGCGAGAATAAAGGCTTTGTTGGGTATAATATGTGTAAAGGGCCTGATTCTGTATACTCTAGAGAAAGACAAGCTGACACTCCACTCATCAGAAACCCTATCGGTAAGCCGAATTTTTGTTTGTAGAAATTTTCGTTGAAGTAGGAAAAATATTGGTTTGTTATGAGAATGCATATTTTGATGATTTTTAATGGGTATGGATAGTTTGATCTTGGACTTTTTGGGGTGGTTATTTAATACATATAGGCATTTTTTTAACTGGGATGTTGGTGCTTAGTAATGTTACATTAAGGCTTGCAATGAAATTGTTTTTCATATCTGGTTTTTTATTTGTTAATTTTTTGTATGAGGTTTCAAGAGTTTTTAAAGTGGTTGGGACTGATTGTGCCTCGTAATGTGACTAGCATTTCTGATTTGCCGCTGCTCCAGCTATCTTATGGGGTGCGCTATTTATTTCTAAAATGGTTGGTCGTAAGGGGATGTTGGGTTTGTGGGTTTGGGGTAGGCCGTAAAATTTGGGTAAGGCTGGTGGTATTTTATGAGTTTGATCCATGTTTTGTTTTGCATTGTTATACTTTGGGATGCATTTGTTGAATTTCGATGTTTCTTTGTCAATAAGTGTTTTTTCATAGCTAAGGCTAAGGAGGGAAGTGATTTTGTCTCGTTAGGTATGGGTATGTCTATAATGACGACATCTTCCCCTTTGTCTGAGGTATGATGCATTTTTGTCATCCTTGGCTAGGTTTTCAATGCCGGTATATATCTGAACAGTAATATGCTGTTGTCGTTTGTTGTTTTTATGGAGGCAGTGATGATTCCTTGAATAAAGCCTTTGTTGAAGTCTGTGTCGGGGTGTCTGTTGTTCTTAGTGACAATATCAGTAATGTTTGTTTTTGAGAAGTCAGTGGCGAATTTCTGAGAGCTTCTTGTTCGGTGGATGTAGGTACTCCTTTGGATATATCGTGAATAAGGTCTCGGTATCCGATATTTTCCCACTAAACAACTCACAACATAGGAATTTCCTCACTTCAGTACTCAAATCTCAAACAAAGCATACAGTTTTTTTTCGGCAAGTTTCTCTTATATATATATATATATATATATATATATATATATATATATATATATATATATATATATTTACATACATACATACATACATATAGATATATATATATGTGTGTGTGTGTGTGTGTGTGCGTGCGTGTGCGTGTGCGCGCGCGTGTGTGTGTGTGTTGGTTTATCGGAAAAGTAACTACAACATGGTTAGGTTGATATAGTCACACGCGTATTCATTCATACACCCACAGATCTACTCTTTGAACTCCTCTATCTAACCTCTTTAACCAACTACGACTTACCGACCCAGCTATCAAGCGTACACACCCATACACACACGCCCTGTTGGTTTCATGTTAACAAGGCTGGTACGTATATACGAACTTCGAACTTAGTTGCCAACTCTAATTTCATTTTGAAATCCAAAAGAGAGGCAAAAGTAATCTAAATACATCTAAATTCCCAAGAAAAATAATCTAAAAAATAATCTGAGAATAGACTACATATTAATCCTTCATTCACTGCCTGAATGCTACATCAGAATATGAATGATAACAGTTCAAAATTTAAAGGAATATGTGATGATTATATTGAATTATTAATTCTACTTATTTTTGTAAGGGTTAATCAGCTATTTATGAGGGTAAAATTAAGATTAGCTCCAATTACAAATTTTGCAATTGAAATACTGATCATATACTTTATCTCTTTGAAAATTTCTAAGTTTTGAAAATAATGCGAAAAAAGCATTCGAAATTGAATGTAATTCATTTCATTTACACGTCAACATTTAGCAATCCCCGTTGAGGCTCCAAAACAAATTTCGCAAAAAACAGGAGGAAATATAATTATATATTTTTAACAAATAAGACTTAATTTATCTAAAGTTTTAGGATTTGTAAAAAATAATCTGAAAATATGTAAGCCTCATTTAAAAAAAAATCTAAATTTCTTTTTTTTACGTCTAAGCTTAACCAAAATAATATAAATCTAGATCTAAATCATCTAAATTGGCAACACTGCCTTCAACTCTGGACAGGCAACGGCGGGTTCACGCATGTTTGCCTAAATTGGCTGTCGACATCTCCAACCATCCTGAAATCAATCGGGGCCATTCACCCAAAGTCAAATAGTCTCGTGGCTGAACGACATTTTACGCCTCAATCTTTTTTATTTCCAAATATTTATGATGTTGTGGAATCACTAGCCGTCAAATGACGAAGCGAGTTTTTATTTTTATTTTTAGGGACACCTATCTATCTATCTATCTATCTATCTATCTATCTATCTATCTGTTCACATCTATCTATCTTACTTTTAATATCTATCTATCTGTCTATCTATTTATTTATTCCAGTATATCTTGCTGTGTAATTTCTTTCTCTCTTTCTGGTCCAGTCAATTCATATATGCATGCAAAAGGTTTGAATGTTTCCCCGTCTTTCTCCACACACACACACACATACAATACACATACACGCGTACCCACGTGTGTAGGGGACAAAAATCCTACAGAAAAACATAGACATGGACAAAACCCCCACATTCAAAGTGCAAAGCCAAACCCCCAAATTACAGTGATGAATGAGAATATAATTTTTGAAAAATCTGGTCTGGTATTTTAAATGCATTGTTTTAAAGCTTTCTGAATTAAGCAAGAATCACACTAGGTTAACAACCTTTTGGTAGAGCAAGATCGACTTTTTAGATCAAGAAAATCCCATATCCTAAAGAGAAGGGTTTACAACCAACGTATCCTACCGATGGTCACATATGGAGCTGAAACATGGAACCTAACCAAAAGATTAACCCTCAAACTGAGATCCAGGCAACATGCACATGAGTATATGAGAGAAAAAACAGGGGTCCAGGACATTATAGAAACTGTTATAAAACTCAAATGACAATGGGGTGGACATGTTGCAAGAATGGCAGATACCTGCTGGACATAACAACTTACAAGTGGATCCCCAGAGATGGCCGACAGAACATGAGATGGTGAGACAAGCTAGATGAATTCGCTGGCTCTACGATGCCTATGATAGAGAGGTCTGGCGAATCTTGGGGAAGGTCTATGTCCAACAACGGATGCTAACAGACTGATGATAATGATGATGATGATGATGATGATGATGATGATGATGATGATGATGATGATGCATTCAAAAAAATTTTGAAAATGCTACCACATACAATCACTTCAATTCTTCAAAGCAGAATTTCTTGTTTTTTTAACCGACTATTTCTTGTTTATTTATTTTATACGACACTTTTATTCACGTACACAAATGCATGCACACATGTACCCACACGAACATATCTATTCCAGGCATCATTTAAATATATCGAATTTAATATATCATATCCATACACATAAAATTCAATCTTTAGTGTACTGTAAGAAATTGAAATCAGTACACTTGGAAATGCCTTTCTTATATATATATATATATATATATATATATATATATATATATATATATATATATATATATATATATATAAGAAAGGCATTTCCAAGTGTACTGATTTCAATTCATATATATATATATATATATATATATATATATATATATATATTAAAATCTCTGCAATTCTGAACTCGCCATTCTGTCTATGCATTCAGAAAAGCCTTGCAACAAGAGGAGGTCGTGAGATGTCTCGTCGTCGATTGCGTTTTGGACGCCAGTCTGATAAAACACAAAAATCAATGAGGAACACAGACGAGGCTTGTATACGAGCGCCATCCCTTGATCTTTAAGGAGGATTTACATTTCTTTGAATGGAATTGTTGATGAGGAAAATGAACATTATTTACGTTACATTGCGCAAGCACACACGCACACAAACACACACATATTGGGTGCGTGTAGTTAATATATATTATTTATGTTAGCTTTTTTTTTATATAGAAACATGACATTAGTAACCGTTTAAATAGCTTTTCAGCGTCGCATAGCCGACGATATATTTGCTGTTATAGAGGACACAAAATTTTCAACAAAGAAAAATAAAATTGTTAACGAAATGCTCAACAAAGCTTCCATTTTCCGTGAAAATTGCATTAAGTAGAAGAACATTCTGAAATAAAATCAATTAGGGCATATCAAAAGTACATATTTTTTTTACAAACCTTTACTCCTAAGCTTATTTCATATACGCTCACCTAAAGACTATCTTTCTTCTTCTTCTTCTTCTTCTTCTTCTTCTTCTTCTTCTTCTTCTTCTTCTTCTTCTTCTTCTTCTTCTTCTCCTCAATGTGCTATGGACCTTCAGGACGTGGATGATCTAAGCTAACCACATCTTCCTTTTTGTTCGCTTCCACCGATTTTTGTCACTTTACAACAAATTATGCCTTCTCGTTGTTGTCAGAGGCTGGATGAAGGCCAGGCAATTCCTACCGTAGATGGTCATCCTCGTCGGGTGAGGAATCAGTCCAGTCCCAAAAGATCAGGCCCTTCACGCCATTGTAATCTTTGTATTGCCATATTTTTCTTGTGATGGCTAATGGACGGTTTCACATTACTTTCCCCGGAATGTTTTCATCGAGACACCAACTCTTGCAAGCTAGCTGTTGACAAACACTACGTATAATTCGAAAACACTATTAGTATCATTATTTTATTTATCGCATGATTATCAGTACTAATCAGCTGTATCTCATTTTTCAGGTGTTATAATGGTGGATATGAATTTCGGCAAATTTGAGGCATCGTTTTAAACTGGGCCTCAAAGTCGCCTAATCTGCTTGCATAATTCAGGAAGTGAAAAAAATGAAACAATATTCGTCCGAAATGCCCAAACCCAGTTTGAGTGTTTTAAAAATGGTTGGTAGTCCCTTGAAATAAAGTACAGAAGAAGGCAATCATCAGTTGCCGATTATGATGGTTCGAAACTCAAGGGAGAAGAGAACCCAATCAGCAGGATTTGAAAACTTTCAGAAGATTTACGACCGTTGATAAAATTTCTATGTAGAACATAACACAAGGACTCTTGAGAGATTAGAAATAAAAATACTTTTGATACCATCTGATATCAAGATATAAATTTTGATAATATCAATGTGAAGACAATAATCCACTTTCTAATCTCTAATCGGTTCATTTTAAGGATCACTACCTACTTTTGGTGCCATATAATTCAGAACAGAGAGGCACATTGGTGAGGAGATGGGCAACGCCAAGTTGCTCGAATTGTCCCGAGAGATGCCATGAAGGGACCAGTCTGGCATCCAGATCATCTTCTATACTTTTTCTTGGGCGAAGAGAAAGGTAAGGCAAACAAGATTTTAAAAAAATACAAGCGAATTCAAAAAGATGAGCGAATTGAATCGACGAGTATTTGCATGAAATAATATCGTTATCCATCTACGTGTTTCATTTCTTCCTAGTTAAGCTCTAAATGGCACATATAATTGTACCTATACTTCAAAATTTATTTACGCAGGTAATTGCTTCTTTCATAATTAGGCTGTGGGCCTATTGATAATTCTAAGTATTTGTAAATAATGATAATACACTTAAAGATAATAAGCATAAATTAATTTCTTAATCAATCTTTGGGAATAATAAGGAGCCGTGAAGTTAAGATGTATAGTTGTTGATAGCTTCCAAAGAGAATAATGTTAGTATGATTAGCTCAATTAAATGTAAGAAAGATTTTTTTAAAAATGAGTTAGTAATGCTTAACTATAAACTTTTTAAAACTTAACTCTATTACTTTGAAGTTTAATAAAGTTAATAATGTTCAAATTTGAAAAGTTTACTGTGTATTATTGTTTACGTTACACTTAATTGAATTCAATCTTGCCCAGGGCTACAGTAGTTAGGCAACCAGTGAGAGTCGAAATCACAACACAATCAAATTAGTCATCTGCATGCTGCAGCATACGCCCTTGTAGTTTTGTTCAATTTTTTCAATGAAATGATTTCTACTTTTGAACAGATAATTTACCTCAATATCCGGTATGGCAAAACCAACTACAGGGCTACAGGGACTTATCTTAGCTACACGAGGAATGTGGCAGGTGACCTTTGGAATATGTGTGGAGAAAAGATCCCAAATCCCAAGTTAGCTTGCCCAGGTCGCCAACTATTCTGAAAGGGTCATTGGAGGCTATTATTAATTTTTGGCAACTATTTTCATCTTATATTGTTTTTAGTTGTTTCTTATCGCAACGGACTCAGACAACCAGTCTGCCAGAGTGAGTAAAACAAATCGGAAATAATGGTTGAAAATGCTTCATCAAAAAAAAAAAAAATCAGATTACAGCAGGGTCACACTATAAAGCCACTTCGTCCTCACTGACACCTACACATGCAGCGAAATCTGCGGATATCGAGGTTGCAAAGAAAACTTAAAATTGATTAAAAGTGAGGCTTTTCTGTTCATCTGGTTCATGACGACATTGAATGGAACGAAAAAATCTAGGCTCCATTAAAGAAGTCACACTACCAAGATTATAAAATGTTTGCTCTTTCGAGAGCACGCTTGACAGAATTAGCGGATCGAGTTTAAATTCCTGTTTAGAGTCTATTTCATCACTTATAGACCCCTGTCAAGGTTGAATATGAGAGTAGCAGCTTTTTGCTGCTTCTGTGTGGTCATGAAAGTTCATTATGAGAGAACGGTTTACCCAAATGTTGACTGCTGACACTATCTTCCCAGTCAACCATCGCGGTCATAGATACTCCAAAGCTTTGTTCGTGTGTGTGCGCGCAAACACACACATAGATAGATTTTGCAACCACTGCACAAAAGAAATTAATGAACGCACAAAAGTTTAATCATCTAAAAATAATGTCGTAATGAATAATCAAACATACACTTATAATCGTGAATATAACAAAAATAATATATTATGATCATACTTATTGAAAATAGTCCCTTAGCTAACTATTCGTTAACTAGTTAGTCATTTCAAATACCACTATTGTACATCTCTAAATCCCTGTTCTTGTTTGAACAGCACGGCTGCCGTCATGTTTAGTGGACTGTGTTCATTTTGTAGAGTTGACGTAGATCAGTTTCAAATTCTGTAAATATCTCACTGAGTTTTTATTGAAAAAAATCTTGATTCGCTATTATGTCAAATTCAAAAGAAGCGAAGGGCGTTAAGAGCAGCAAGTTTTTCTAAGGTTGAATGACTCAACAAAATAGAAGAAACTGCTACACGGGAAGCTCATGAACGAAAGAAATATTTATTTATGATTTGTGAACTGGAGTTATCTGTATTGTTGTGAGGCGAAAGTCGCCGGGGAATTTGGGTACATACTTTTACCACAGGAGAAAATTTGCATTAACATAAGATTTTGGCTCACATGAATAACTAAAAATTAGGGGGAACATTGATTGTAGTTATGACGAGACATTTTGTCAAGATAACTGGCGATGGGACTGAGTGCAGAGAGAAGTAGGTTCATATCTCTCTCAAGGTGCATTCGAACGCAGTTGGGAATAGGCATGAACCTTCATTACATTCTGTCTCATCCTTAAGTATCTTTGCTATTAGCCTGTCACTGACATGATGAAAAGAAGAGAGGATGAGTGGTTATGTAAGCAAGCCATTAAAAGACTCTTACCTACCGGAGTGTTAACAAAATGGTTTGTGAATCAACTGTAAGCCTTCACAGATGCGAACCGAACGGAAGCACAGGTATGCCAAGAAGGGTTTGTTAGCTAAGACCGTCTCCACTAATGGTTAAAATCGGCTACATTTTTTCATGTGTAACATACTTCATAGTCAAAAAATGTTATGTCACTCGTTTAAAGATCTCTTATCAAATAAAATAATTATCCACTATTAAAAAAATGGTCACATTTACGGCTATCGTAGATTTTTTATCGGCTGAATCGAAAAAA
>OY735217.1:40653086-40680586 GCA_963457665.1 Thysanoteuthis rhombus | reverse complement strand
GCAAACAGATAACTGCAGTAATCCATGTCATAGTTTTAAGAATTGTATTGTGAGAGTATTAGGGTTTTCACTAACACTGCATCACGTTTTTTCTGCTCATTGTTCCACTGAAAAATGACCAGCAAAAAGAAAACCTCTCAAAATTTAGATCATGAACTGATAAGCAAAAATGAATTCGAATTATTTTACGTTGTTCTGAAAAAGCAATCGATATTGGAGCTAGGTTTAAACCACCTTCATTGTTCATGCAGACAATGATCTTTAGAGCTATCAGATTCAAGGAATGAAATCCAGATGCGAAACTGTGCATATAGTTTACGTCTTCAGTGATAAGACATCTTTTATTGAAGAACTCAATACTTGGAATCATACTTTTCATATTCTTTAACCACTATCTGTTCGAAACTCCCAAACTAATCCAACAATCTGAGTTTCGTGCGTAAAGCAACAGAATAAAAAAGAGGGTATTTCAAGTTAAACGGAAGACATAATATTTCAATGGATTAATGTCCCCTATTTGGATATCAAATGGTAACCCTACAAACACACAATGTTGTTTTTGACCATATATCGCTGCACATTTCTGGTAAGCAACGCCTTGAATTGTAGGAGAATAAATCAATAATTACTACAGGGAATTAATTCTGAAATTCATTTACATTGTAATGCTTTGAATCAGTTTTTGAAAACAAATAGTTACTGCTTGAAATTCATGTTCAATTGAGCACCAATTGTTTTCAAATACGCCAGTGATTAATACTCCAAATTCAGGACCACAGTCATTAATGTACTTCTGTAGAAGGGACTACGCATCTTTTTCAAATTCGAACCTGATTTGGCCCTTCATTTTTATAGCCTTATGTAAACAGCTGTCCTAAAGCATGGTGTACAAACAGGGAGGCATGCCCTGCACACGTCAAAGTTCAGTTTACCGATCGGATTTGAGTCGCGTCTCATACAAATAGACCTTCTGCAGTTGAAAGTGGGATTTTCTTTCTTCCTCACTAGTTTAACAGAATGTAAAGGGACGAATCCCAGATATGGTCTGTCCATCATCCCTCACCATCCAATGGTCAGATGAGATTAGCCTTTTTGACCCGTTTTCTCTCATTTCCTCTGCTTCCGTTGTTTGTTTTTCTTTGCTTTTTTATGTCTAACGGCGTCTAAAAAAGGAAAAATGAAGAAAAGAAAGACGTTTCGGAAAGGAGTGTACAGTGGTGGTACTAGAGATTTGGGGGCCCTTGGGGGGAGTAGATGTGTTCAAATACCCCCTTCCATCATTCTCAAGCTGCACCTCTGAGACTGGGCACAATTATCCTTCGCCGTTTTGTTTTTTTTATTTGTAAGTTGTTTGTCAACATGAAAATAGCAACTTATCTACTCTTTGATATCCACATCCTGGATCCGGTTGGTATAAATCAGTGATTTTGAATGAGGGGCAAATGCCCCATAGAGAAGCAATTTGAATATCTTGGGGTATATTTCAAAAATTTGATGGGAAAGACAAAAAACTAATTTAAGGCTTGACTTATTTTTAATCATACAATGATATTGATTCCTAATTATACAATATCATTAGTGTCTCATTACAAAATACTATCAATTAGCAATTTTGCGGTATATTCGATTGTAACTAGTCCTTAACTCATTATAGCAAAGCGGAATAAATCAAAGCATGAAAGCAAAGATTTGACTGAAAGCCGAACATTTAATCATTTGTATGCGAAAGTGGAATCTATAAAAGCTAAAATACTGAAAACTGATATCTTGAAAGATTAAAATGGTGTAAGACTGAAAGGCAGAATCCCCCAAACCGAAATCCTGAAAATTTCAATTCCCACTGGAAAAGGGCTACATAAGAGAGGTGGGTGCTCTTGTTTTATAGAAATCGTTATTAGTTTTGAGGGGTTTTGATTTTTCTATAGCCATTTTTTTTTGAATTCCCTAGAACACAATAGTCATCCTCACTGCATTCCCTGTAACATGATTGAATACAATAGGATTTGGGTTAATTTTGTTCCTTAAAGTAAATGCGATTTTATGTTTCTCGAATAAATCCCTTTTTAAAACTAAAAACCTTTTCTTTATTCTTAGATTATATTAGAAGGATTCTAACATTTCAATCTCCGAGGATTTTTATCTCCCGGGATTTGATCATCCGGCATATAGTATTCATGATTGTGTCTTCAGGAATTATAACCAAAACCTAGTGTTTATACCGTATATCTGTCGGCTAAAATACTGAACGAACATTCGACTCAAAGTCATATGAAACAAAACTGAAGTACATAAATGAAATCTACTATGGACATTGAACAAGACCAGCGAACTGGTATTTTGAATATAATTGTCAATTATTTTATTACTGTAATTGAATGAATCAAATTATCACTTTTATCATTGTAAAGAATCCTTATGACCTTCTTTTCTACCCACAAACCAGTTATGACCTTTCTTCTATGAGGCTTTTTTTTCGTATCACACAATATCGTACATAATGAATTTTCTTTCTGTGAATACAGAACGTATCATCCCATTCAGGGAAACAGATGCACTAGCATCGACACTGTGATAAAATCAGCAAAACCTTTTATACTGCCCACTGGGCAGCCTGCGCATTTTCCTCCCAAGAAATCCTGTCAAAACTACAAAGACCCGGAACGTCCAAAGCCTCACTAACACAAACAATGTTGCCTATGCGAAGGACTAAGAACACTGACCACGTACTTACTTTTTGAGCTGCTATATTCGTCTCAAGTGGCAGCGATCATGATGATGATGATGATGATGGTGATGGTGATGACTACTGCAATATGTATAGTTCTTAGTGTATTTGAACAAGTATAAACTCCGTATTTCTTGCCTATGACTGCATATACGTGTATAAAAGTTCAATATACGCATTGGTTTACTTTAAGGCTTTTCAACCAAGTGGTTTGGCAACTCTTCCAAATAACAATGTTAATATTTTAATCTAATTGCTGATTGATTCTGAACTAAATCTAGGAGAAATACTCAATTCAATCCATTTTACTATCTAATTTGATTTAGAAAAGATTTTTAAAAAGAAATTTAGCATTGAGAACCACAAAACATGTCTAAATGCAACCCCTGTTTCGCAGATTGGAGTAGGCATTGGTTCTTGCATACAGTTCGTGTTTTTGACTCTACAAATAAAGCCGTAGAAACAAACTTTCTATTTGTTCAAATACTTATAAGCAGTGCTGTACATTCAAATTAAATATATTCAAATTGTCACCGTCGGATATGGCGTCAACAATTCTTTTTAATCTCTTTTCCCTCCAATCTTTTCACCATTTTATTTCTTTACCCGCCCATTCAATTATATTCTTCCCATTCAGTAATTCTTTAATTGCCCTGACTTTGCAATCTTTTGCAAGTTTCTTTTTTTATATTCGGTTCCCGTCTTCCTTGTGTTGAGGCCATTGTTTGTTAAGTGAATCCCTGGAGTTCCGGACGTCTGATTGAGTGTTTGTTCTTCATGAATCAGACACACATGGTTGCATTCGGAATGGGTGGATTAAAAGTAGAGAGGATCGAAAAAACAGCCCTCTGTCTTGCACCAAGCGCAACAAGAAAGAAGACTAAGAATGTTATATCTATCTATCTATCTTCAATGATTGTATAATGATATTATGAAGTTATATGAATAAAGACCCTATTCTTGTAGTCATGCAAACTTTCCACTTCTAACGCTGAAAAAGAAAATTTTGTAAGTCTAATCACGTATAGTCCCAAAGTATCCATGATCAAATATAATAAAACCGTGGGAAAAGATCCCTTTTGTCATCCGGAACTACAGTATCCAACGAAGTAAATTATTTCTCATTGTGTTGCATCATTAATTTGTGAACGTCCACTGAAAGAGTCAAGCACCGATGACACTTCTCTCGCAGTCTTTTTCCAATTCATTTTAACCGTTCAGAGTCTTTCAAGACTCGACGGGGGCATCGGGCAGCATACACGCCCAGGGGTACCCATAGCTGATTTCGACTGTGAATAAATGCAGAAAGCGAACCAACGACGCCAACAAATACGTTTTTATCATTTTTCCCTCAACGACCTCAACAGCGAAAAGGCGGCCCATCAAAAGAGCTCATTTAGTTGCTGATAGAAGTGAAAACGACCCCTACTGGTCAATATTGACAAACATTTTTTACATGCACACAAGAAAATCCTGGCTGTCCAGGAATGTACAAAACATTTTATCTGATTTTTCGTACGGATGACTTTAGGCGAATTTATTTTAACATTTTGTTTACGAATAAATGGACGTATTGTTGGGTCCATAGAGTAGAAGTCACGTCTAAAATTGTGAAAAGGTTTGTAATGCCGGAAGTGCCCTTTATTTATACAGTTTTGAACAATACCTGCAGTCTTTGGACCTAAAAATACCTTACTCGTTCGTAAGCAAGAAAAACGTACTAAAAATGTTGAAAAACATTACTTGTCTATTATTTTCAACTTCACACACACAAACACACACACAAACACACAATATATATATATATATATATATATATATATATATATATATACGCACACACATACATATAAACACAGAAGGTTATTTTAAATATACTCTAAGTTTATCTGTAGAACACATGAAATAAATATACATATATAATAATTTTGCTTATACCTTCATTCACAAAACAGAATAGTTACAGGAGAAAAATTTCACTTTTTAAATTGGGGAAAATATAAACAGAGAATATTTGCACCATTTAAGGTTTTGTGACGATATTGCATAAACATAAGAAATAGCAAACAATTTACAAAACATATCAGATTATATAAATAGAGAAAGCCACATAATAGGGTGAAAAATTGATAGAATTAAGACAAAAGTAATGTTCAACAACAACATCCCAAATGAGAATTGAGGTTAAAAATTTGGAAGAAGTTGGGTGAAAAATTTACTTATGTCAGAAGACATTTAGTAGATAAAGACACACAATGAAAAGCACTTTGGCAAAATGCTTCAACCGTAGAATGTATTATGAATGTATAAGACCAGCTAGGTTATGCGGGTGTGAAATATGGGAACTAGTTCAATCACTTGGAAACTAACTCAAAGAGCATTGGAAAAAACAATGTTAGAAATCACGTTAAGACATATAAATATACCAAAATAGATCATAGAACAAAACAGATATCATACAAATAATTAGGAGATAAAAGAAGAGATGGGTTGTACACCTAGCAAGACGCTAAGTTAACAGAAGGTGCAACAGAAAAGAGATTTTTTTTCAACATAGCAAACGCAGTGGGAGAAGACGAGAAATAAGATGAGAAGATGAGATACACAGGTTTTCAGGCGTGTATGCGTGTGTGTGTGTGTGGGTAGGTACATCAACAAATTCACATTACAATGATAAAAAAAGCATCAATTTTACATAACAAATATTTATCATATCAAGTAATTTTCTTCAATCTTAATTATTGAGCCGCGTGGTCGAACGTTTAAAAGCAGCCAGGCGTACACTGGACTCCCGCTAGAGGGTGTGAGTTCGATTGTCACCACGAGATTTCTTTTTGTTTCCGATTATGCTGTTCAATTGTTGCTGCAAGATTACGGTACGAGTCAAAGTTGTGATAAAAAGTAACTAAAAAATTAAGATGAATGTGAAAACTAGTCGAAATTTTTAATGATAACCTCCTTTCTTCTTAATGCATTTAACCCAACACTTCTCCATTAATTACATAGATCAAACATTGTTCTGTCAAAACTTCACATTAAAATTCAGCTACATGTTAGGCTACGGATTTATCAACTGACGGTTGGGCAAAGAACTGGGTGTACTGCACGAAACCACAAACCCTGGATAAACTAGAGGAGTGCATTCGGCCATGGCCAGCATACTGCTAGACATGTAAAGGTCTATCGAAGCCATGCCAGATACTGGTGGCAAATTCTACCATTGTATGGTACAAAGTTTAACTACATTCGACCAATAAATATACAAGTTTCTAAGAGGACGCTTCTTTCCATCCAACCCAAGTGACATCTATATCATTATTCATGACACCCTTTTTGAACGATATCTGCCATTCTTCCCATTTTACTGATTTTTATCTTTTACTTTTTCACGGTGCCTTTTTTCAGTAATCATGATACAAAGATCAATGTTTGTTTGGGGATTACCCGTACACAATATTCCTCGTTCCTCCCGTTCAATATATATAATTGGAGGGAATTTCAATAAAAGCCAGATTAAGAATCTGATCACCAATCTATGATCTTTCATTATCTAAGGTTTTCCTTGCGTGAAATGAATTCAGCGGAATAATCCGATAAGAGATTTTGACACGATGAATCGTTCTGGCCAAAAAATAAGCAAAGCCAGATGAGATATCGATTTGTCACAGCATAAATCCTCGCTTGATTTATCAGAATTTTTTCAAGGGGATGGGCTGTTTCCGTTTCTTTTGCCTACAGTAATGGGATTATGCATAGACGAATGGTCTATCTTGTTCTTGACAACAGTGACTTCTAATAAAGACTGCTCAAAGCTAAGGAAAGTTTCTCACGTGTGAGACAAAACACGGGGCAATGGTTTAGGCTCCATTCCTTGAACGAACCATGGAGATCCAAGCATTGTTTGCCGCAATCTTATGTCAAAAAGTACAAAACTTTTTTTCGAAATATTTACTTGTTATGTTTTTGTTTTATGTTTTTTACTCGTAAAACAAAGCTTGATCATTGTGGTATTTTATGAGCCAGTTTACTCTCCAAAGATACACGGCCTTACGGGATTAAAGGGCTTCAACTTATCTGCTATCGACCCAGAGCCAAAAGTGGATTCATGCCTTCTGCGATTAGAGCGAGTGAACGCAAACTGTCACACCCGGAATTTGAACTTCACCGATTCCATTCTCCTTGCCGTTACCCGTTAGGGAAACCGCACCTCCTAAAATTGTTCAACAGCAGGAAAAATCCGTTAATAGTTCTCACCATTTTGTTTTCTGATTGTGAAAAGGATAGATATTTGCTGACCAACCATGCTATGCAATTTATTTTCCTGTGACGAAATTACTTGCACGAATCCTCCAACAACTTCTAGCAGTATAAATTCCAATTTCCAAACCATACAAATGTCTATTGACTTAACGAGCTTTCGATGTAGCAGTTTTCTTTATTTCGTTGAATTATCCAATCTTCAAGAAACTTGTGGTTGTTTTGCGCTTCTCGCCCTTCGCTTCATTTAAATTCAACATAGAGAATCAACATTTTTCAATGAAAACAAAGGTTGCTTTTAACAGATTTTTAAACAGATCTTTGTAAACTTTTCGATATGAACCCTGTCTGCGAAACATGGCAATATCTATGCTGCACAAACCGGAACAGGGAGTTAATGATATACGAATGTGATATTTGAAAAAAACGAATAGCTATTTAACAAAGAGTCACCTAAAAGATTATTTTCAATAAGCATAATTATAATATACTAACAGGGAATCCTGGCATTGCCTGGGAAAAAGAAAACTCAACTTAGACAACATGCACGAAAAAATAATGCTGATCTGTACACTGTATGTATGGTAAGGCTCCTGGTTTGTGAGATGTTATTCTATCTTTGGGCAAGTTTTTCATCCTCTAGTTTGGCATATTCATGTGATTCAATGTTAAAGTTTTGGATATTTTAGATTGTTTTGATGTTAGAATTAAGCATCTTCCAAGAGTTGGACGTTGAAATTTAGCATCCCCTAGCGTCGGACTTTAGAATCTTCCAGAGTCCGGGCGTTTGAAAGGCTTGGATAAAGCTTTAATTTCTTGAGATGTGATGGTAAATGTTCCACAATTTTGGTGAATTGTGACATATCCGCTCTCATCGTCTTCTGTTGGCTGATCATTACCTAGTTAGATCAAAACCTTTATAAACTGACCTGCTGAGACAAGCGTCTCCAAATAAATTCTTTGAGGCAACGTTCTGTTACCTCTGTCCCACAATAGTTGTTATATTTCCTTATTTAAATGTATAGAAATGTATCAAATCTTATGGGACAGCGCACATTAGAAAAAAGGAAGTTACATCAAATATTATCCCGGAAACCTGGACCTGGGTTTTCTTTTTTGATGCACCACTCTGGACAACTTTGCCAAAATCGGTGAAGATTCATTGAAAAATGACGACGTTGTTTCAAGACGAAGAGCAAACTTTAGCGCATTTCATATAGATGTCATTATAAAAATAAGGTGTTTCAGTTATCCTACCTTTTGTGTGCATATTAATTTCCTTTGTGCACCGATTGCTAAATATAGGTGGTGTGCATACACCCTCTTCTTAGAGGGAATTACATACGAGTTACACAATTTTCAACTTATCCTAATCATTATGCCATCTTATATTTTGCCGAACACAATTTCGCTCATTGTCTGTAGGGCTCGATGTTGTGAACTTGTCGTGATGTCCACCAGTTGTCTGATATTCTTGCAACACAGCCCGATCATTGCTATTCAAGTTCGTTAATGGTTTCTAGTATTTCTGAAACCTGTTTTCTCTCTAATTCTGCTGTTCTGCTTTCTTTCCAAGTGATATTAAACATAATTTTACCTGTGCTCGTTGCATCACTCAAAGTTTGAGGACCAATTTCTTAGTCAAGTTCTGTCGTTGACTGCCATTACTTAATCGTTTAGTGATCGAATATTCATTACCTCTGAACTTTTTATTTTTCAAGTTTGAAAATTGGTTTTTGAACAAGGTATAAACATATTTGCACATACACTTACGCTCACATTTATTGAGTTGATTTTGTAAAAAATATGATTTAGTAAAGTTTCAATTTTTTAAAACACAATATTTTTTCGGGCCACCAATATCGTCTTTGTTGTTTTTATCATAACATTTCTATTGCTGAACCACATACATAAAAATTCATTCTTTTTTCTTAAAATGGTTTTGTAAAAACATAATTTCAAGTCAGTACGTGCTAAAATCTCATGTGAAAAAAGTATACGTGCACATTTGAATTTAACATAGTGAATCAATATTTTATTCCAATAAAAACTCATTAAGCTATCACCAGAATTTGAAATCCACATCGTATCTTCATAAGTTTTCAATGATTTCGCATTGTGGAAGGGTGTGTCATGGGCTACGGAAGAAAAATGATTACATTTTGGGGCGTATCCAGAAATTTGATTCGATTGAGAGATATTTTTTTCTTTACGACAATATTCCGAAAATAGAATAATCGAAATCTACAGTTAACTCCTTGCACTGCAGCCATATATCAACTGATTTTCATATTGTTTTCATTAGGAAATGACATTGGCAGAGGCATGTGCTCCTTGAGTGTTCTCTAGTTTCATCCCGTGAGGTTGATCGTTCTCATCTCTTCCTATACGTCCAAAATTTTTGAATTTCTATTGAATCAATGTGTCCTCTGCACCCTACCCGGGCGTGTGTGTGTGGGGGGGGCAGGAATTGGATCCACGAGAACTTTATGTTCATTGGCCATGTCACCTCAAGATAAATGACTTTCTCACGAAGCGTATCAACATTTTAGTTTATTCATTCAATGTATTTCATTGTTATTTATTTCTAAAAAGGTTTCCTTCAGTTTATCTAATATCAAGTTGTAAATATGCTGTCATTGGAGACGGTTTTAAACGTTGACGACCATAACATCGAATGAGTTATTTAATCTTAATTATTTTCAAGGGCATAATCGACTCAATTCCAATGCGCCATTGACAGGACAAATCCGGCTTGGATGCCTCGTGAAATAATGTTTAGCAACTATTCTCGCAAACTCACAACATAACCCACATTATTATTATTACTATTATTATTATTATCATTATTATTATTATTATTATTATTTGGAATCTCACACAAGTTGCCTGGTGGTAACCACTGGAGTTTGAGTGACAGCAAGTCTCCTCAAGTCTCCAGCCCTCCTCTCCTAGTACTCATAGGTCGCAGTAATTCTGCGATTTACAGTTTCACACCGGTTGCCCAGTGGTTATCGCTGAAGGCTGAGTGACAATAAGTCTCCTCAGGTCTTCGGCTAACGTCTCCTCTCTCTTTCGCATATCATGACAGAGCTACGATTCGTTGCAGTACTTATATCTCTAGCACCTTCATCAGTATCCGTGCAGTTCCCAGTAGTGCTGTGGTCTGTACGGTCTCTATCCTTCCCCTAATCCCAATCTCCTCCAGTCTCACCCTCGGGGTTTGGGGGACAGTTCCTAGTGCGCCCACTATGACCGGTACTACCCTGGTTTTCATGTTCCACATCTTCCTTAACTCTCTTGCTAGGTCCTGGTATTTTTCCCTTTTTTCACCCTCCTTTTTTTTTACTCTATGGTCTGCAGGTACAGCAACGTCTACTATTTGGCAGGCCTTCCTTTTTTTGTCTACTATTACTAAGTCCGGTCTTCTTGCCTGGATGAGGTGGTCAGTTTGGATGTCAAAGTCCCAGAGTAGTTTGTGGTTGTCATTCTCCAAAACTGCCTCTGGCTTGTGCTGATACCACTTTTCCACATGGTTGAATCCCATTTGTTTGCTTAGTTCCCAGTGTATCATCGTTGCTACTCTATCGTGTCTATGCTTATACTCCTTCTGGGCGAGTTGACTACATTCACTAGTTATGCGGTTTACTGTCTCATCTCTTTCACCGCACATGCAGCATTTGCTGTTTGTCTGTGTTCTGTCGATTTTTGTTTTTATGTAGTTTGTCCTTATGCTTTTGTTTTGGGCTGCCATGATGAGCGATTCTGTTTCTCTCTTAAGTTTCCCTTTTCGTAACCACGTCCATGATTTCTCGTCTGCTACATCTTGTATCTGTATTTTAAACTCGCCGTACAATTTTTTCCCTTCCCATCTTTCTTTTCTTGTATTATTATTATTATTATTATTATTATTATTATTATTATTATCGAAATATTATGTTTAAAATAGGACTGGGAATAACTGTTCTTAAAGTTGTAGGATCTTAACACCATTGTGCTAACAAAAAACTTTCTATGCTACGATGTTTCGTTTTTGCTGTGTCACGATTACCAAACCCCAAATAGAGATCGTATCAATAAAATATCCGAAAATCATTATGTTTGTGAATGCGAATGCAGACCTCACACTTTTATCATACGCAGTCAAAAAGTTGCATAGTCCATAAACTTTCATCAGGAAAGATTTGCCCCTATGCTGAATTTCAGTTTCTTGGCTGTAAAACCGTAGCCTACAACTTGGAACGTACATACATCCAATTTCAGTTATCAATATATAGGTATATACTTATGTCATATCTCTGTACATAGAAAGAGTTTATAAATAAGACTTTCTGCTAATAATTTCCCACGAACTATGGCATCTTAAATTGTTATGTATCCTCGTCGCTTGCATACCGATGATTGAACTTCAGTGCCCTCACGTTTCAATCATATGCTTCACGCATTAGTCTACACGGTTGAGCTAAGTTCCAAATAAACTTTTATATACCTTTAATTCGCCACACCTTAAAACGTAAAAAAACAAACTTCTCTGTTACATTTTGTTGAATAAATAAATAAATAAAGAAAAGATTCAAAATTCAGATTTTATTAGATTTTTTTTCTGTCCGAATATCTATGATGGATATTTTGCATGACTTCGATCGATGTAAAAAGAATTCGTGCGTAAAATGGTCACTTAAAGGCATGGATCAATCAATAAAGCTAGATGGGTGGAATAGAAATTGTGTCACTGGACCATGAGAAATTGTTGGATAGATAGCATCCACCTAAAATCGAGAAAGATCTCAAATCACACGCTTAACATAAGATTCATTAAATGTTCAAGAAAATTCACATAAACACGCACACACACGCACACACACAAATATATATGTGTGTGTGTGTGTGTGTGTGTGAATAATGAAGGGGTTATTCATGAATGGATTGGCACTAAAAAGCCTAAAGCTATTTCACATAGTAATTTATTTTTGATAATTGAAGGATCCTAATTTCAATTTTTTTTCAAGTTTTAACTCAAGATTTAATGCGTAATCAGGCACAGAGTCTCCATAACCCCTATGAGGTATTCTATATTATGTCATAATGACATATATATAAAAATAAGTTACGAATTGAGACAATATACACAAACACACACACACACACATATATATATATACATATATAACATAATGAAATCGATTAATGTAGACTTAAACAAACGCCTATTAAAACTATGCTGTCAGCTTACTTAAATAAAAATACAATCTAAAAGATAAACGAAACAGAATTCCCCCCTCCATACAATATCATTCCAGAACTTCGTGTCCCATTCAAACTTCTTCATAAGTAGTTCCTCTTGATGGGATTTTCAGAGTTAGGCAGAACATGTCAACCTGAGTTGGGCTTGAGCTAGAAGTGGGAGTGCATTCGTCATCAATATTTGCGTACGTCACTATGTCACAGTGTTTCATACATGACGTCACTAATTTGTGTTATCCATCATTGTTATTACGTACGAAAATAAAGTCATGATTCAATAGTAGGAGTCTGACAATGAAACATAAAAACCCTCCTATTTGCTGGAATGCTGAGAACATATCACTTTGACGAGACGCCACCTTTGTTCTTAAGGATATGACAATGTCTTACAATAAATCACACGCAATTTTACGTTATCCATTTTTTGTTGAAGGATTTATTTCCACTGAGCCTTCTCATTTTCTATCCTGTTCATAATCTTTTCTTTTTGGTTTTTAGAGTTAAAACGAAACGCGTAAAAAACAATCAAGGTTAAGTATCAAATGTTGCCTCGTTACGATTTTATCGCTAAATCGAGAATCTCGTGGAGCCATATCACAATGGAAGTCTCACCAATTGTGTACTTTACACATAGTAGTAGACGCGGCAAAAGTAATAAAAACAAGCCTCAGATTTAATCAATTTAATCTTTAGGAATACTTCTTAAAGACAGGATTAGTTTTAAAAAAAACCCCAAACATGCTAAAACTGATGCATTGTTTAAGGGGTAATTTAAGAAGAGTTCCTTTTTATCCTCTACAGCGCTGCGAACACCCATGCCTGCCTACCTACCAAGAGCAGATAAAATGGGTGCTAAAAGCCGGTGGAACTCTAAAGCCAAATGACTCAGTAGTGACCAATGCCACCAGACCCCTATCAACACGTCATAGGCCAGCGTGGCAGGGTAGGACCCAACACTCACCATGGTTCGCACAATGAAAATTATACCGGCCGCTCCTGCTAAAAGCCTTGACACATCACTTGTTTTAGTTAGGGATGATGTGCTCCAAAAGTGACTACCCGAACACTATGCCAGGAAAACACCTGTTCTGTTGGATCATCGGTTCCAAAAGGCCCGGCCATACCTCTTCCCATGGATGGGAGTGATTTGCTCTAACAGCGACTCCTGAACAAAACCATCACCAAAAGAACAACATAATACGTTGGCACCTACAACGCCAGAACACTCTTATAAGACATGCAACAAGGAGAAGGAAATGAACGATGCATTGTGGAGATCGGATATAAATCACAGAACGAGAGAGGTTAATATCTTATGAACTTTGCAAATGCGAACGGTTTCAAAGTCATGAATACCTTCTTCAAGAAGAAACCCAATATAAAATGGATTTGGAAGTGCCTCAACCACGAAACCAAGAACGAAATAGATTACATTCTAACAGACAAAAGCGACACCGTCAAGGACATCCAAGTCCAAAATCAAGTCAACGTAGGAAGCGATCACAGAATGATGAGATGTAAAATGCAAATAAATTCTAACAAAGAACGCAGAAAAATATTTCGCACCAAACTGCAACCATCAAACGTACCAAAAGAGCGTATTCGATCCTTCAAACTTGAAGTGAAAAACAGATGTAAGATTCTTACGAAACAAGGGACCAACACTGACACCAACATCAACGAACTCAACAACAAAATAATTAATAGAAATCACCATTATATTTAAACCAAGAGGCAAACAAACCATAAATAAAATCTCAGATAAAACCAGGAATCTCATGGAAAAAACACAGAAACCTCAAGCCATCAACAAGGGGAAAAATTGAATAGACCAAACTGAATAAACCTATCAAAAAGAATCGAAGAGAAAACAGAAAATACGCAGCAGCAATCGCCGGATCAACTCTCGAAAAAGGTCGGGGCTTCAAAGCTATAAACAAAGATCTCAGTACAGGAAAGAAACAAATACATACCATACTCAAGGAAAACGGAGACATAACAAGTGACAGAGACAGGATTGTCGAAGGCACCCAAGAGTTCTACCAAAAACTTTAGTCCTCCAGGCAAAGACGACAAAACAACAAACAGGATACTCAAGATGCAAACGATCAGTTTGAGGATTTTCCAGAGGTTACACCATGGGAGGTGAAGCAAGTCATAAAAAAAAAACAAAGAAAGAAAAGGCCTCTGGACAAGATAACATCACCATTAGTCTACACGAAAAAAGCTGATAAGACCATCACTAGGAAACTAACTATTCTATTCAATTTATGCATAAAACAAAATAAAAACCCACGAGATAGGAACACAGCAATCATAATGCTTTTATACAAAAAAAAGGAAACCCTAATGACCTCAACAACTACGTGCCTATAAGCCTACTCAGTTGCATCTACAAACTTTTTACAAAAATCATCACTAATCGAATCACAAAAGCACTAGATAAAAACCATCCACATGAACAGACTGGCTGTAGGAGAAACTAGTAGACCCTGGACCATCTCCATTCAATAAATCAGCTTAAAGAATACAAAATGCTACTCACTGTAGCATTTATAGACTTCAAGAAAGCCTTCGACTCAGTGGAAATTTCAATAGTCATGAAGGCCATCACTATACAAGGTGTAGACCTTGTAAACGTCAGAGTACTGCGACATGTATTTAGCTCCTTTATCAGGCTACATGAAGACTCTGAGCCCTTTCAACTCGAAAAACGGGTAAGATAAGGAGATACCAGCTCGCCCAAACTCTTCAAAGCCAAACTCGAGATGACGTCCAGAAACCTAGACTGAGGAAATGAAGGAATCAAAATAGATGTCGAATATCTGAGCAACTTCGGCATCGACATTGCCCTTCTTACAGAAAACCTACGCATTTGTAAATGAAAAAGTAAATAAATAAGAACGACTACTCTCCTTCAGCATTTAATAGTTACCTCATTTGACGGAGAAATTTATTTTTGTAAGTTTTACAAACGGACATACACGTTGCTCATTATAAGATAGATTAATCTCGCAGACCTAGCATTATCTAAATCAGGAAAACCAGTACATCTTAAGCAATCGATAAATTCCTTTTCAGGGAGCCGTAGGTACGAGCTTCCTTACCTCGTCGCAGATCAGTTGTGAGTAAATGTTGACCCTCTCAATCGTAAACTATCGATGAATCCCTAAGTTACGAGCCAAGACGTGAGAATAGATTCAATGTATTTTGAGGGTAAGAAGTGAGATCTTTGATTCACCACGAATTCTTCGTAAGGTAATTGCATCACAAAACAATACATCGTCGGTAAATACTAGTACTACGTACTTTTCCTTGACCCTAACCATAGCATTAACCCTACCGAGTGAGGGTCTAAATATGCGAATGTATAAGTAGTGAATAAATATAATGTATAAATAATGTTTGGCGGTGTATTCTATTGCCATGGGATTACTTTGCGATAATTTCATCAGACGATAAAATTACCGACGATGTAATTACTTGTGATAAATTTATCACAATGAATTTATAAGATACGGTATACTTTAAAATATTCTATAGAGATCCTTATTCAGTAAGAAATCATCACGATCACTTTAGTAATAGATCAATGAGTAGTTGGGAGAGTCATAACAGTAGTATCAATATATTTTGGGTGTAGTACGGAAAGCTTCTTTTTTTTTTTTACTTAAATTTTCTACAACTAAAATTGACAAAAGAGGAAAGTGAAAAAAAGTAACCAAAGAAATTTACCACTGAACTACTGAAATAAAAAACTTATAAAGAATAAAAGGGAAGGTATCTCACTTATATGGGATGAAAAACAAAATGATAAGTTTCGGTTTAAAGGTTAATTTATGTTTACTTGGGATCATTTGTTGTTTTTTGTTTTATTTATCAATGAAATATCTGTAGGCATTTGATTTTCTAACTGTGCTTCACCCAAGCAAGGTGTGCGATCTAGATCTGTGCCTGGACATCGTGTGTACCCAATTAGCAGTGTCTAGCTTATTGATCAACTTTTGTAAAGAGGTTTCTCCCTGACTTCTTTCAATGATCCAGTCTATTTTAGCACCTACTGTATTCCGGTAAGTGAGTACAATTCTCAGAAGGTATTCCACTAGTATCCTTGTACCAGTCTAGGCTGAACTTATTAAAGAACTTTAGGATGCTTACCATACAGCAATGATTAGTAGACTCATCTCCCAGCCAAGTGCTATGATTTCGAATTCTGATTTGCTAAGCCTACTTGCAAGGCTTGTCGAAGCTGGATTCATATCTTCCCTAAGGGCATTAGTGCGAAGTGAACGCCAACTGTCACGGCCGGAATTTGAACTCTGTTCACCGATTCCATATTATGTGCTGATAACCTTTAGACCATCCGCAACGCCACAAATATTTGACCATGCAAAATAAATTTCGGTTGACAGACTATTAGAAGACTTGAAAACATTTTTCCAGACATTGAATTCATCAGACCTGTTATCATCTCTTGAGGGATATCTCATCAGACTGGATTAAAAACACTAGCAATTTTTCTGTTGTAGAAGGATTTGTTAACACTTCCTTCATTTCATGATCCAAAATATTCAAAACATATCAGTGGGGTGCAGGGTGGATTGCACGCCCCATATTCGGGCTAAAAGTGTAACATATCGGTTAAGTCAGTGTAATTCGAACAAAACCATATGAAATTTCGAGCAAATCAATCCCTTCGCTCCCTTAACCAAAGAGTTCCCATTCACCCAGGTCAAAATATTATCTTCTCTTATTATCATTTTTTTTATGTTAAGTAGTATAAATCATTATTATCACTAATGAGTTCCTTCATCTTCATTTGCGTTGCTTTTTTTCGCTACTCAACTCAAGAGTAAGGTTCATTATAAGGGAAAAATGCTTCCGAAATATATAAAGAAAAAAATTACCAGTAGCATGTTTCGAAGATTATATATATATATATATATATATATATATATATATATATATATATATATATATATGGCCAGGTCAAGCCAAAGACTGTACTGGGCTTTGCATTTGGAGGCGAGTCAATCGTTATCATCCTTTCGATATATATATATATATATATATATATATATATATATATATATATATACATGTATATATATATATATATATATATATATATATATATATATATATATATATATGTATATATTACGCCATGTGTATGTCTGTATGTTTTGTCTGTAACATCTATCGACTAAGATGGTTGTTAAATGATGATTATAAAGTAGTCTCCTTTGCTTATTTTATTTTTTTTTTTTGTAAATGTCAAGAAAATCATTCCAGATGAAAATGCTGATGAAAATCATTCTAGATGAAAATGCTGAGCAACAAAATATTTGTCCATGTTTTCCAAGTGCAAAGAAATTGCCAAATTATTAAAATACGGCTGCTGTTATTTGACAGCATAGATAAAGTATTTATCAATAACTTACATAGACAAAGAGAGAAGGAGAGACAGACGCACGTTGACAGAGAGACAGGAGAGGTGTCATCAAAAGAGAGAGAGAGAGAGAGAGAGAGAGAGAGACAGATAGAGGTAGAGAAATAGGGAGAAGTGTCATCAAATTGGACCGACTCGCTAATTCAGGATCGCCTTCGCTATGCTCTGTACATTTGCCCGTACATTGGCCGCCAAATACCTCCTGTGAGGTTAACTAAATAACACGGTCAAGATGATCACTAGTTATACATTTACAAATCCCTAATGACAGGGGACATCCGAAAGAAACGATTTAATGAAAGGTTTTATTTCAATATTGTTTCATTCAAAGTGAAGTCACCTTTTTTTCACGTCTTTTTTGTTTAAGTATTTTTTTGCAGTAGCAGGTTACTCAGGTCGATGTATGGGGATAGATTAAGAGACAGTCCACAAATATTTTTTTTTTACAGCTATCGTATTTAAATTCCAGACTATGTTACCATAATTTTCGGGATCTCTCTCTCTCTCTCTCTCTCTCTCTCTCTGTCTGTTTATATATATATATATATATATATATATATATATATATATATATATATATATATGGGCGAATTATCATTCGGATGTCACTTTGACAATATAAATCAACATTTATTAGTTTTTTCAGGTATAAATGCCTCTTCGAGGCTACGAATAATTGAAAAAAAAAAAAAGAAACCGATTCTGTAAAGCACAATTCAATTAAAGTCTACATTATTGACTTCAACATATTTCTGCCAACGTTTAACAATGATGTCTTTATTCAATTTTTATTAGATGAAGCATTGTCAGTCAAAAATTAATATAAGAGAAAACACAATAAAAAATGATATGACTAGCTAGACGTCTATATCCGGCAGAACAAAAATATATAGATTCGATTTAGCTTCCCTGACGGACACAAAATAAGGACCGAGTTTTGCATAATACTTACATTGTAAATCGAAACTCTCACTGAAAACGAAGGATGTTTTAGAATTTCAACGACTAACATGTTGAAAACATCTCATGTTAGGCCATACTTTTAGTTAAACACTGAATTCATCATCAATAACTTTCAAAAGAGAGAGTTTTGTATGGTATTATCAAATTGGGTAGACTCTTTAATCTCAGAATTTCCTTCCCCATTTCCTGCTCCTGAATCCATACGTTTGCCACTAATACCTCCTGTGATGTTAGCTGAATAACCTAGTCACGAAGATCACTAGTTATGTATTTATAAATCCTCGATGACAGTGGCCATCAGAAAGTAACGATTTAATGAAAGGTTTTATTTCAATATTGTTTCATTCAAAGTGAAGTCACCTTTTTTTCCATTTGGTTTTTTTCGTGGTAGCGGGTTACTCGAATAGAGGTGTGGGCAACAAATATGTTGATTGATATCATATTCAAATTCCAGACAAGGCTGTCATAATTTTAGTGATTTCTCTCCTTCTCTATCTTTGTCTCTCTCTGTCTCATATTCCACTGTTCTCACCATCTACATCTGCCTCTGTCACTCTCTGTCTGCCCTTCACTCTCTGTCTCTCTGTCTCTCTGTCTCTGTCTCTATCTCTCTTTGTCTTTCTCTCTCTCACTCTCTCTCTCTATATATATATTACAGTTCTGTAATGCATAATTAAATGAAAGCCTTCATCACTGCCCTAATTATATTCCTGCAAACGTTCAACAACGCCGTCTCTCTTCATTTTTATCATATAAAGCATTGTCAACAGAAAATCAAGTTGAGAGAAAATACTAGTAAAAGTTGATAACTTGCTAGAAATTCGATAGGTGCTGAGAACTAAGATATTCCAATATCATACGCCTCTGCCCTTCTCCCGCCTTTTCCCGGTACCTTTGTATTCTCTCTTTTATCCTTTCCAAGTTTCGTTGCCCGTCCATATTCATTTACTCAAATATTAAACAAACATTGATTAGTTTCATATGCCCTAATCTCTCTAGCCCTCATTAAATTTTTTTCTTCTCTCTCCCCTTGTACCCTTTTACCAAACTGTTTTATTATCCTACCTACCATCTCTTTTCCTACTCTCATTATTCTACCTAACTTTCATTTTGTCTTTTCTCTTCCTATCTTCTAATCACGTTACTTTTTTTGTGCTCTCTCTTTCTACCTTTCTTTCTTTCACAACCCTCGCACGCATCATCACAATGCCTTCAACAGTTCATCTTTACCTCTTCATTTTATTTACTGGTTCAACATTCTCCGGGTTGGATCAGGACCATTGGTGAGCGGCCATGAATGATGAAACAACGGTGAAATAAGAAAAGCTAAAAAGGTTCATTGTTGATAGGTCACAGGTTCAAGCTAACCCTTCCCGTTGATTGAAGTTCCATGACGGGTCAGGTGATTTGGGATTACGTATGCTCTCTCATGCAGCGTCACGAAGGGTAGGGCAAGTTTTTGACGGATGCTATCTTGGGACTCGATCGAGTAATTAGTCAACTCCGAGTCAGAATTTTCAACATTGGGTCGGCTTAGGGAGGGCAACGAGTTTTTATAGTGTTTGTTCTCACTTCCTGTAATGAAATCGAGGCCGGCCTCCGACAAAGAATTCCCGAGAACTAAGGGCTAATTTTCCCGCTTTTGTTTATCGGGGACTTTCAAACATAAGTGAGTTGTAATTTGAACAATCTCAGTCTGAATGAATAACCCAACGCTTATGCAATTCTACAGAATCGACAAAGTGTTCCCTTTCACAGAAGACCTCACGCCGCTACCAAAATGGGTGTTTCCATATCTTTACGTAATAGGACCGACCAATTGAAGGAACCTTTCGCGTCCATCTGCACAAGGACAAGAACACCATTACTTATATTATACAGTTGATAACTTCTGAAATGACATTACATGCAGTCATCTATTGCCGAGGAAGATAGCAGTAGTTTGCTCAATAGTCCTGGCCTCACTTAAGATAATGCAAACAGTACGGCTGCACGTATGCTCTAATTGTATGTATATTTTTTATAGGGTAAAATATCTAAACTAAGGTTCTTTAAGGATCTGACATATTACGCAGAGATAGATTATGTTCCCATAATGAATATTATGTTGAATTAAACATATTGATTTTATGAATATTTTATTTTTATTGAAAATAAATGCAGGATACAAAAATTGAAGGGTCCCCAAGAAACGTTATGCACTGGACCCATTAATGTTAGATTCGGTCCCTTCAGTTGCACACAAAGGTATTGAAACTGGAGAGAAAGGCCGATCAGTAGTTCTCAAACCTTATCATATGACACCCCACTAAGAAATATATATTTAACTATTTATTTGATACATATAAACATGCTTATTGCATATCTATTACTGTCAACTACACACACACACACACACACACACACATATATCAGTATATATAGTGGTCATACTCCACAAGAAGTGAATAAAAACACGGTGACAGACATTATTCCAGTATTGCTTACATGCTCTCTGCTGGGAATTATTATTAATGAATCCCCAAATATTGCCCCTTCTAGGTCACTAGCTATGGCGAATCTACCCAGGGGCGTTTACAATAAAATAGAAAAGGGTCTAAACTAACGCAAATGCCGTTGGGTGGTCTGATAATTTTTGTCAAGTTGCATTTTTCATCCTGTCATATAGTTTATCATTTTATTATTAATTCTAAGAAAAAGCAACAATTTTTGCCTCGTTGGTTCCATTATCAAAAGCCGCAAGGGTTGCAGACACAGAAACATTTCAGCGTGATAAAAAAAAAAAAGCTGTAAAAAAAAAAACAAATTTTAGAAAAAACACCGTAAATCACTTTGATTTAATTAATATAATATCAGTTGAGGCTTTATAGCTTGATAATATTGTTATTACTTTCTGGATGGGAAGGAGGCTTGATTGAAAGTAAAGTCTACGTCAGGGAGTCAGTTTACTTAAAATAATATAATCCGGTGGCTTGGGTATTGAAAAAAGTGAATAATGAAGCCACCCGCCGAATGAACAGAGATATATGGACAGAAGTTGTTGAGGCCACGGCATGGCTCTCTGGGGTGACGTCGAGACAGGATCCGTATATCTCCCTAAAGGTGAATTTATTAATTTATCTATTTTTTCTTTCAAGTTGATGTTTTGACTATGTCTAAAGAAACACATACATTGCATCTAGGTTCTTGAAAGTTCGCCTTACACCGCTTTTCTCGTTTAAGGCGAAAATGGCGTTGTGCGTTTATTTCGCAGCGTGCTGTTATGAAAGCAGTGGACACTCCTTTCCACTCGCACCTAAATCCAAGTTTCCTTGTCGCTAACATAGCATTATTACCATTCTGGGGATCTGAGAACACACCAAAGTTATCTCACATGAATCGATGGTAATTGATTCCTGGTACTAATCCGTTTACACTTTCGAAAAGTTTCAATTGGAACAGTCAAATTATTGACATTACAGTCAATAATTGAACAACCGTAGCGTCAATATTTGAAGTCATATAAAAAAAATTCCATCGAAGAATAGATGTTGTCAGGATAAACTCTATTCATGTTATCACTGGCATTTTCCACCGGGAAACGTCTACAAAAACAATCACAGAAACATACAAAATAGGATTGTCAAGAGTGCTTGATATCAGGACTAAAGCATTTATGAATAGATATGCACTGAAAATTCAGTGTTTCATGTTGACTCGTTGGTCTGACGATTTCACTAGCATGAATCTCGAAATCAACATGGAGCACTGGATTTTTTTTTCGCATATCTCTTTATGCGGATATCGAGCACTCTTCACTCATAGATGAAAAACCCTCAAACAATAAAAACAACAACAACAATATATATATATATATATATATATATATATATATATATATATATATATATATATATATATATATATGTATAATGTTTTATGGATATTTCGTCTATTACGGTGGTTAACATATATAATAATAAATGAAAAAAATACAAATATATATATATATATATATATATATATATATATATATATATATATATATATATATATATATATATATATATGTTACTGTTGTGTATGAATAGCTGCATGATAATTTGGAAGGTCGCTCGCCAAGAGAATTTGATGCTATTGAATGGTTGGTGAGATCACCAAACTTAATTCCTTTTTCTATGGTGAGTCCAACAGAACATGGTGTTCTGTACAAAACTAGCAACCATACAAGAATTAGAAACCAGCTGCTGCCAGAAAAAAATGCCGCCACCATCTATGCAGAACTCAGTCAAAATGTGTACTGATCAATAACTTGTCCAAAGAATTAACGCATTGAAATGCATTGCAGTCACATTAAGCCTTACATGTAACACATTACACACGTCTATGTTTATTGCATCGGTGGATTGTTTTAGGACAAATCAGACGTTACTTTTTGAACACCCTATGTATACACTCCCTCTCTTTCTCTCTTAGAGATTCTAAAATATCTAAGTCTTGATTAAAAAAAAATCTCTTTTCTCTTCCCTTTCTTTTTCTCCTCTTTAAAAAGACATTTGACTCTAGAGGCTCAAAGATAAACACTTCTTCTCGATGATCTCAAAGTCAGATTACATTTTAATGCATATCCCATTCCAGTGTCCGTAAGGTAAGATCTCTACATCACCTTCAAATGGAGTGTGATGTACCCTTCCCCACAGAATTGTATTTTAGTATCACTTTTTAAGTTGGTCTGTCTGGCTGTGTACGTACACGTATGTGTGTATGTATGTACGTATGTATGTATGTACCATGAGTATAGGCTGCACCCGTGGAGCTAAAGGGTTAGAAATTCAAAGATCAGCTCTTCATTATGAAAAAAAAAAAGATAAAAATGCTTCGTTATTTTTTTTAATGCCGCCTCCTTAAAAGGGTTTTGACGGGGGATGGTTAAATTTGCAATGTAAGTTTATGCTAAATTACTCCCTTAGCTAGCATTCGCACCTGTTATTTGAAAATCTGAGCTCTTGTAGTGATCACTGCCCTACAAAAGGCGATAGAAGTAACTTCATTACTTTTGCAAATTTTTCGATGATCATCCCTAACACGGCATTCTACCTAAAGACGTTGTTAAAGTGATGGTTTCTATTGAGTGACAAACCAGACCTGTATAAAATTGTTGTTCACACATTAAATAATTTAAAATATTAATAACTTGAAACAGGATAAGTTACACTACTTTTTCGGCTGTCAACAGGGGTGCGTTGAGACAACAATTGTTTGTTTGATTTTGTATTCATAAGCGTACACGTTAAATGTAGGTGTGAGTGATACATGAAACGCTCAATGTTTCCTGGTGTACCCCAAATAAGAAGTCAGAAATCCTACCTGAGATGTTGTCCTACCTGACCTCTCGGATTACAAAGATAACAGTCCACAACTTCTGTTCTATATACTGACTGCTTCCATGCTGGGGCCCGACACTTTTCAACCCTATTGCCTTACCAGTAATCGCCTACCCCGTGCAGCTAAGATCCATACCCAAGGCAAAGACGCACTTGTTTATCTATTCACTTCATAACCTTATATCTTTACTATTCTATGTATTGTCTTATGAGAGATTTTTTTATACTTGCCTTTCGTTTTTTTCTGCCTATACAGACTCTAAATCTACAGATGACCAAATCTGAACATTCGCTGCGAGCGTCACGACTATAGGAGGAGTCCCCCTGCGGTTCGATATAGCGCGGTTAGCGATATAAGGCAATTGATTGATGGACACTACGATTTCTACCAATACGTATTATCGCCGACTCTTCCAGAAAACTGCATATAAAAATAGAATTTCATAAACAGATTTATTTATCATAACCTAAGTATTGAATTTCTTCAATCTTCAATCAATTACCATGTAATTGCATAATGTTTTGCACATAATTTCTTTGATTTTGTGATGAAAATAATATCCTTATTTACCGTTGAATTTGTTTGGAACTTGATATTAACTTTCTATTATCCTTAGTTCAGCTATAAGGCAATTAACTTTCTTGGACCCCAACATGCACGTCGTAGAGGATTCATGTCAACTGATTCAAACTGAATTACTAGGTATGGTTAGATAGTATTCGCAGCATAATCTTCGAAAGTTTTGTAGTCTTTAGGTGACAATATGTGGATTAATGCAGCACCATCATACAATTTAACCTGATCTATATCTGAGATGGATAATAGGCAAGGCTGATTTTGATGACAAGAATTCTTCAAAGTCACCAGTTAGAATTTGACAAGATATGTACAGTCTTGGAAGCAGAGAACAGTCAGTTTTTAAAGATGATAGTTGTGCTTGAGTCTTCTTCGCCACCTTGGGGTAAGGTATCCCGAATATCTTGAACTGATTTTTTGTTTTGACAAAAGTTTGTTCTGGTTATGTTTCAGATTGCTTGAATCTTTCAGTCTCTCATCAATTAATGCTTAGTACTGCTTGGTTACAGTTTACTGAATTGTATAAAGCTCCTGTTCTGTTGAATCGGGTATGACTGCTTTGGTGTCTAGGATGAAAAGCTCTTTGCTTCCAACTGTAAAAGGGTTCGTTATAACTTGGAGAGTGATCAGCAAAGTTTTTAGATCTATCTGAAAGGCTTCCTGAAAGCTGGAGACCATTCGATGATGATTTGCCTTGATTTGGAGGTCATCATCACAGAACAGATTGTCATACTCGTCCAACATTCTCACAACTTTTGTACTAACCCCTAGCCACCTCGGAAGTACCTGTGGATTGTGAAAGAGACATGTAGCTCCTCCATTCCTTGTGATTACTTCATTCATCTGCTCTTGTATCTGATCTACAACAATTAGACTGAACGTGACCTTCAGTGAGTTTCTTGGGAAGTGATGGATGTACTATTGCTACATTATTATCAATTTTGACTTCATCTTAATTTTTTTATGAAAACTTTCAATCGGACCGTTGTCCTACAACAACGATCAAAAAGAGAGAATCGAACTCAAACCCTCTAGCTAATTTACGCCTTGTCATTTTTAACCATTCAGTGAAATCTTTAAAAGGAAGGTGATTTTAGCTTTAAACTCCATACATCCGACATTTTACGCTTGTTGTTTGATTCTCACCGCCGGCTTGCTCTTTATTCTATGATTGTGCAGTTTAGTCGTAGCCGTAGGATTACTGTCCGATTCAGAGTTGTGTTAAAAAACAGCTGAAAGTTAGGTTGAAGGTAAAAAGCAAGTCAAAATTAATAATGTTGCAATACTTCATTCAATAAATTTGCAAAAAAAAAAATCCATTTCTGATTTGACCATGTCACGCACATATACAGGCAACTGCCTGACATAGTGTGGTCTAGGACAGAGAACCACACAGGCGTAATCTGGAGGACATGAATATACAGCTAAAGGTCACTGGTTCTGGTGGATATTTATAGATGCTCACTGCTTTTATGTTCAGATCACTCAATGAATTTGAAGTTGTCAGACTTGGTTTCAATGAATACCATCGGATACAGAGTACTCCATACTGTTGTATTGACTTGATGGGCATAGTAGGAACGTTTCAGATGAGAACACTTGAATACAGCATTTGCTCAGCTAGATGTAGTCACTTCTGCCTGTGTAAGGGTTGTTGTCCATCCACTACCAGTAAGCCAGTCTTTTACAAAATTCACTTTAATGTGCAGACTACTCATAATAACCAAAGTCTTCTCTTCATCACGAGTTTCCAGATACTTCTATTGCAGATATTTTGATATGACAAACAGTAACTGGTCACAACAAAAAACACAGATGCTTGTATGGGTTTTAAATACTTGACCATTCATAGCATGGAACTTCATCACCTCTGAGTGAGCATTTTCATGGAATATGAGGAATATAGCCAAAATACTTATTGTGGACCTTTTATGTCATGCTACCCAAGAAATAAATTCATTTTCCAACAAGGCTTTAGTCCCCATTTATCTATCTATGTATCTATTTATCCATCAATGCAAAAATACATTTTATTTTCATTCAGACATCTTGATTAAGGTTCATATCTATATCCATCCTTTTTATCTATATATTTATGTGTCCAAGTATATATATATATATGCTCACATTTTATTAACACGTGTAAATGTACACACACTCATATATTCAATTTCATACACATACTGTTTCAAAAAGCACAGCTATGCCACCAACAAAACCTCGATCATAAGTATGCATACATATATATATATATATATATATATATATATATATATATAGGTATAATATATATATATATATATATATATATATATATATATATATATATATATATATATATATATATATATATATGTGTGTGTGTGTGTGTATGTGTGTGAGTGTATGTTTTTATGTGTGTATATAGTGAGAGGAACAGACAGACGGACAGACAGACAGACGGACAGACAGACAGACAGACAGAAAGAGGCAGACGAGGAAATCATACATTTATCAGTCTGAGTCAACTTCTTTTCATTTTTAGCCCTTTTTATTTGCACCTGTCTTGCCACGGTAGGGTGTAAATCTACCTGAACCCCCAGTATGAGTGACGTGGCCATCCTGGTGTGATGGCTGGGTGGCTACGTACGTTACAATCAGCATTCCATTCACACCTTGCCAAGATTACCTCATCATTGACGCCTGACAGAAAGACACTTTGAATAGGGTGTTCGCAAATTATCCTACCGTTTGTCCGCAAATTAAAGATGATGTCTCTTCTGCCACCCGACAGATAAGAATCGTACAATTTCTGGACAACTTTAGGGTTGGGGAAGACCTGGAACAATCAACTGACAAGAACTGCGATGTGAAAGAAGACGACAGCAATGTCATCTGCACTGAACCGGATCATTTTGGTCAAGCGATAGTTAATTGGAT
>OY735217.1:40603086-40650586 GCA_963457665.1 Thysanoteuthis rhombus | reverse complement strand
CACACTAATACCCTTGGGAAAGGCATGTATCCAATTGTCGTCCAAGTTATGGGTATGATAGCCGGAAATATTGAGCTATTTAGCATTGATTGGCAACCAGTCTAGGCGAAGGACAACTTTGATTTTAAAACCAGCTCACCAGAAAATAGTGGCAACGGACGAGCTCAATTGACCCACCAACCCCACAAAAACAACAAGATAACCGTGCAACTATCATAAAAAAAGAAAAAAAAAAAAAAGAGACCGAATCAAAATCCTAAAGGTATGTAGTTCCATTCTAATTTTATTTCCATTTAATTATTGTTTTAAGAGAAACATTTATTAGTTTTCAAAAAATGTGTGCTCGGATTTCATGCACATATTATTCAAAATGAATTGGTCAATTAAATTGAGAAATCATTGAATATCTCATTGTGTGATCCATGAATAGAGCCTAGTCCTAATGTTGGGGTAGTCATTCTACAGCAGTGAAATATATGCATTAAATGAACTTAGCTTAGTGTAAGACGAAGCAAAATCAATCAGACAATCAATCAGGCCTAGCTTGATGAATGTAAAAATCATGAATTGGGAGTCTTTCAAAGATTTTGTAAAAATTAAGATTTAGTAAAAATTAAGATTTAGTAAAAATTAAGATTTAGTTAAAATTAAGATTTAGTAAAAATTAAGATTTAGTTAAAATTAATTGAATGAAATTTCGACACAATAATCAACATTTAATAAAAGTAAATCTGATCAGCACCGTTTACTTAGTGCCGTAGGTCGACGGCCCGAGTTGGATTGTGATAAAAAGTAACTAGGAATTAGTACGAATAGAAATAGTAGTCAAAGTTGATATTAATGGTTTACAATACTACATATGAAAGGTTTAAAAAAATTATATAAGCTCCTTACTTCAATGATACTACCGGTTAAAAAAACAACAAAAAAAAAAACGAAAACAAAAAGAAAACATGGCACTAGAGAGATCGGGATTGAGAGTTGAGTTAAGAGTTGTATTTGATCTTCTGTCGTGTCGTAGAGTTTTCGTAGCTCAGACAGTTAAGAGAAACTTGGTATTTACAAAAACCTCCATGGGCAATAAGGGCGTTAGTTCGAATCTTTACACGAGCTTGTTCTTTATTTCCGAACTGCACTGCTTACTTACTGCCTGACTTGGATTACTATAAAAATTAGGAAGAATGAAAATGGTGGCAATAATAATAATGGTTTACGATACTTCATCAAATAGAAATATTAAAACAAGATTGAAAGCTGCTGGATCAAATTCCACTCCAACTTCTATTTCGACTGAAGATGATTTCTATAACTTTTATTGAATAATTTTTTTTTTTTGTAAAAATGTATGTATTCATTAGAATGAAATGAGCCGGCGTATCTTGGCTGATAAATTTTTGTTTATATCTAAGATCTGTCAATTTAGCTCAGTAAGTTAGACACACCACTGACAATCAGTTGGTCGTGTGTTCCGATCACAGTAGGGGAACGCAGGGTTATATCCCTCAATTTGGTGAGGATCGTTCTTGTTGTGGTAGGAAAGCTAAATCAACTCTAGATTTTGTACTGGAGTTTGAGTGTTTAACATATTGTTTAATAAAAAAACATGAGATCGTCTTCGGAAAATACCAAAAATAAAGCAAACTGAAAATGAAATCGGCAATTTCATGATATGCTCTCCGTTTGAAGTTATTTACACCGTATCGCTGAGAAATTATGAACTGCAATATCCCCTGTTGATTTTTCTCTTTCCGAATCGTTCTCCTTCGCTAGGTTTCTCATAAAGAAAACATGTCTCCTCAATTATCAACTCCCAAATAAAACATTTCCTTTCTCTTTGACTTGTTCATGGTCGGGAACGAATTGGCACGAAAGGCAATTCAATGAAGCAGACGTTATGTTCAGTTGTTTGGTTCATAGGACACCCATTAAAATTGTGATTAAAAAAAATCAGTTTAGATTAAAAACAAGCCAGACTGTATAGACTAGGGTTGCCTATTCTTACCTGTTTTAGATCTTTTGTAATGTTTTAGAGTTCAGTGTAGCCAACTGAAATCGAATTTGAAAGTGATTCAAGAATCAATAAATTAAAGAATGAGATCTAAATTGACAACCCTAGTATTGACACTTGGATAAATTGAGCTGAAGATTTTTTACGCATCTAAAGATAATAGCATGCGTTTCGTTCGTTAGTGAAGCTGCAATGATGATCCAGAGGGTTGCAATGCTGTTCCTGGGGGTCGTGAGCTGGTTTTAAAAAATGAGGGGAAAAAATTACTGAATATTATTTTTTCTAAGTAAAAAGTAAAAACTAAGAACAGTTCTGATTAGTGATTCGATAGAAACCATTTAATGTATCTTGGAAACATACCGTAATGGGGACGATCCATTGAAAAATCGGAAAATGGAGTGATCGAACTCACTCACCTTTTGGGGGGCAGTGATCTCTGAGGAAGTTTTCATTAAAAAAAACAAGCGTGAATGCTGCGAGACACAACTCAAGAGATTAACATGGCATAAACTTACATTGCAAATGGAACCCCCAACTAAAACCCTATTCTATTGAGTGAATTTTCAAATTTCCGAGTGATGTGTGTGTGTGTGTGTGTGTGTGTGTGTGTGTGTGTGTGTGTGTGTGTGTGTGTGTGTGTGTGTGTGTATTTATTATTATCGTGATACCAAAAATGACATTAAAACATTTATCAGTGAAATATATTTACATCATAATTTCAGAATATAAGGCGTCATTGAGGCTCTGGAAAAGGAGATAATTGTGAATAATTGAACTTCGATAGATGTATGAAAATTCTCACATATCCGAGTCTATTCACGTCCTGTGTACTTGATTATCAAAGTGAAATTCAGTGGAATTCATTGGATAAAACTATCTGGATTAAAGGATTCGAGTACCACACAAAACATGAATTTCACAAGTTCATTTAAGTGAAATTATTTCAAAGTAGTGAAAACGTATGGCCTATATGTAGGACATTTTTTGAACCTTTGTGCAATTTTGTGAAAATTCTTTGTCTATTTCAAACACACATTTGCCTATTGATATAACATAGAAAGCACGTACCTATGCCAATGCCATCGTCAGGGGGTTAATTGTGCATAAATCAAACCCAAAATTTGATCATTTCTTTCATGGCCCATTGCTTACCCTTCAACAAGATGCAATTCATTGATAACTTTTGGAGATGTCGTGTGTTTAGACATGAACTTTTAGCGATATAATGAGGTGTGGACATATAACAACGACGGAGGGAAGGGTAATTTTGGATAGATCCGCCATGAAATTTAATTTCTGCATCTGAAGTCTTTTGCCCACCCAATGTCACTAGAACTAATTGAGAACTTTAGGAGATATCGTGTTGACAGGTATGAACTTTTGGCAATATAATTTCAAAAATTAGAATTATTTCCTAAGTTCGCAGGTACTGACAACAGTTTATTCTTTCGGTATTTCTATATAGTCGTCAAGTCACCCTTTTATTGTTGTTTAACTATGAATTTTAACGATTTTTTTCTTCAACTGGAAAGCACTCAGAGAGCGTATACCTCTTACAAAGCCATTGATTGAGATATTGGTGAGTAGTCAAGTCTTTGAGAAAAACAATACACCGGCCTGCACACTGAACCAATGATATTTCTGATGCAACAGGCAAATGTTGCTTTATATCACACCATTATGCTTTATGTAACCGTCGTCTTATCTTGTAACTGTTTGAGTGAAGACAATACAACCATTCACTAATATAATTCTGTACACATCAAAATTACTTTGATAATTACATTTTAAACTAGAAAGCTCTCAGAGAGCGGGTAACCCTGCCGACGTCATTGTCAGCGGAAGTACCTGTGTATGGATGCTCTCCTAAATTCAATCACTTTTTCCGTCGCCTATTGATCACCCTTTCACTAAACTTCATTGAAGTTCGTTGATAACCCTTTGATATATAGTGTGTACAGGCATGCAATTTGGGAGATATTATGTGGAGTGAATATATAACTGGGTAATTGTGCATAGATCCACCCCATAATAAATGCGCTCCTTCCGTAGCAAGTTATCCACCCTTTCACGGAATTCTATAGAAATTCTCTGATAATTTTCGGAGATATCGTGTGGACAGTCTCAAGTGTAAACATGAACATATGAAAAAAAAAAAAAAAACAGAAAATATTTCTCAATCAAAAGAGTATTCCAGGATCCACCCTAAACTTTAACAACATCATTGTCTATTCTTCCACTAAGTATCATTGAAATTCAATCAATACCTCTGGAGATATCTTGTGGACAGACCAAAGGATAGACAGACAGACGTATATTATCTCTCCAACTTCGTAGGCAGGGGTAACTAGAAAACGCCAGATCGTTTTGTTAGCGTGTAATAGAATTAAATCCGCTAAATCACAGCCGTTAATCATTTAGGAAAAAGTACTCGGTCAGTGTTCACTTCGAACTAATGTCCTTTGGAAAGGCATAACCCGTTTCTCTCAATAGGTAAAATAGAGCAGGTAGAAATGAGTGACAACATCCCGGATGCTTGTTGTCTGTAAGGACTGAATAAGTAGTAATGTAATACCTGAAGTTAAAGCAGGGAAGTTATTCTTCATGAAAGTTTCAATTTAATGAGTCTAATATTTAGAACGATGTCTACTTTCAATAACCTACGTCAGATTGGCGCAAGACAATCCTCCTTTCTACAACACTAACAACAGTGTGCCTGCCACAGAAAAAAGCTTAACGATGGCTCCAGTCAAAACAATAAAAGTAAAAACAATAAAAGTAAAAAACAATAAAAGTGAAAAACAATAAAAGTCCCCGAGAAGAAAGCCTGTCTCAGCGTAAAGGAGAAATGTCGTGTTTCCCAAGACAACTCGGAGGGGGAGAAAAAAATGTGAAGTCTGTAATTAGAAAAAAAATGGACCAAGACGTCAGAAAATGATCGAAGACAAAAAGGACATGAAAAAACAACAACAAGAACAAAGTGAAGAAACAGAAGATGGGTTTAAAAAATAGACATCAAACCGACAATAAAGAACGGTACAGAAGCTCATAAAATCTGCACCAAAAATCACGTCCTGTGACAAGAAAAATACGAACAATTCATCATCAAATATTTGAACATCTTTTTTTTTTATCTAACCTAGAAATTCAATACAGAACCGTGACACAGACACAGGGGCAGTCACACATACATACGCACATACATGTATGTGTGCACGCTCGTGTGTGATTCGAGACATGAGTTGTACGTGTGCTTGTGTACAAGTATAAACACATAAAGATAGACATGAGAGTTCACATGAAATATTTAGTTACTTATACGGAATATATTCTTGACACCTGGATTTCAAAAAAGGTACACACATTTCCACGCACACATGGGCACATACACATTCATCTATATCTATGTAGCGTCATCATGTCTTTCATCTTCTGTCGTTCTCTCTCATTCAATCCATCCCTCTTCATACCCCGATATATATATATATATATATATATATATATATATATATATATATATATATATATATATATATATATATATATATATATATGTGTGTGTGTGTGTGTGTGTGCGCGCGTTCACTCAGATTTCCTATCAGCCCCTTCATCTCTCTCCATCGCTCTCTCTCATTTAGCCCCGTTCAGCTTCCGAATGCTAAATTCCAAGAAGCAGAATGAATAAAATCAGGTAGAATCATGCATAGTACTTTATATACTAACAAGTACAATATATATATATATATATATATATATATATATATATATATATATATAAAATATATACATATATATATATATATATATATATACATATATATATATATATATCATCAGCTATTTATGACGAGTGTGATTGCGCTAATCTCTGCCATGTCTTACCGGCAAACTTTTCAATCATCTTGTATCTGTTGTTTTCCGAATGCGTTTACTGTCCAACAGGCACATCAGTCGGATAGCCTTTTGTTTCCCTTCTTCTCGCAATGTACCCTGTCCATCTCCATTTTAGTTGCTTAATCACTTGTACAATATCCTCCACCCTGATCCTTTCCGATCCACTTGGATATTTTCTTTTCACCAAGAGATATTCCTAAAATTACTCTTTCCATTGCCCTCTGTGATATTCTGAGTCTCTCTCGGTATACATGTGTGAGTGTTTAAGTGTGTGTGTGTGTGAATATGTGTTTGAAGGTGTGTGTTTGTGTATGTGCGTGTGTAAACTTGTGACAATAAGAAGGCTGTTTGACAAACTGTATGTGAGTGCAAATCCATTAAAAAAAGTACAACGGGCAATGGTGAAATAGAAATCATCGAAAATAAAAAGGAGTGAAAAGAAAAAAAAAATGACTGACGACTCTTCAGGTAACAAGTGTTTGTAGTCATCGTATAGGGTTACAAATCTTATCCGACAGCCCAGTCCTCCTGTGCGCTAAAGGAAGGGCTTGGCTGCAGAAAGAAAGGAGTGACGAAATGGCTGGGTTGAGTGGAGGCGTCACCCGTACGAACGCCTTTCATATTTGGACCGTTCTTTTTTTTACTTGTTTTTTTTTCTCCCTTCTCCAAATACACATGGGGGGGGGGCAACGCGTCCGTCATAAGTGAATAATATTCTGGTCAGCAACCGAATGTATCTGAATGGACAATATTTTGTACAGAAGAGGAATGATGTTTGGTTTGGGCAAACTAAGACAGACAGACAGACAGACAGACAGACAGACACACACACACACACATATATATATATATATATATATATATATATATATATATATATATATATATATATATATATATATATATATATATATATATGTATGTATATATATATTTGTTACTACCTCTGAGAAAATTTACGAGTACGTTCGAATTTCTATGAGATGATTTTTTCAACTAGAAAAGTAGTCTTTTCACATTCTCCAACTTATTTCAAGACAATACTTCATTACCTCAAAGGTTTTAATAAATTTGTTCATCTAATCAATTATGTCTGAAGTTTTATTAGAAGAGACGAATGAAATACACAAATGGTTCCCCAGAATTGACGGAATTGAAAAGAACACGTCTCACCGGATGATGTCACCTCTAAAGTTACCTGTCTCGCAATAACACGAATATGATTCGTTCAATCTATGTTAAGTATTGATCTACTTTCAATATTGCTAAATATTGTAACACAATTTTTCTATCATCAATTTTGAATAGTTCTTACCTTCATTTTGGAAAATTTTGTACAAAATAAGATGTAAACTTGTTGACTATTTTACCTTTCCGACAACAGTTTTAAACATTTGATTGGATCCATAAGACATTGAGTATATTCTTCTTATGAAATCTTGTTCCTTAGTGAGATATTGTATATTGTGGTTCAAAAGAAACCATTCCATGAATATTCCCTCCCCCCAAGAGACTTCTTTGTAAAAAACAAATCGTATTTTTAGTATCAATTTTGACTAGTTTTGACCTTTGTCTCATGTTGTTTGTTTTTTTACAACAACAGCAAATAAGGGAAATGGTAGCCTTAGCAGAGTCAAAGTTGTGATGAAAAGCAACCAAAAAAGATGCCATTTAGAACAATTTAGTGATTATTTTCTTTCTGTGATTTTTTTGCCAACAATGAAAAAAGTAGGAAGTCTTGGAGACAATTTTATGCTTTGAACAGAAAATATCAATGGAAAAGTTCCTTTTGAAAAAATATATTTCTCTAATAAACGAGATGACAGATTTCATTACAAAAACGTAATTATTAATTTTTACTAAACGACATCTTTCCCACACGAGAACGAAAATTATGTCAATCCAATAGATAAGGTATTACAGATTCAATTTGAGTCTTCAAAACAATTGTCGGTTAGGTAAAATAGTTGACAAGTTTACATATCATTTCATGATAAATTTTCGGAAAAGCCAAATCGTATTTTCATTATTGATTTCTATCTTCCTTTCAATTTTCAACGACAACGAGTAAGCAGCGCTTTCAGTAATAAGTAGCCCAAGTCAATGGTGTTATAAAAAGCAACTTAAAAATTAAGACGAAGCTAAAAACAAGTCAAAATTAATAATGAAAATATTGTCCTACAATACTTCACCTTGTATTGAAAATAAATCAAGCACATCGTGGTGGTGACGTTATCCGGTGAAAACTCAAAAAGCATTCTTGTTCAATTCAAAACTGCGCGCTTACAATACAATGAAAATTAAAACTGATTTTACAGTAGAGCTGTGCAGAAGTTCAATGATTTCGTTGTGATTAAATCTACTTATATGAAGAAGAAGGTGATTTTCTCCTTTTCTCTGTCCGTAACAAGTGACTATTTCACTCAGAGGTAACAATTTCTCAGACAAAAAATATCTCCTTAATGTTAATTTATAGTGAGTGATATTGTAGAATTTAGAAGGAGAATGCTCTTTTTGATAAGTTCACAAACTTGGTCAGATCAGCCGATTAGAGAAATTTGAAAACAAATATGATATTTGCAGTAGAATTGAACTAGTGAGACTCTATTGTACAATTAAGTGAATACAAGATGATGCAATACCATTGAGAGAATTCGATGCAATGCAGGTCTGGCCAAAGTCTAATATCGAACGATTGACACTTGGATGAGGTGTCATGAGTTATTTCACGTTGTTAGAGACATAGTTGAGACCTTGTCACCAGAGTAAGTCAATGGATTTGAATCCGAATTTAAAATAGGGTTCAGTCGGGTCAGACGTAGGAAGACTAAGGGACTCAATGGGCAGCTTTGGCTTGCTTAAGGTTAGGGGGGCAATACCGCTCCGTTTCGGAATGTGTCGCCACATGAAGTTACTACTACAGTAGCCAGTGTAAAACTTTACGTTTGTTGTCGACGTCATTGGATGTAGACCTTCCTCGAAATTTGCCGGACCCCTCTACCATAGGCGTCGCGGGGGCCAATACTTTCTGAGTTTGTCTAGTTCGTCATGCCATCTCAGTTACTGCCGGCCACAGTTTCGCATATGATTTCAGCGGAAACAGGTAATGAGTTGTGATGTCCAGTGGTTGTCTGACATTCTTGTTACATGACCTGCCCATGGTCGTTTTCACATGGTTTCTATGATGTCTGTGACCCCTGTTTTCCTCTCTAATGTTCTATGCTGGTTTTTGACTTATTCATTTCATTTGGGCATGATTCTCACCTGTGCACCTTGCATGGTTCTCAGTTTGTCGGTCAGTTTCTTAGTTAAGTTTCAGGTTTCAACTCCATAGGTGACTGTCGGTAGATTACTTTCCTGAACAAAATGATCGCAATTTCAATAAATCCATAATTTTTCTACGAGTTTCCCAAAGGAGATGATTGAATTCTTCAAATCAGAAAAAACGGAATGTTATTATTTAAAACAGCTCTATTGTAAAACCAGCTTTTCAGACAGACGACTTGAGAGGGTTTCAATTTTATTCGTTGCCCCTTGCCCTTCCCTCTTTCCATTTAATCTGAATATTTCGAGTATTTATTTTATAACCAAATATATAATTAACAATTATTATCTAGGAAGATTGATTGTTTAAATCAGGAAATATTTGAACTTCAAACTTCTCGACTTTTCTGAAATACGACTTGGGATTATCGAGTAGTATTGTCTTCCCTTTGTCTTCCTAACCTAATGACGACCTTTCCACACTCTTTGCTCATACTAGGAATTGAACCTAGGACCTTCTGCATGGGAGACAGACGTGCTAACCAATACACTATCAGAGCAGATCGAATGGGTTTTAGCAAATAGAAACAGGATGGCCTCAGGACGAGGGCGTCAGTGGGGGTGGACAAAAACAGCTTTGCACCACCTTATAAAATTCCTCTGGAAGGCCGTGCTAATACCCCACGTCAACCCAAACACCAGTGCATAAATATTTGTTTCAACCTGGACAGGGTTTATTTTACCGAAAATCGTATTTACTTCACGTCCCAATCTAATTTTCAAGTCAACGTTATGGGTTCTTATCAGCCATCACTAATCTCATCCACCTGGGTTAGTCATCCTGTACACACCCTACAAAAAAAAAGATTCACCTGGGATGGACCGGGAGGTAGGTAAATAGATACATTCGAACGAAGATAGGTTAATTATGAGGCGCAAATATGAATAGAGATATTTACTTACACACCTAGGAAGATGATACCAAGATATTAATATTCCCTGGGTTTTATTTTTTATATAGGTATGCATAGTGTTTCTATCTACACACACACACACACACACACACACATACACACACTCATACACACACACACACACACACACACACATATATATATATATATATATATATATATATATATACTCTACTTCACGTGCTCTACCCTTGGGATAATTGTTTGTCATCTTATTGGGGAATGTTACTTTGAGATAGGTAATAGAATATTTCATCAGACCATAGTTCGTTTGTCTATAAATTGTTTGATAAACGAGACTCATTCCCGTTCCATATCGCACTTATGCTAGTTAGAACAAGTACTATTCCGCCTTATAGATTTTACAGAACTATATCATCAGAGTATTGAAGAGAGGCTCGAGCTACTCTGAGATTCATTGATTTTATACCGAAAATTATTCCTTTAGTTGTAAGAATTGTCAATGAAGGCGGCGAAATTGGTAAGACTTTTTGATATTTTAATAAGCCCATAACTAGACATCTTGATCTCTTTACAACTTAACAACTCGACCATCATGGAACAATAATGAAAATTAAAGAATATGTTAACGAGGGTATGAGAATAGAATAAATGAATAATTTTTATCAAAATAAATCAATTTGTATTAATGTTAAGGGAATTAGGTAACCAAAACAGATGGATCTAGTCTTTGTCATTGTAAGAGAATTATATTGACTAGAACCTGGAAAAGGGAAAACATTTGGCTCTGGTCCATTTGTCTGACTGAAAGGTAATTGTGCAGGGTGGGAGATCGGACATGGCATGTCAAGTAACAAATTGTTTAAGTACATCAATGGAATTGTTCATTAAGATGTTTTACCGACTTGAAAGTGGTTTCGTTTCATTCATGTTTATAAGGATAATCTATTTGATAATTTAAAGGAAAAAATAAATGGACAGAAGCAAGATAGTATACACCGTGGGGAAATTAACATTAAGGTTCGTAGGAAAAATTGTCGAATTCTCTGGTTAAATATGTTGGTAGAGAATCAATCCGAAGAAGTTTTTCTGTATAATTAGTATTCTAAAAGATGATATGATAAGTTTGTTTGCACACAGTGTGAGATTAAAACCGACACAACGGATTTAATATTCACTCGGGTGAACATTCAATAGAAGTGACACGAATAGCGAGTCACGTCTGATATACTTACTGACCCCTCATCGTTAAATACGTTTTGGGGGTAACGTACATAAGTAAACCCTGTCCAAAACTGTGTCGTATAAAATAACATCCATATACCATACATTATGATAATACCCTATATATAACAGCAAACTATTTGTATGATATAAGTTATATATCAAAATCATAGCTGAAAGGGAGGTGGTGTTTGATCTGCTGGGGTGCCAAGCTGATATCAATGTTATGTTTTTTAAATACCCAAAACGGTTACATGGTAAACAACTAACTAGAGAAAAATTACAGATAGTACCATGATGACAAAGTTACTGAAAACATTATTTTTTAAAAAAATAACAAGAGATTTACGTAAATTACATTAACAGATATTGAGAAATGAGTGACTGAAGTGGAAAAAAAACCTTTAGAATTTTTTTAATATTCTAGTCTGCATATCTGACAACAGTAGGAGGCAAATGATATTTTATTGAAATAATTGAATTGAATATTTCATGAAGTCAAATGCACAACACCTACCCCAGCAGTTAGGCCAGCTCATACTCATGCACATCGAACAAATATAATCTTTCTTAAAACTAAGTAACCATGTTTAAGTTTGGCATCAAAGCAGACAATCAGATTTAGATTGAGTCCATGTTTAGATGTTGTGTTGGGGTTAGAGTTAGAAGTAGAGTTTTACTGCCAAGTAAGGGTTAGATTCTTCAATAGAATACCACCAAACCGGCATAACCTCTAAGAGAAATTCACATTTATGGTTACCCATGACGAATCGATAGTAAGGGTGCAATTTAGTATCATTGTTACATTAACGTTTAGAGTTCACCAAAAGTTAGCACCACCTATCTTATGTTTATCGTGGAATCAAGTACCTATGTTCACAATTTTGCAGCCTGCATGGTGCAACCGTTTCATTTAGGTTTAAAAACGCCTTCAATGACGAGGCCCTAAATTGATCATTGGAAGACACCAGAACAATCACCACAGACCCTATGTTCGTCATGCAGTAAAGTTAACCCACTACGCTGATTTGAAGCTCGTACCTCCCCTGCATCATATATTTGAAAATACCAAAATTGACCTTTTTAAAAATGAAAAGAATTGGTCTGACCTAGAATTGACCTTTGGAAGTGAACAGAAGTCATCATCACGCATCCTATGTTCATCCAGAGATCATCAACACCTATTTTATATCCATCCTATGGTTAAACTACATCGTTATAATCAGTCTTTTTTCGTCCGTCGTTAGACACCAGGATTCGCCACTCCTCTCTATCATGGGCGTTGTGGAGCCACACTTTCTGATTTTCTCTAGCTCATCTCTCTATCATGTATTTTGCTGATCTCGGCTACGCATGTGACCTTTGGGGATCCATGTTGTGAGTTGCAATGTCCATTGGTTGTCTGCATTCTTGCAACATGACCAGCCCATTGCTATTTCACTTTTCTAATGGATTTTATGATGTCTCGAACTCCTGTTTTCCCCCTGATATATTGTGCTGTCTTATGCTCTCTCCATATGAGATTAAACATGATTCTTTCATGTACACGTTGCATGCTTCTCACTTTGAGGATCAGTATCTTGGTCAAGTTCCATTTCACTCAAATTTACAGGTCTGGGTGCTTTTAATTGTAGTCATGCCTTACTCAGATAGGTAACCTTACTTTGGGGAAGGAGAATTTCTCTATTCGAGCAATCCTCTGCGAAGAGGAATTAGCCAATATATGTCGAGATACTCATCCGAGAATCGTTTCTCAAATTCTGTGAATTTCAAAAGATTTCCCCCTGGGAGGGATCAGGGGCTTACGCCCATCCTAAATCTGAGAGTAGGGAACCCTGCGTTTCCTCACTCACTTTTTGGCACACCATCACTGCTTGGTGAATATCTCTGTTGTTTGACGTCTGTTTGGCTGTGATACTCTAGTGGACGTCCCTGGAGAGCAAAGGACATCGTAGAGATACATATACAAGACACTTGAATCTCATCACCAAGGCCAAAAGTAACGCTATGCATTTGGAAACAAACGAATGTTACAAAGTAGATCGTTGATTGTTTGTTAGAGTATTTGGGAAAAAGTGTCCCGCCTTCAATAACAATCACGTCAATCACACCTTCGAAAGTAGACATAAACTGAGTGTTCGGGCTTTGAACAGTCAAATGACGAGTTGAAGAAAGGAAGAGGAAAAGGTTAACCGTCTTCAACCTTCAAGAGGGAAAAATGCAGAAGAATCCGTCGAAAGTGACAACATTTTGAAAAGATGGTTCAAAAAATGGGAAATATGAATGCAGTAGAATTGTTATGAAAAAATCTAACCTTTATGATTGTACTCTCCTTTTCTCTCACTACGCACATACACACATACACACACACACACACACACACATATATATATATAACAATGATTATCCCTATGGATATATTTTGTGAGAAACAATTTTCAATGAGCACACAGATATTAGGCAGAAGTTTCGGGGAATGACACTTTAATCCAAGGTAAAGCTCACAGATACTGCCCTTTGATCTCAGGAAGCGACTCGATGATCCTTGGCAGAAGTGCTATTCCACTCTGATCTTCGGTAGAAATTTTGGTTCATGGGTAAATAATCCCGTCATTTTTAACGAGTACTATGTTAGTATAGCTATATTTCTTAACAATGAAATCAGAAAAAGCAATATAGATAGGACCAATAATAATTTTATTCAAGAAGACATGTTTTTTCATCACAAAATCATGATAATAACTATGGTAACATAAAGAAACAAGGTTTGAATTATTATGAAAACGAAAGCAAATTCAAATACCATCTCATTCATTAACAAAGCGGAGACAACATAGTTTTGCCTGAAGATTGGTGCGTTTTGCTCAATATTTCAGACTTTTATAACTTTATATCAGGCGTCTGTCACCGATCAATGTTTAGCAAGTTTGTCTCATTGTCTGATTGCTTGCGTAGTGAGTTCGATTCTCACTTGGTACCCTATATTGTTGGTAAATTGTTAATTAGCCAAAAATATCTGCTATGGAGAAATGGTTAGCAAGTGGTCTATTTGCCCGTAGTAGCGATTTCGTCCCTTACTAAATGTTAGTCACGTAGACTATCCCAAGTGTAGTGAGTTCCTCTTCAACTAGGTGTTAGTCACATAAACTTACTAGGTATTAGTCATGTAGACTAAAACTCAAAAGGCGTTAATCCAGTTTTTTTGTCTTTGACATTCGTAGGGTTTTAAGTATGCAACGGACGTCAAAATCGTATAGAAAAGTATAGGCCCTGATCAATACCCACGCTTCGCTCGATTCACTCTTCTCACTTTGGACACTTGGATACAATTGAAGTGATAATCAAGAGTGTATCAACTGAAAAATACTTACGGAATTAAGTGTTGATTAAATCTTTATTTTTCATAACAAGAAAAGAGAAGAAAGCAAAAGTGTACGAACAATTAATCCATTAGGAAATTAAGCCATTAACTGCTGATAAAGACAAATAATAGTTACCAGCAGCAAGCCCTTGTCCATTGCAAGACAATCCATCTCATGTAAACCATTGCAAGATAAAAGTTCTTACTCAATGACAGAACTGAGTTGCCATCCATCGCAATAAAACAGAAATTCAATCGGGTTAGCCAAAGAGCTGCCATAACTGAAATTTCCATCATCCGCAGTTAATGGCTTAATTTCAGCTCCACGATGTTTTTGTTTTATTTAAGCCTCGGTGTTTTTCTTTCGCACGGCTGCTTTTCGGAAGATCGACGTTAAAAGACCCCAGAAAAACATCAAAACCATTTCCAAGATTTCGTAGATGCTAATTACGCTGGCACCAAGGAAAAGGCCCATCTGACCACCAAAGCTCGCTGGAAGAACGAAAAAGAAAATAAACCTGTTATATTTCTTAAAATCGGGGTACTCCTATGTCAATGTTTATATGGATAGATGTATAATAGTTCTCCATCTATACTCCCATCGAGGTTGCTGTGGGGTTAGGTACATAAGGAGATTATTTCCGGATTGTTAGGCTTGCCAAAGCTTCATTCTGCTTATGGCATGGTTTTTAACTTTTTTGTATTCTGAGAATTCATTCGCACACACACACAAAACTGACTCAGCCTGGCCCGGCCTGTTCGTCACGTTTTTTTGAGCTTTATAACCCTGGAACTAATGAATATAGAAACATGGGGTTTTCATCAATCGATAGAAAGATTTATCATGTGTGGGTAAAGTGTGGTGGTTTTCAGAAAATGGGGAATTATGGTGGTCATTTTTGTCAATCCTTGCTTATATGAATGTAAAATAGCATAGCATACAAACAACGTTTTTTTTTTTATTGGTACAAGTAAGAAATACCTTATTTCTCAGGAACGGATACATTTTTTTAACGTGATTTTGTTAAACGATAGAACTTCAAAAAGATTCATTGAGTAATCGAACGAGCATTACATCCTCACTTTTAGAGATGATTTGTCACTTGTAGTAATTATAAAGAGAGTATTAATCCTGTGTTCTGTAATAAAAATCAGCAATATTAAGATGGAGTAAAGCTAGTAATAAAATATTCTATCTATATAAAAATCATAAATGTAAATTAGTTTGATTGGTTGGTTACCTGTAACGTCAGAGTCCTTAAAACCTATGATTAATTGATTTTTGTGAAATAGATTAAGAGAGCGAATAAAACTATAAAAGGGTAATAAAATCTGAATGTCTGTTGTTATAACAACGAAATATACGTCTTATAAACTCTAATCGTTTGAAACTGAAAAAAAAGGAAATAAAGAGTGTGTGAGTGAATGAAAGAAATGTTTAATGTTATTTTAATCCTTCACTCAAGACTTCATATTCGATCACACTTTGAAACAGCCTGAGTTGAGTTGAGACTCAAAAAAGTAAAGAAATTAGGATATTTGAATTATCAAAAATAAATCACGTTATAACATGGCATTAAGCTCCCTAGTGCCGATCCATATATAAATAACCCCGTTATTTTTGACGGGTAAATGCTTGTAGAGATTATAAAGAGTGTACTGACCGAGACTGTTATGATAAAAGCAACTACGATGAGGCGAAATAACACCAGTAATAAAATAATACCTATGAAAATGGTTCGTCTAAAAAATCACAAAGAAAAACTCAGCTTACCAAGTAATTCGTCCAGTTCGTACCTCGGCCTTTCTTTCAGAACTTTCATAACCATGTTCTCGAAGTAGATTTTGATATGAATTATATCTTGTTTCCTAAACAAAAGAAACACAATGATGTGAATTACAAACCGAACATACCTTTCACTCCGTTTCTTCCCTTGGAAATCAGAATTAGCAATCATGTTTTTTGTCTGCACTCGAACACCGACGCAGCTTGTGGTTACATTAAACAATAGTAATGCACCTGAATTGACTATAAGGTCGCAACTTCCAGATCGTCTTATCCTCTGAGAGGAAGCCTGATCTAGGGTGAGGAGTCACTAGTTTGCCAGCCCCCACTCCCAGCGGTTGCCCTAACACTGACACCATTTAGAAATGGGTTTTCAAGCCGAAGCTAAGATGACATGCTGTGTAGAATTGAGGTGAGCTGGTATCTCCTTATCTCACCTTCTTTTTAGCTGACAGATGAAGCCTAATAGATCACGCCAAAACGGATTCTCCAAATAGTCCCATTCCGGTTATAACTTAGTTCAGTTATTCTAAAAGAGTGAGTAGCAGCTCCCGCCCCCTATACCCTGCGAATAGCTGCCAGGGGCGCTGATAGATACTGGAAAACTTTGACAATTCCAGGTAATCTTAATTCAATGGGCTGATGAACGGCCACAATCATTGGAGAGCGTCATTTCATTTGGAAATCTCAAATCGCTCAATCCATCCAGTGTTGAACTTCTCCATTTTAACGTTGAACACGAAACTAGGTTGGCAGTCTCCTGTTCGATTCAAAGATTTGAACAATTCTGTCGTGAACAACAGCTGGAAATTTTAAATTGTGTGTTATTTTTGAAACGGTGGTGTGCTTCTTTGACCTTCATATGTATTGATGTGTATGTATATGGGCGTTTTACTATAATGGGAGTATATGTCCCTGGTTAATATGAATTTGAAACTATATATATATATATATATATATATATATATATATATATATATATATATATATATACGCATGACTGCACGGATAGCATTAGGTTATTTACATAATTATTCTAATATGTTCATTTGATTGATTCATCAGAATTGATACATACAAAACGATACATATTTATATGAAATTAGTACTTCATTACAACAAAATATACATGCACTCATCGGTCTACTCTACACACACACGTACTCACACACACATAAGTATATACACCCATAAGAATGTACAGATATAAGCAAACCTAGACATGTAAATAGATAATTCAAGAAAAAGTCCAGAAGAAGGACGAAACGTCAAGAATGAAATTTCAATAATTTAAAACGAAATTTCCAAAATTGTCATTCATTGTTCATATATATATATATATATATATATATATATATATATATATATATATATATATATATATATATATATATATATATATATGTACATTTATATATATAGGTATGCACACAAACACATGTATATGTCTAATAGGAAGTGGATTAATCATTCACCTGAAGAAGCCCAGGAAGGGCAGAAACATAAATATGTTTGTGTAACGAATCCACTTCCTATTATATCTCCAGCTCTACTCTAAAGCAACTTAAATCTCAGAGTATGAAGTACAATGTATCGAGCACTCTATGAAATAAATCCATCACATATCGGACATTACTTTATATTACATTATATTACGCTACATTGCAAACCTGATTTGTAATATATATATATATATATATATATATATATATATATATATATATATGGAGCACTGATAAATGAAGTAAACCTAATAAGCTTTATCTCTATGAAATTGATTTGTAACATATTTGCTAACTATTGCTCTATGGTAGACGTCTTTAACATGTAATATTAATGTATGAATTGGAGACTGGGTGTAAGAGAGAAAAGACGAAGATGCGTTCTGTGTCTATTACGCTTTGCTGCAAAACAAACACTGAACGTTAGTTTCTCTTCTTTGCCTAGAGAAAATTTTCGAGATGCGGGGGATGCCTATATTCTAAAATACAACTGGCATCCGAGTAAGGCCGGAGAGTGCAGTGGCCGATCCATTGTAATTGAAAATACAAACCAAAAATAAAACAATAAAGACGAAGAAATAAGTCCGAATAGACCAACTGAGCTCATTCTAACGGCACTAAATAATGACATATACACTTGTTTCTATATTCCCGCAAGACTACTGTCGGAGATTAGTTTTCAGCAACATCACATGAAGATTTCAGAGCATCATTTTGAAAACTAAAATTAGTAAACCCTTAAAACGATGCTGTCTGAAGTAACATAGGGCAGTAGACTGTGAAAAGGGCAATGAAAAGTAATTTTTGTCTGTACTTTTTGGTTTCTCATGATCAATACACTTCGTATGAAATACGCCTGTTTTAACGGCAAATTTGTTATTACGACATTGAACCCCCCCCCCACCGTGCCATTATGACGAAAGTCTACTGTATAATAATCAAAAAATCTCTAAAAAAATAAGACTACTCACGAGTAACGACTGTAACGCATCCCAGCGGTTGAAATCCTCGACTCATAGTGCATTGAAGAACAGTTTCGTTTGCATTTACATCGTTTGGTATAAATTTCTGGGGATTTACTCATACCTGAAAAAGTAAATACATATTTATGTGTACACATATATGTGTGTGCGTATGTGTTTCTTTTCGGCAAACGTACTACTTTATCTAATTTTTATTAGTGCTAATTCAAACTGAATTGGGAACGTTACAGAATTTCTTGTCAAGAATTATTCTGCCATTCTCATGACGTAGTTGGTTAGACATTCGTTTTATGAGTAAGAGCCATGATTGGGTTATTACCAACTTCCCATCACGGGTGTTTAATTTCTAAATTTTGTTCTAAATATAGTTTGAAAATGGCGTTGGCCCATGAGGCTGAAATTGTTATCACTGTGCTACTAAGAATGTCATTAAAACAGTTAATATTTACGGTAAGTGCTCACTCAAAAGTTCATCTCCATGAACACTTTACCGTGTGGTGCAAAAGTCATCAGTCACTTTAGACCAATGTTTCTCAAAACGTTTTGACCAGGTGAGTTGTTTGAAGTAGGATTGTGCGAATATGTTGTTGTTGTTGGTGGTGGATGTAACTAACGATTATCGACTGAGTCAGGTTATTTGCCGATTGGCTGTCGATTCGTTGCTGTTCAAACTTCATTGAAACCTGGTGGAGAAATTTCAATTGACAAAAAAACAAAAATAAACCAAAGACGATTTTCGTTGTAAAAAGATATTGGTTTTTAAAATCTGGTTTGAAAGAGAGTATTGCTTGTGTGTCGACTGTCGACTGCAGTGGACAGAGAGAGAGAGAGAAAGAGAGAGAGAGAGAGAGAGAGAGAGAGAGAGAGAGAGAGACGGAGAAGAAAACCCTCGCCTTGGAGAAGTATCATCTTAGGAATATTTTCTCGAATGGGGGGATCTCTGGTCACTATGAGGTCTGACTGAGTTCCTATTTACTTGCCTTCTCACAAGGACAAGATGTGACAATAAGGGTAGGACCCAACAAGATCGACCCCTCATTTTCAGTGCAATGGGATAGCATCGCCCCGAGGGGTGAGAGAGTCCATTGGCCTCAATGCACTTAGAAATACCAAGCCTCAGTAATCCTCATTGGCTACAGCATTGCACCTGCGCACTCGGACTGAACGTACCTCGCCAATCAGTCTCTGGCCCATTGGATGTCTAGGTGCAGCCTCTACGCCTTGGGCAATGCCATGGTACAGATACTACAATTTGATCAGAGCTAATGGGCCAGAAAAAGGCTTTCGATGTAAGTCAGACTGTGGTCTGTCCTACTCTAGATTCGTACTCATATATATATATATATATATATATATATATATATATATATATATATATATATATATATATATATATATACATATATATATACTGTGTGGAGCTGACCTTGATTCCACGCGTGATCTCATATATGTTAACACTTATGATCCACTCATGTTAATGTGTCAATCACGTGATATCACTCACAACTCACTTCCACCCGTATTACTGTAGAACTAACATTACAATGAACTCGTCATTGTCAGCATAATTTAGTTTTTACCAAGAAAGTTTTCAATTCCCCCAAATGGGAAATTATTCTTACCCCCTTTTTAATAAACGGGTTACCGGTATTTGTTCTGCTGTTGATAGTATTTTATTTTCAAAATTCGGTTTGAAATTCCTTCATCGGGTGATTTTGACGGATGATTTTTCCTTTGCATTCTTTCTGCTGATTTTAACAGCCTGAAGTGTCCTCATTCTTTCTGCTGTTATTGGAAGCTTAACGTCAAATTAAGCAACGACGGTGATATTTCGAATATGACATGTACATTTTTCAATTTGGTGAAATGACATTTTTTGTATCCGCTTCAAAGATACCTTCATTTTTATCTAACAATACATCAGGAGTTGTCATATATTTGTAGATGATTCATTATTTGCAACTATTGTCCCGTTCCAGAGTCTCAGTGACGTTTTTCGTTATTTCTATAAATATTCGGACCATCCCCATCTTGGTTGTTTTTCATACAACGTTTCGGCCTTCATCAGGTATCATCTGGTAGGTGTGGGGAAGTAACGAACCGAACCCTTTATTTAACCGACGGGAGTATATTGACCGCATTCCCCTCTTAGCATTAGTGGTATTATTATTGTCTCACACTGGGATTGAACCTAGAACCATCAGATTACTTGCAGTAATTTTGTTTGATTCTGTAACCACTACGCTATGAGGACAATAGGTGATAATTTTTTAGGAGCCTTAAACCTGACAATAAACAATAACATCAAAACACCTACCAGATGATACCTGATGATGAAGGCCGTAGAGTACAACGGCCAAAACGTTGTATCAAAAACAACCAAGATGAGGATGGTCCGAATATTAGTAGAAATAAATATGATACCTGATCTCAAAAATTCAGAGATATACGTTTTTTGTTCTTAAATTGTTTGTGATGTGAATATATTTCCACTATTTCTTTTACTATTCATGATTATATATTCTGCTTTTTCTCGCAGCAGAACTTCCGTGCGCAATAAGAACAGTTTTCCCCGTCATCAGGCAACGAGGTTGGGTATATCACGCAATTGTAGGCGTTTTTGGTGGATATATTATACCAGCCACACTTTCCAGCTGCGTGCTGTACACGTCGGTTCAATTAAGCTTGTTCGGATAAAGTAATTCCCAGCAAACAATGTCCCTGCACGTCCCAGCAACAATATTGCCTAACATTTTACTGATGCAACTCTAGCTTTTGCATGATTACGGTGACAGAACCTTTGTCTGATCAACCTCGTGCTCACGTCGGGTGAACGCACAGGCATAACTTTTCATTCATTGTAATGATGTCCAGCCATACTTGAGTGGTCGGTGAATACGACACTCAATTTCTGGGTTTAGAAACTCTAGGGTCAAGTCAGGCTTTGCAGGATACTTTTACGATGTTGACCAGTAGTACCTATTTCATGATCAGATAGCCGTCAACTGAAGTCGACCAGCTCCCCATCTCACTCTGGTATGGATGAACATGGTAGTTAGCCACAAGCCAAGGGTGGATGAACTCAAATAATAATCAACGGCCAGCTAACTAAAAATGGTATCTCGATAAAAAAAAAAAAACATCGTGGGGATGGCGACTGGAAACTATCCTTCTATCTCACAAAGAATATGATTGCACTCTACAGTTTACAGTTATTAGACAATAGCATGAATAGCTCCTTCAGAACTGATTCCTGAAACGGTGGGGGGGGGGCAACCACATGTTGCAAGTATCGCCTGACTGTATCATAGAAATTGCCCAAGACTGAACGAGTACCAGAAAGAGAGTGGTGTCGTAAAGGAGTAAGGATTTGTGAAAACAGCAAGAAGGAGGAAACCACGGAGAGGTATGATCCCCCACGTCTTGAAAGGATAATGCACAGAGAAGAAAAGAACAGAGATTTTGCCAATTGTAGCCAAATGACTCAAGATGATAGGACGCATTCCGTTGAAATACTACATATTTTTTCCGGTGGTCCTCTGTGCATTGGCTTTTCAAATCAGGCACAGTTCGTTTTGATTCAAACCAAGATGTCATAAATTTTGAGTCTTGTCCAACATCTCCAATTCGTCAACCTGGAACATGCACAAAAATCATAAACTGTTATAAGGTCGATGAATTCATTTTCAAACTCTTGGTTGATTCAGCTCATCGATTCAGTGAAATTAAGATTATGAAGGAGATATGTACTTATCTGCTTGGGAGAAATACATTGTAAATGCTTTGATCAGGGTTATGGGGGCCCAAAATCTGTCCAGACTGATGATTGTCAAGGTCAGAGACTCCTCCATATATGGAGACTAATTATTGTGAAGGACAACAATTATATGCTGTGTACGGATTGGTGTTTCTCAAGGCCAAGAACCCAAACCTATATAAATGGAATAATTGTGAAGGCTAACAATTAAAGAATATATACAGACAGATGATTGTAACGGCCAAGAACTCCTCTATATATGCAAACTGATGATTGTGAAGGGCAACAACTACATGATATATACAGACTGATGATTATGAAGGAAGAAACTCATCTACATATACAGAATGATCATTGTAAAGTTCAAAAAGTACTCTCTGATTGCGAAAAGCAAGAAATACTCTATACATACCCTCAACTGAAGTGGTAAGCAAATATTCTACGCACTGAAATTCTGAAACTCGCTTTGATGGTTGTGAAGCTTCTCACAAACTTAATGAATGAAAAGTAATAATCATAATATGGGTATACCGCCGACTTTCCGACACGTTTAGTTCTAGACCAACGCCATTTTGCCAGACCGACTGAGGTAACAGATAAATAATCCAATGATACGCCCCTGACCCACTTGTAATGGTTGAGTTTTCTCTCTTCCATCCGTATGTACTTTTCCTCGCCCTTTATATTACAATTGACACCTGCGCTTTGTTTGGAATCTATCACTAACGGTAAATGGAAGCAAATTAGGCAAAGAATGAAAGGCAAGAAGTAACCTTTCATCTTTAGTTACATTTTCCAATGAAAGGATATAATACTTACGTATTCGTTTGAGTACGCATTTAAAATAGTCACGAAATGTACACTGTCTTGCATCTCCTGAAATGATGAATTAGAAGTATATATATATGATTATGAATTGCGTTATATTATACATAAACATTCATTTTAAATGATCTCCTATCATTACATGGTCAATGCATCATTTGGCCAAAGACAACGAAAAAAAGAATAAACAATCGAAGAAAATAGGCTGCTGAAAATCGAACTTACGACCGATATGGAAACTTACAACTAACCTGAGATTAATATTGACTGCCTGTTCTACCTTAGATAAACACAACTGGAGAAGCTAAACTAGACAACTTCCAAAAATACTTTAATTCTAGATACGACTCAATCAAATTCAATTATTCGAATCCATCGCCTTTTCAGACTCTCTAATATACGTTGATTATATTAACAAACAACTTTATTAGAAAAAAAACCGATATCCATAATTACCTACACTACGAATCGACTAATCCCAAACACCTTAAGCACTTAGAGTTAGAATAATCTGCTCTGAAGACGAGGGACCAAAGAAACACAATGGTAACCTTATACAAAATTTCACAACACATGGATACCCGTGCAACCTGATAGAAAATTAGGTATAAGAGGCAATTACAATTTGTTCTGATATTCCTTGGAGGAAAAGTTTGACCCCTCTTTTCTGTTCATTTATCTCTCCTTCAATTTTTCTATCTGTTCAAGAACATTCCTCTCCTAAATGAGCATCTTTTCTAACAAGCCCAATTCAATCCAAAATGCTCACACTGCTTCGTAGCTATGTACGTTTGCTTTGATTTTCCCTCTTTAGAATTATTCCCTTGATATATAAACGGAGGTGAATAAAGAACATTTATTCCCAATGTCAGCATTCTTAAGTTCCGCTCCTTCAGCTACTAGATTAATCCAAGAACTTCCTATTAGAACTGAAACTTTGGTACCTGCATTTCTTCATGGTGTATTCTTATTTCGTTCTTTTATTATGAAGATTATATACAGGATCCTAACTATTTTCTCTTCGATCGATTCCTTTAAATTATATCCACTTTTGTAATTGGTGTAAGGGCCATAACTGGTTTTTGCTTTAAAAAGAAGTTAATTCTTGGGACATAAACTGCCACAGTATAGGTTTTAAGATATTGTAGAAAGCTAACTTATTTTAACCATGATTATAGTAAAAATAGCCGACGCTGTAACCATCTCAAATGTGCCAACGCCTTCACCTACCCTATTACCAATAGACCTTTGATAGCCATCACAACTCCATTCTATAAAAGTAAGAACGTTATCTATCTCTTTGAATGTACACAATGTAAAATCCTATCCATAGTAAATCTGATTGACCGCTTAATATCAGACTAAATAATTATAGGCAGAATAAATTCATCCAATTCTATGGATTTACCCCCAGTAGAACAACACTTTCCACTACCTGTCCACAGCATCAGCATCGATTCACCATTATTCAAAAGATGAACACATTTGAATGATATGCCTTGGAACTCTTTCGACGAACGGATTGAGGATGAAATTTAATAACTCAAATACCGAACTGTAACACAAAAAATCTTTATAACAACCCCAATAAAACCATCTAAATACCTCAACCGTCCACAGAAGCATAAATACTGATTAAAAATTCAATTGAAGAAATGAAAAATTGAACTGTATCAACTTGACCCATTTCTATTCCTGTTTTAATCACCCTGATATCTATACTAAGGTAAGGATACACAATACACTCAGTGCAAATCCGAGTAATTGAACTTTTGAAGATACTGCTGTTAATGCAGGCAGATTTTTACCCCGTGGGAGCTTTTTATTAGAAGCATGAAGTAAGTTTTTTTTCTATGAATCCTGAATTTTAAAAAAAATATGTCAGTGTGCATGATTTTCAAGATGACCGCTAAATGCCCATTTCTCGATCACTATTCACTCGGGCAAATATGCAGCACGGCTCCCTTATATTTGAAAATGCCAAAAATTGACCGAACCCCAAATTTACCGCCTGGAATCGCCAGAGATCACTGTCACATATCTTATCCTGGGGTCAAATTCAAAGCCTCATGATTCACAATTTGTAGCCCGTTCAGGTCGAATTCGTTGTGGGTGATACATTCATAAATGTTCTTATATGAAAATAATGTTGATTGCTTCTTCGCCTTTCACAATTTCGGATTATGAAACGGAAATCCTCTTCTTTCGGATAGCGGAGGAAAACCTGTACTTGTATTCGAATAATTTGTCACCTGCAAAGATATGAAAACCAACTCACCTGGATAAAAAGCCATAGTGCAATTGCAATGTTCTTTGACATAAAGGCTTGAGCATTCTCGCTGGCAGTTAGTCTGACTGTAGAAATCGTAGAATTTCAGGGGATTTTTTTGAGTCGGGGATTCGTTATCCCAGCAGTCATCATCTGGATCATGATATGGTGTACCTAATGTGACCACCTGTAAAATGAAACGTATTCTTATTAATCATTTTGTAAAAAGATTTCAGCTTGATCGTCCACTCAATCTATCCCCCTTCTCAACTGCTCAGATTTGTTAATTTCTGGCTTTCCTTGAAGGGATTTCTGATTATGAATGAGATTAAGGAGAATGCAATTGGGTAGCTGGTGATGGCGATCTAGTGAGAGACATCACAGACTGCTTGGAAAAGTGTTTAAGAGACTGGGACACGTGTGAGATTCTAAATGTAGTATTTTGAAGTGGACAAAAGTACTCTTACTCTTGATATTTCTTCGTTAGTATCAAATGACAGGATACTTTCCAGATGAACTAAGTGAGTTGAGTTTTCTATTTGGGTACAGACACGCCCAAAGACTTCTTTTCATTATACTCTTGGTGACAAATTTGTATGCATATAGCTTTTATTTTCTACGTGTTAAAATTTCAATGAACACATTACTCATTCAGTAAAAATCCATGTTTGGGTTTGTTATTACGCATTATTAATTCTATTTGGCCCTTGTATTTACAGCTAAAGAGGGTCACCCGGGTACAGGTTTTGCTAATTACAAATCCAAATATATATATTAGCGCTAATGGCATAGCAATAGCCACAAATGATGTAGAGTCAATCAATTGATGCACATATCGATCCTTATTGAATTCTCCCCGGACAGAGCCGGTTCGTCCATTACGAAACTAAAGGCCGCACTCCACACTGAAAAAAACTCAGGTCTGGTTAGTCACTCAATAGAAACTCTCAAGTGACCTGCATATTTTTAGCAGCATGCCGTGTTGGTCGTGTTAAATAAAAAAAATTGAAAAAGGGGTGATCAATGAATGTTATTTCTCACACCTTTTGTTTGGCAGCGATTACTAAAGCTTTTCCCAAAAATAGGCAGGCAGAAAAGAGGGATCAATTTAGCATAAATTTATATTGTATATTGAACCCCGAATAATAGCCTATTTAGGGCTAGGAGGTTTTCAAGAACAAGGTTGGGGTTTTCTTTGCCATTATGAAGAATAAATATTGAAATGTCCAACCTTCCAGCTCCAGCTTGTATTCCAAGACGGTCACCCATCTGGGTAATAGAACCAGGCTCGACGTCGCTTAACTTCGGTGATTTTACGTAAACCAGTGTATCCAACGCAATTTGTCCGTATGTGTAATGTACACATAACCAGCCAGACTAACTTGAAAATAGAAGAAACCTATGTTGACAGTTTTGATGATGGTCGAAGGGTTTTAAGAACCGGTTATGTTCACAGATATTAACGTACCACAGATTGATTTGCCAATACAGTGAGTTCGATTCTTACTGAGTGCAGCGTGATTGTAGCTTTTTGCCAAGTTAGGCTCAGCTTTATTTTATATATATATATATATATATATATATATATATATATATATATATATATATATATATATATATATATATATATATATATATATATATATATATATATATATATATATATATATATATATATATATATATATATATATATATATATATATATATATATATATATATATATATATATATATATAAAAGACGCTGAAGCTGCTCTCTGAATTCGAGAACTAGAGGGAAATGACCGTATTGCTTACAGCTTTAAGCCTTTTTAAGTTTGGTGACGTATCTCTTGAAATAAAGCACATCAATCCTTGATTATGAATGTTTAAAACACAAGGTAGGGTGGAGGAAAACCTGATGACTAGTACTCGGAAAGATCTATAATGATATAAAGAATTCAACTCAAGCAGAACGTTTGCTACCAATTTTGATTGATGGTGATTGAGAAAGGATGCAAGAGACAAATGGATTCTTTTTTTTCTTGGGGGGGGGAGGTTAAAATTATGTAATCATTTTACCAGAAAAGTGACCCTTCCTTTCCATAATGATAGTATATCTGAAGTTGGTCGTATAATGGATTGACTGAAATATTTAAGGATGTGTTCAATTGTACGAAAAATGTTCAAGGACGTGTTCATTTATTTGAAAAACTTTTTGAATTGATAAATCTTTTCAAAATTACAGACAATAAATCAGAGTACGAAAAAAATGAAGACTGATTTCAAAAAGGAGACCTTTTGTGGCTGGATTACGGCAACTGTTGTATCGCGTGGACCTGCAAAATAACTGGAACCCTGTTCCCTTGGGTAGGTTTTATATTCATGGATGAAAACCTGAAAAGAGAGTTTTGATAAAAAAAATCAAATCAGAAGTAAAAAATACTTTCAATAGGGACACAGGTGAATATATATATATATATATATATATATATATATATATATATATATATATATATATATATATATACATAAATATATATATATATATATACATATATATTATATATATACATATATATATATATACATATATATATACATATATATATACGTGTATATATATATACACACACATATATATATATATATACATACATACATACATATATATATTCCACATGGTACATTTTAATTCACACTCACACAACACGCACCACTGATGATGGGAGAAATCCCGAAACATGTATGGACTATTGACATATAAGGATTAATAAACCTTACCACCAAAAACTTCACTCCCGAGTCTGTCTCACTCTCTAAAGTACACATTATATATATATATATATATATATATATATATATATATATATATATATATATATATATATATATATATATATATATATATATACATATATATATATATATACGCGTTATATCACTCCGAAACTCTATCTGAAATGACATCCTGATGATTTACAATGTATGTATCATTTGGCTTAGACATCGTATATAGAATAGATATTTAAAGAAAAGGGGCTGCGGCAGGAATCGAATCAGCGACTGATAATATAATAGTCCACATCGAGAAACAAATAGAGCAGATATGGGCAGTGAATGAACATACAATAATTTGGACAGTTATATGAGCCTTCGCCTCGCTGGTGGGCTGTCTATCTCAAATGATGGTGCTACGGTAGAGCGGCTACCAATGCACTTTTCTGTATTTACGCTCTTCTATATTTAAATAACATGTTAACTTATTCAAGTGCAGTAAAAGAAAAAAAAAAGGAAATTAAAACCGTTACTCTTCCTGTAAATGTGCCGTTAGATACAGATTGTACTGTATTTTTGTGTGTGTTTGACAAAACTAAAATAGCACAGGGCGCCATTGGGAACAATCAATCTCAAGCCAGTCCTGATCAATACGTGATAAAGAAATTAATTTACCTGTACGCCATTTTCTCCTTTTTGTGTTCTGTTTGTCGTCAACTCCACGGTTAATCCATAGTTATTTTGCAATGTTTCGGCATCGAACGTACGATTAATCGCTGGCCGAACGATGTAACATCCATGCATCCTATTCTGGAGTATCATAACTGTTTGCTCAGTTTCATAGCATGGTTCACTTCTGTATGAACATTTCTTGATGGTGATTGAACGGGGGATGTTTTCTTTCAAAGTGCTAATCACGGTTGAATCGGGGTCATAGTATTGGTTGTAAGGCATTCTTTCTACATTGCAGATTGTGGCAGATGGGAAATCCATCTTTTTCATGAGTTTCGCATAGTAATGTGTACGGTAGGGATTCGATGAATATGATACCGAAAGTTTAATCAGAAGGTTAAACAGAAAACCAGTATGTAAAAGGACAATCACAAAATAAAGGAATCTGTAAGACAAAAAAATAAGCATTAATTTGCAAGTTTGCTCAACAGGTTTCCATTCATATGAAGAGTTTTGTCCTAAAACGCGATAAACACTGTTAAAAGAAATGTGTTTAATGAAATCAAAGATCAAAATCTTGAATTTTGAATTGATTAAACATATATCTTTTTAAATGACGCTCATAGTGTTTTGGAACCACAACTGACGTATTTTTTTTTGTCATAATAACGCAGCCAGGGCAGTGAAAGAGTTTAGTAGGGTGGAAACATCCTATGAGATTGATCTCCTCCCAGAGAGATTGAATCGGATTGCCACGGGAAAGCTCTCAACGGGCTTAATGATCGGAATGTAATTTCTCCACCAAAGAGGTCTCGTTTTGAGATAGTCAAACTGAAAGTAAAGCTTAATAAAGCATGGGGTCTAATCCCAGGAAATTGGGGTAACAGAGCCATAGCACCTTCCTTCTGGCCGGGGAGAGCCTCTCTGCTTTGAAAATCAACTTTTGAAATGCTTGCTTTTACGTAAGCTCGAAGACCGATCACAGGAGTCAGTAGGAAAAAGGCAATTAAATCCTAAAGCAGACCAAAAACGATATTTAATGAGCCTAGCCTACTCAGGCCCAATCCCAGATGAGCAGCAATACAAGCAAAGATTATGTTAGAACTCTGACTTTAGTGGAAAATATGCAACTATCTCACTGACTAAATTGGTTAAGTTATTTAAAATTTTACTTTGATTATATTTTTATACTTGAGAGCAGCTGTAGAGTGATGGTTAGCACGCTAGTGGGGTTCAAATTGGTTGCACAGTAAGTCCGATCCTCAGTGGGTGGCTTTCGACAGAGAACCCTACCATAGACCAATAGTTAAAAGCTAGTCTAATAAATTATCCACTTGTTCAGTTAGTTCTTATCAACATAAACAAAAGCAGTTTATGTGCCTTCTGACATTAGATAATCGTGGTGGATCGGGAGTTTCTATCGCAGATTTGGTAAGAAGTGATTTCTGATTGGATAAAAGGAATCATTGGCTGACTAGAGATTTGAATTTAGATTTTTCCTCAGGAAGGAAATGGATTTTGATTGGATTTCAAATCATGACCTGACCAGATGTTTAAATTTGAATTTAGCTTCAGGAAGGAAATGATTTTAGATTGTATGAGACATCACGACTCGACTGAAGATTTAAAATTTGAATTTAACTTTAGATGGAAAGGGATTCCAGTAAAATTAAATTCAAAGAGAAAGACAGATATCCAATTCACTATCGTAGTAAAGCAAACCAGCAGTAAGGTCCTACTTTTAAGGAGTCAGTTATGAGCCGGCAAAAGATATTTGGTAAATGATTCAAAGAAAGGCTCTCATTCGGATCACTATCACTAATCAGCCTTTAAAGCCAGTTATTGGACACAAGTCTTCCCAATGGTATACAAGTTTTTTCCTGGCTTCAGGCTTTAAGGTGCCAAAACATCCTGAATTTCAAATCGCCGTCTTTCTTTTCCAGACACAATTTCACTTATGATCCCTAGGAGTCTACGTTGTGAGTTACAATAACCAGTGTAAACTTGTCTATCTATATTCTAGTTCGCTATTGGCTTCTGGGATATCTGTAACATCTGTTTGCTCTCTAATATCAGTTACTGTTTTGCAATTTTTCCATGTGATGTTTAGCATGATTTCAGTTGTGCACAACACATGGTTCTTTGTTTGAAAGCCAACGTCTTGGTTAAATTCTATCACATTAAGTGTCCATTCTTTAGAAATTCAAAACACGGGACCATCAGTTCTTCCTTGAGATGCTGATTCAATCGAGCCGGTTTATATTACTGCACTTCTTGGCCAAGAGACTGAATTCACTTTCAAGTTTTGTCGAGACTTCAGTAAAATCAGTCTAGGACAACTCTGAATTCAAAACAATGAGTGGAAGCCACTTCCTGGCTCTGGGTAAAAAAAAAAAAAAAAAGATGTGTGGGGGCTTGGAATCCCTCCCAATAAAAATTCACTGACTAAAAATGTTCGGCCATACAAGTTCATGGACTGGTTGGAAAATGGGACAATCGATGATACACCAGGAATACAGCAAACATCTTGGGTTCAGCCATGTAAACAAAATTTCAAGAGCTCACACCAAAGGCTCTCCTAGAAGTTAGAAAAAAAAATACTCCGGAACTTTGATCCAGATCAAACTCTACGAGGACTGGACCACAGCAATGCTGAGTTTGCAAAGAATACGAGGGAAAGCGCAAAGGATCCGAGAAAAGCCGTTGTAACTCGACCCCCAGCAATAACCATTAGTACGAAAATGAGCAAATGTATGAAAAATACACCAAGAAAAGAATTAACTAAAACTAGCGTTGGCAAGAATACTGATGATATTGAATTGGTTCTCGAGCTACCCTAGGCAGATAGATATTTGATGTATTATAATAGGACTTCTTCAGATTTTAACCTCAAAAACCTCAGTTTTTAATCAACGGAGTAAACAATGTTTGTGCAACTTATATAATAGGTTTAGGAATATTCGTATAGGTAAAAGATAAACAAGAATCCATTAATCGATATCAAAGCATAAAACCCTAATTATCAATTTCAGAATTTATTTATACAGATGGTATGGAATTTAACCACACGAATATGAAGCAAATTGAAAGTTCGTCCGGTAAATTGCTTTCTGACAAACTAATCGTTGAACGTAAGTTCGTTTCTGCATTGACACGCAGAGAATATATCAGGTACCATGTTTTGTTCATTATCATATTCAAAGGATGTGATAAAAATCGCTAGAGAGATGTGGTTCCATCTCTCTGTTGTAGTTATTAAGGACGTTCAACCAAAACTGTCACCAAATTTGTCAACAAAGGATCATCATCAGCCTTTTAGCGTCCCTTGTACGATGTTGACCTTCCCAAGATTCGCCACACTTATCATGGGCGTTGCGGAGCCAATACTTCCTGAACTTGTCTAGTTTGTCATGCCAGCTCATATTTTGTAGGGATCCTCGTTGGGAGTCTTGATGACCATTGGTTGTCTGACATTCTCGCAACATGGCCAGCCCATTGCCATTTAAGTTTTCTTATAGTTTCTATGATATCTCTGACTCATGTTTTTCATCTATTGTACTGTATTGTCTTGTAATCTCTCCATGTGAGGTTGAGCATGATTCTCTCTTGTGCACGTTGCATGGTTCTCAGCTCGATATGGTAATGATATTTATGTTACCAATCTTTTTATATAGACAACATAAAAAGGATTAAACAATCGCGAAGCGATCAGTCAAACGGTATTTTAAACATTAATTTTTCTTCCAATTCACTGTGCTGTAAACTGTTTTGTTTTTTAGTAGATGGAGTATTTTAAATCATTAATAACAATTCTTTTTCATCGTCATGTTACTATTTGCCTTCATCTTCATATTTTAGTTGCTTTGTATCGCAACTTTTCTCGTTTCGGATAAAGTCTTTAAAAAAAGCAAAAGATATTAAGACGAATGTAAGTATTGCTTAAAAAGGAGAAAAATGATAGTAATCCCTGGGTCGGTCCCGGGTATATATTTGAATGTACTTACCTTCGTATTTTATTTGTAGTAGGAGAAAGGTGCCTCAATCCATGTATAGTCGCCTCGTTGCAATATTGAAAAGAAATGTCTTTCATTGTCTCCCCAGTCAATTCTTTTCTCTTCGGAGATTCTGGGCAAATTTGTTGAGTTGAGTTTGACTTTTCCGCAAAGTTACTATAAGTACTCTGAAATATTTTGTCCTGTTCTTTCTGCTGGAAAGAGTTCTCGACCCATGTTGCCGTAGATGGGTCCCGTCGCCAGTTATTCTTGATGACAGTGAAAATATTTCCAGATTTCATTTCACCCATTTGTCCCTGGCGATGGCAAAACATTAAAAAAAGAAACTTTCTTTTTTCAGTTATCGTATAAGACAGGGCTTCATAAAATAGGGCTTGGGACTCTTCTAAAAATCGTCTAAAGATTATTTGGGATCGTAAAATTATTTTATATTTAAAAAAACCCAATTATTTTACTAAAGGAATGAAAAAAAACTTTTAAAAAATTGCGCTTATTGTAAAATGTCTCGATGCTATTCACTGATTTGAAAAAATGAATTTCGTTTTTGTTAGGTTTTAGTATTTTTTTAACAGTAATAAACTCAGTAAAACGTATAGATTATAAATACGTTTCAATTTTTGATAATTTTGTTCGACTTTGTTACTATGTTCAGTTACTGTTGGATTACGATTAAAGACTAATACAACTTCTTTATACCTATTGCTTATGACAAAGAGTGAGGGAGGTCATGAAAAATATTGTCTCATCAAAACGGGTCGCTAATGAAAAAAGAATGAGAATCCCTGAGTTATAGTATGAGAAATGTTGCACTACAGACCGAAAAGTATCGGGGACGCTCGTTACAACGATATGTAATTAAGACAAAAAGCTTCAGTAGAGTTTCAGAATTTAAACCTTCCAGTAAATTTCACCAGGTCAACAGATCTAACCCAGGGTTTAAAAAACCTATTGTTCTGCGTCCGGTGCTAACTAATGATCCAGTTATTTACGAAAACCAGGGAGATGGCCACGCCTTATTTTAAAGTCAAGCAGAAGATCTTTTTATTGACTATCGGATACCCTGAGGTGTCATGAGAAATGACTTTTAGATATTTCAAGTAAACAAGTATTCATATTAGATTTTCGTTTTGTACACATAACTAGATGTTTTCTGAATGCGCTGCGTATAACTTTGAATAAATAGAGAGCTTTGTGAAACCCTTGGATGTAGAAAGGTTTTGTATTGATTTATGCTTCTTTGTTGGGTTGGATTTATGAACTGCCACAGTCTTGGTGACATGTTTTCCTTCTATTTGTTGAACCGATATTGAATGTACAAACACCGATCGAACAAAGTTGTTCAAAAAGGTGTTAATAAGATGTGATCTCGTTTCTGCATACGGGTGAGATTTTGAAGATCGTCTGCTTCTTAAATCAATACACATATATGCATGCGTGAAGAAGATTGTTAATGTACTTGAGGCCGGTGACCTAGCTGTTAGCAGCAAGGGAAATGGAATCGGCGAACCGACTTCTAACTTCGACTGAAACAATCTGCGTTCACTTCGAATTAATTCCCTTGGGAAAGACATCAATCTATCTCCTCTCCCGTCAACTACGAGTAAAGTAATGGATGGTGACGTGAGTGAGGTCATGCCGGTTGTTTGTCGCTATTAAGTCCATTTCGCATGATATGCGAAGTCTGGGGTGGGGGGACTTTCGCCGTTGCCAGCATATGGACAGTAAATTTTTTGTCACACAATGTCATATTTGATATTTACAAAGCTTAATACAAGGTCAAATGGTAGGTTGTGGGTATGAAAGAAAGGTGTATCGGTCCACCAAATTAGGAGATTCACTGTCTGTATGCTGTCTGGAAAACCTGATCGAACTTACCACTAGTAATAAACTGCGAAACTATTTACCAGCCATGTACGGGGATGTTATATTCCAGGAAGATACTCATTTTAGTTTGTCTACCAATGGATATTCTCATATATGTATTGTATTGGAAGTACACTGAATGGTATGTCATGCAACACAACATTTAGCAACAGTCAAAGAGGAGCAAGTTGTTTTTTTCTTAATAATTTATTGTTCATTCTTCAGCAGAGAATTTTAAAAGGCACAGATAGAAACATTTACAAACAGAATTTAAGGTTGACAGGCAGTAAGAAAGACACAAAGAGAAAGTGAGGTAGATAGGCAGAGAGAGAGAGAGAGAGAGAGGGGGGGGCAAAAGGAATGTGCAGTGGATAGGCAGTGAGAGAGATGGAGGGAGAGAGAAATGCATACACACTCACACACATAGATGGACATAAAGAGGATAAGGTAGATAGGCAGAGAGGGACACAAAGAGAATTGCGATAGATAGGCAGAGAGAGAGAAAGAGAGAGAGAGAGAGGGGGGAGTAAGGAGAGAGAGTCACACACACACGCACACAGAGGGACATAAAGAGAATAAGGTAGATAGGTGGAGAGAATCAAATTAGTACAAAATAATAGTAATGTAGTGTTTCTAATAGTCAAAAAGTCTACAAGAATCAATAATTGACAATAAATTGAAATATCCTTCCTTGAACCGAAAAATTTAAATGACCAATGAAAATTGAAAAAAGAAACAAATCCAAGTTGTATGATGAAATATCAGCTGTATTTTAATACGAGGAAGAAATCCACATGAATTTAGCACAAGAGGTACTTTTAGCAGTATTGCGATCTTGGAGAAATTACACATAGAACAAGTATTCTGAAAGAGAATGTCGAGGTTACACATGAATGAACTTCCAATGAGGGTAAATTATATCAAGAAATATTTTATGTGATTGGTAAAGGGAAAAGAAACGGTTTATTGCTGGATGATTCAGTGGGCAAATCAAATACACCAAAGTACTCGCGTTGGGAATGGAAACTAATAAACAAAATACGTATTCTTTCGCTCGTACAGAATGGTTTTAAAGATAAACTGGCATCTGAGAAACTGAGCCATGAATAGTTTTTGTTCTGGTTGGAGAGAACTGGTTAATAAAAGTACAACAAAGCAGGGTAATTCACAATCTACATCTGATAAGGTGTATCCTTCGACCTTCTTCAGGTATTCTGGGTCGGACATTGAAAAAAGGTCAAATGGAGTCAAGTAAAAAGAACTCCATCGAAGGATAAATGTGGTCAAAATAAATTCTATAAATGACAGGAACATCTTGATTCTGGAGAATCTAAGCGTCATTACTAAACTTGTCTGCATAAAGCACCAAAAGAGTTGAAAAAAATCTTTTTTTTCCCAAAGAGTCAAAAAGGCATTTTAGAAGGGGTGTAGTGGAGTACTGATGCCAATTTGTATGTCTATAAATGAAACGGTATGGCCACGAGCGCTGGAAGAAAAATGTCCGTTATGGGCTACATATTGAATATTGATGATAGCTCAATATCCATTTGTTGGGGGGATGCTTTTGGCTATTTTTCCCTAACCCTAATGTATGACCGTTGTCCGTTGCATTTTTTTGATAATCGAAACACTCAAGCGCGCGCGGCCAGGATGCGATATGATTTTATCAAAGATCTTTTTTTTCAAAAAAGGGGACTTTCGCACTCTACTTTAGCCTACTGATTGACTAATTGGGTAGTGAAGTGAGTTTCATCCTCACTGGGCGCACCATTACTAGTGCCAGCCTAAGCTAAGTGTAGCAAATATTTGGGGTGTATTTTGTGGGTAAAATAGTTGCGCAATCCTCAACGTTGCGGTGATGGTATTCGAACCCAGGTAAAAAGCCAGGATTTTGAAAAACAAATATCAAAGCAGACCCTCCCAATTCGATAGACTGGTGCAACACAATCTTACCTCACTATTACCCATGTTTGGCATGGTGTCTGATTGAGTAAATCTTAGTTAAAACAGACTTATATGAAAAGACAAAATAAAATTGCATTTTCAATAAATTTATGAATTATGACTAGTGTATAAAGCTCTAAAAATTATCAAAGTACATATAATTAGCGACGCATTTTTTTGTTTGTATATTTATTTTTCTGTCACGCGGGAGGAAACCGATTTATATAATAAAGTGGAACTTTGAGTGTTGATTTGGTCAGTCAGACTGTGTACATTAAGGATAAGGGACACTATATCCAAATACCCTTCAGTCTAGATGATCAGACTTTAAGAAAACAAGCAAATAAAATAAAATAAATAATAATTGAACTGTCGTCATATTAGTCGACACAGGTACACTTATGATAAGATCCGCTTTTTCACTTATAGTCAGTAAGAGCCATCAGTCCTACCCCCTTCTTATTATTTTACTAAACTACCAAACTTCCTTCTATAACTTATCCCTTCCTGTCCTTTAATTAATCTACCAAACTTTCTTCTTTCCATTCTCCCTTCCAACGTAACTTTCTTCTCCCGGCTTCTAACCCTCTCATTAAACTACTTTTTATCCCTTTTTACTCTCGTATTAAACTACTTTCATTTTCCCCTTATTAAACTGCCTAACTTTCTTTTCTCACTTCAACCTAAATTTTCTCACTTCTTCATACAATTTAACTTAATTTCTTTCCTCTAGATTCCTATCAACTGATTAAACTACCTGACTTTCTTTTCTCCCCTCTCCTCTCTTACCGTGTCTGTCACACTTATAGCATCAATCGAAGCCGTCAACTGTGCCTGTTGTTGCACACTTATGATAACTATCAACGAAGTGACAGATCACACACTAGTTTTGATTTAAAGTACGTTATATTTGCAGCGTGAATAAACTAGGACCTCACAGCAGCACAAGGTGGAATAATAAAAATCAAATAAAACTCCTTCCATAAAATTTTAGCTTCCAAAAGAGGGTTGAGGGTGTTCCTACACACAAAAAAGTTCCATCATATGCAGAACCGGATTGAACAAGTAAAAGGCCCGTATCAAATGCGATAAAGGGTTCGAAAACTGAGAAAATAAACATTAACGTTTTTAACGCATACATTTTTTCACTTTCATGGTAATTAAATTCCATCATTGAACTAATGTAGCTACCAAAGGTGGCTAAGGTTCTATCTCTTTCGTGTGCTCGTATGTTTGTGTGTTTGCGAATCCCAACGCTCCTGGCCATATCGTTTTGTCCACAGGCTTGAAAATTGGCATCAGTACTTAATTAGATCTCTTCCAATACAGTTTGTTTTTTTTAAAAGCTTTTTTTTTTATCCTCTTGGGCCTTATTTTAACATTTTTATTAATGAATTGTAGATTCTTTAGAATCTAGATGTTTCTAGTTATTTTTTTCAATTTTAGATGTTTCCTAATGGAAAATGCTGGTGATGTCATAAATAGAATTTATTCTGATCATATTTATTCTTTGATGGAACTTTTGCATTACTTCAAATTCTGACTCCACGGTCGTTCAATTATTAATTGTTAAGGTGAGATTGCTTTACAGACAGATAATACAAGAAATATGTCTGATAATCCAGTAACAGGATTAATTTTAGTTTCTTTTCGTTTTCATCTCTGAGCAGTGATTATGACTACAGTTTCGAATACCTTCCTATTTGTTGTTTCATACATGTATCACAGATACCACATTACCATTAATTACAGTATTGAAATAGTCAATCAATTCAAAGGAGATAATCAGCTAAAACCGGCTTGCGAGCATTTGCTGCAGGGTCTTGAAAATGCTGGACCCCTTGCATATGCTACCTTTGCTCTGTATAGGAATACCCAGAATTGTGCAGTTTTTATTACTGATGGTTTTGATATAGTACGGATAAGGTATTGTTGAACAAATTAATGTAACTAAGCACAGGCTGAAAAAAAATCACATTTGATTATAATACGATTCTATTTTGAATAGAATAAAAAATTTTGGTACAAATTAACTGCTCTATCAAGGGAAACCTCTAGTTGCCGGCACTGCATACAAACAAATGGCTGTTTTCAATCTGATAGTCGGATAGAATACATTAACTACCTCTCGATCAGCTGTCCAACACATGGACATCTTAGCCGAAGATGTAGACAGAGTTGCCAGATAATTTGAAACGTTTCTGGCCAAACACGTGTAAAATGGCAAAAAATTGCCAAATGCAGAAATGGTTTGTAAAAACAAATAATTCGATCATCTATTTTTATTAGATGAAGGATTGTAAATCATTGATATTTTTTAAAATGTTTTCATACGACTATTTACTTTTATCTAAATGCTTGTTTATCGCAAATTTACGGTGAGGCTTGAGGATTAAAGTTCTGATTATGGAAAGCAACTGAAAAATCAAGGTGGAGGTGAATAGTATAAAATATTTCAATATTGCAGCACACACACAAAATAAGAATTTATTAAAAAATACTACTGCAAAAAATCAAAATAGACTAACATTTAAATATGGCCAAACCAAGAAATTCCAAGCCAAATGCTCTTCAAAAAGGCCAGATTTATCAAATTTACCCATAAAGTGGCTGAAGTGGCAACGCAGCAGTAGCCATAACAACAAACCTCAGGAAACCCAAGTCATTGCAGTACGTAAAATAGACGCACAAGACGTGGTGGTGGTGGTTACAGGATCAACTACTTTCTCTGCCCAAGGAGCTGCACACTTCAGACACGCCCCTGCAATGGCACGTGTCCAAAGTATAAACAGTGACGTCAAATGAGTGGTTATTGGTTGATGGCCAATCAACGCCTATCAGCAAGTGATAACCACGCCTCCAGTGTACGGGATATATTGATACCCTGGTTGGTTAATTTCAAGAAGGTGGGGCCAAAAGATGGTAGGTGGAACTTGATTTACCCTGTAAAAATAAGTGCAGGTGTGTGTGAGTCTTTGCAAGCGTTTGTGAGTGTGTGTGTGTGTGTGTGTGTGCATGCATGCGTGCGTGCATGCGTTCGCATGCGTTTGACTGTTGAGCTAGTTGGTTAACCAAACTGTACATCATAAATAGTCGAATTTAGTCGATAAGAGATTAAAACAACTTCTCTGTCTGTCTGTCTGTCTGTCTGTCTGTCTCTCTCTCTCCACCTCTCTCTCTCTCCACCTCTCTCTCTCTCCACCTCTCTCTCTCTCATTATGTGCGTGTACGTGAAAAAGATACGGAGATAGTAATTGCGATGGAATATCAAATAAAGTAGAGGGTGTAGAGGGAGAATAAAAGAAAAATGGAAATATAAATTAAAATGAGAGAGAGAGAGAGAGAGTGAGGGTAAAAACGAGAAGGGAGAGATAGAGGGAGCAACGTGTGTGTGTGTGTGTGTGAGAGAGAGAGAGAGAGAGAGAGAGAGATTGTAACAAGAGAGAAAAAGGACCGAGGGGGAGATTATTATAGATGTATATTTTTAAAGAAAAAAAGGAAAAAATGGAATGGAACCAGGTTGCTTCATCGTAGAGTGTTGTAAACCCTCTTATCAACGGACTAATAAGGATCGGATGTCCATTAATATCGTTCATCCTATATTACCGAATTATGCATTAAACCCCGAAATAGACAAAAGACATAGACATAGCTCAAATACTTACATATACATGGATATAATTAGCATTGTAAGAGAATATCATGAAGTAGGGAAATAAGACTTAATTTTATTTGCTGATAACCACAAATTTCTTGATAATACCTGTTCCACCTCTTCGTTTAGAAGCACGATAAATCCAGGGACCTATTGCCTACCGGTCACTTAGTACATCAACAGACATGACCGACACTCTGGCTGGACGGAAATGTCCAATCCAAGACATAGTGTCCGTTTTTAGCGCTGTATGTTCGGTAAAATTTATATCACTCGGACATCCAGAATTGTCCGAATGTTATCCAATTTAAAGCTCCACATAAATTTGGATTGATACTCCCGAAACCAAAACAAACAGCTCTGTATACAAACCAACTAAAAATAATCTAAATTTATCATTTAATTATTCATTATTATCATTTGATAATTAATTTTTGCTTTGTCACATGGTAGGAAGATGGAGCGGTCAATACATTAGAATTACAATGTAATCTACAATCATATTCCGGTCAAAATAGTCAAAATATTCCTGGACAGTGCCTTCATTGTTTCAGTTGCCAAAAATAATTGTTGCTTTTAATTTTCGTTTTGGTTTTTCAATCTTTAAAAGATGTATTGTTTATTTATTTATTAATTTTTTTTGACCGAAGAGTCTTTAATAAATCTAATTGGTCGTTAATAAATATAGAGTCTGAACACATGATTCGTGTGACAAAGTGATTTTATTAACAGCCAACACACAATCATCCTCTGAATTTATAATGTCATGCACTTCCAAGCGGATTAATTGTGCATATTTTAATCTCAGGTAAAAGTTTAAAATAGGGGGACACACGCCACTATCACAATATATATATGTATATATATATATATATATATATATATATATATATATATATATATATATATATATATATATATTGCCTAATTCAAGTACAGAACTCCAAAGATTTAGTACGGTACTATAAGCATGCACACTAAAACACAACTTGCTCTCCCTATAAATCTTATGTTTCGCAGAAACGAAAAATTTACGGAGGAAACGAAGGTCAGATTCAGTCAAAACAGTACTTGATATTTCTTTATTACGTAGGAAAATATGGTGATATTTTTTACGTACGCTGTAATTGTGTCTAAGTGCATGCCTGACAGTGTTGAAAGAAAGGGGCAACTTAAGACGAACGAACTTGACATCAGCAGTAGCACCACAATCAGCCATTAATACTGTGGTGAGAACTGGCCTATTTATTTCCTTCAGATGTAGTATTGAACAAACTGGGAGTTACGATACCCCCCCGATAGTCGCGTAAAGATTATGGGGTTTTGGGAGAAATAGTAAGATTAATTATATATTTTTTTAATCTCTCAACAGATATTTACTTACCTCAGTGGTTATTGAGAAATGGCTCAATGTTATTCAATAATTTGACGAATACAAATACGGTCTCGGTTACATTTTAGAATTTTTTTATGGTAAACAGTAACCACCATAATTAACATTATGCATGGATAAGTGGGGTTCATTTCTTTCTATATTAGTTACAGTAATATAACGACCAAAAACTAATAATGTTTTGTGGGAGTCGCGAAAGCATCCGTCTCATCGGTCGAGTTAGGCCATGCTTTACTCTTTATTTTTCGCTGCTACCTTCATCTATTTTAGCTGATTTTTAGGTAATGATTTCTCTTACCAGTAAAAGCAAAACCATCTTAAAAAATTATTTTCTGGAGATTTTTCTTTTGTTTCCAATCAATGATACCTCTGTTTGCCTTTAGATATAAATCAGATTTTAAGATTCATTTTTATTTAAAAAAAAAAAAAATTCTGAATATAATTAAAAAAGAAAAATCCCTGAAATGATTTATTTCAAATCAGCAGTAACATAAACACTTCAAAGTCGTATTTTCGAAAAACTGTTATAATATAATAGTCGAGGTCGGCATAATTGTTAGAACATTAATAGAATCCCCCATTCTCAATATACATATATATATATATACATATACATATATACATATATATATATATATATATACACATATATATATATATATATATATATATATATATATATATATATATATATATATATATATATAATTCTTTTAAAAGTGACATTTTCCAAAATGTAACGTGGGTCTTATTAATTGGAAGCACCAGAAATTCGTTTACAGTTTTCCCGTTTAAGAGGTTTAACAAATGATAAACTCTTTAAATCACAATTCAGGCTGTGATTTTTTCGACTTTCTGTAAACAACGCTGTTTCGTAATTGAGGAATAAGCTCTCGGCGTTAATATATATTTTTTCAATTTGTTGTGACGTTTAAGAAGAAATAAGTCAAAGAACTTAATTTCCACTGGGTTGTCACTATTGAAGTTATTTTTCCACGGGTAATATATATATATATATATATATATATATATATATATATATATATATATATATATATATATATATATATATATATATATATATATGTGTGTGTGTGTGTGTGTGTGTGTGTGTGTGTGTGTTCTGATAATAATGATATGATGTTGTGCTTATGATAAAAGGACTAGTAAAATGAATACTTATGGAATCCTAACTACAATTTTCTTTCGCGCCTCTCCTAATAGGAATTCAGAAACAAATTCAAATCAAGAAACCAGAAAATAATCAACGTCCAAATCAGGGTTTATTGGAGATCACACTCATACACACACACAAGCACATATATATATATATATATATATATATATATATATGTATATATATATATATATTTATATATATATATAGAGAGAGAGAGATTGATATATATCAAGAGATGGATATATATGATCCAACAGAATGAATAATAGATTGCGTTAGATTATACAGATATTTGATTTAAATTACCCCCAGTCATTATACGGTTAATGTATCACTCACCCTAGACAACGTAAATAGAATTGACAATTAAAGAAAATGAGGCTACTACAGGAACCGAACCCGCCACCGATACGGTAGCCACTTCAGCTTTGAATAAGTTTCGATATGATAAAACGAAATTTACAATTCATGCATAAATATTTATGAATATATATATAAATATATTCTTGTATAAGAATATGTATATATATATAACTATATAAACAGAAGGAGGAGACGATACGGACAGAGAGAGAGAGAGAGAGAATTATCAGTGAAGATACGATAAAGATCTAATTCCGATGACGATTTAAGGGAATTTAACTTAGAATAATTTTTGAATATAAATATTGGGTTCCCATTGCTGTGGGACAATGGTTAACGAGCTAGTCTTGCAGACCATTACTACTCTAGTGAGTTTGGTATTCATTTTGTGCTGCTCCCGTGTGACTTTGTGTCAGACAAAAATAAGATTAGTGAATAACTATATGAGTGCCAACTTGTGAAGCAATGGGTAGGAAAGTTGTCTTGCAGGCCCTTACTAATGAAGTGAGTTCGATTCTCATAGCATACCCTCACTTGTGAACTAAGGCCAGAGGAAGCTAAGCTTAGTAAATACAGAGGTAGCCGTTCATTATAAATAATCAGGTATAAAGTAATCAAATGGTGATTGTTACCAAAATTAGTCCGTCCCTAATACTTTATTTGAAATGAATCTAAAGTTATTATTGAATACATCATCGTTATCGTATTTTCTTTAAACTATAAAGTTGTTTATAACAATGAATATAATAACATAACAATCGATTCAAATTTATAACTATGTATGCAAATATTTCCAATTTTTGTATCCTTTGCTTGATGTTATGAACCGGTTATTGATATCGAACTGCCCCAAAGATGATCACTTTACCTCTTCACAGTGTTTAGTAGTTCTATTTCTTTAAAAAATCATATCATAGAAATTCATATACATTCGTGAATGTTTCTACGAGGATATATTATAAAAACAACTGATTCTCCTTGATTTTAAATTTTACTAGCTGGGGTAACTCCAAACCTAACAACATAAGCAAATTATATTAGTTAGGGATTACATGAAATCAAAAGAATATGTTTTCGTTTACCCTCTAAGATGCATAGTTTTTTTTATAAGAGTACCAACATACATGCATACATACATACAAACATACATATATGCATAATTTACTACTTTATAGTATAGATTTGAAATGAATCTAAAGTTGTTATTAAATTTATCATCGTTATCGTATTTTCTTAAAACTATAAAGTTGTTTATAAAAATGAACAAAATAACATCCAAATCTTTTTGCCCTATGACACTTCAGTATTTTTTCAATTTTCTTTTTTTATTTAGCATTGTTTTTGATTTCCCAAAATTAGAAAAAAAAGTTTTTTGAGTTTCTAAAAAAATGTATTCAATTTCCGATTCTATTTCAATTTTCTATAAGATGTTTCTTTTAATCATCTTATTTATATGGATTTTTACAACAATTTATTTTTTCTTCGATTCAGTTTCAAATCGTGATGATTTTACGAATTGGTTCATAAACTGTCAAATTATGGTTCAAACTACGATTAAAAACCGAACTGAAGAACTCAGATCCATAAACTAATGGCGACAGATTCAAAACGTGTCGGACTATGGGAGTTATTGCACCATTTTATTTTATATCTTAAAACACTGATCTAATGAGTTTGCAGATATTGATAAGTTGACACGGTATTCAAAGGATGACACACTTTACACTTTTTAACTTGTCATTTTCAACTATTTTCTCCATCTTTATTAAGCTTAGCTTTGTACGACACAAGACCAAATAAGAGTATGTTGATGGGATCTACTAACTTTGAAAATCAGTACTCACAATCACAGCATTTATCTTAGCTCGAACACCGACCTCTGTCGCCGATAGGAAATATGCAACTATCTCAGCCGCGAGACAGACCTTTTGATTTCTTTTTACAACTTGAAGAATCTCTGTTTCTGAACAAACAGCAAATGCCGCCTATGTAGAGAAAGAGATGAGACCGTAAACCACATAACCAGCGAATGTAGTCAACTAGCCCAGAAAGAGTATAAAAACAGACACGACAGGGTAGCATCAGTGATACACTGGGAACTGAGCAAACAAATGGGATTCAACCATGCAGGCAAGCGATATCAGCGCAAATCGGAGACAGGCCATAAATTACTCTGGGACTTTGACATGAACTGACCAACCAACCCTAACGAGAAGACCGAGCCTGGTAATTGTGGACATGGGAACCTACCAAATAATAGGCGAGGTTGTACCGATGGGTCACAGAGTAAATAGGGAAGAGAGCGAAAAACTAGGGAAATACCAGGACTTTCCAAGGGAACTGAAGAAGGTGTTGTGCATGAAATTCAGGGTAGTGCCAGTAATAGTAGGTGCACTCAGAATTGTACCGAAGACATTGAAAACGAAATTGGAAGAATTGGGGATAATAGGAGGGATGAAACTCTACAGACCACAGCACTACTGGGGACCGCAAGAATACAGAGGAGAGCACTGGGAAAAGTCTTGGGAAAAGTCTGATGGCAATGGCCGAACAGCCAAGAAAAAGCATGGTGTGACGGGTGACGATGACATGAAAGGAGGGCTAGAGACCCGAGGAGACTTATTGTCACTCAGCCTACACACGGCAACTGGTGCAAAACCGTAATCCACAGCACTGTTGTGAACCGTGGGAATGTGAAGAGGAGGGCAGGTGACTTGAGGAGACTTGCTGTCACTCAGTCTCCTGCGGTGACCACCAGGCAACTATTGTGGAAATAAAATAAATAAATAAATAAATAAATAAATAATAATAATAATAATAATAATAATAATAATAATAATGATGATGATAATGATAATAATAATAATAATAATAATAATAATAATAATAATGATGATGATAATGATAATAATAATAATAATAATAATAAGAAGAAGAAGAAGAAGAAGAATAATAATAATAATAATGATAAAAAACAATTTTAAAACAAAATTAAATTCATCTTTATAAAATGCATTTAGTTATCTAAATATTTTTTTGTGTATCACTATATTCTATATCGCAAAAAGATATTTGCGATTTGTCCACCTCTATGTGATGGACTCATCTGGCAACGTATCTCTATGCAGTGGGCTTCTGGTGATGTAATGTAGTGGAAATAGAATTGATGTTACGTTAAACTTGATAAATAAAACTCCATAATCATTCAACAGTGAGTGAAATGATATATGTCCGGGGGGGGGCATATTTATCAGAGAAATCTTCACATGTGTATCTATACGTTTATACGTAACACTTTTTAATATTTATACAAAAATAAACTTGGAAGAAAAAAAAACAGTGACTAAGACAATTCACCTCTACCTACTGGACTTTTCCGAAAAAAATTCCATCAGAGTGGAAATGGAGGCAATTTAATGAGAGAATAAGAATGTTTAGTAAAAATGAAAGTCGTGGTGATTGCTTTTGGCATAAGAATAGTGGAGATGTGTGATGCAAGAAGAAGTATAACTGTTCAACCTAAGGCTTGAATTTTCCTTACAAGTGCTCTTCATTAAAATTTGTTTAAATCTAGTTTAAGCATTAGCTTTTTGTCGTTGTGTTGGATTGGTTTTATGAACTGCAATAGAAATTTTCATTTTCGTAAACGACTGCGGCAAGGGAAGAAAACAAGTAAATCTCATTGACAAAAATGGAGAATAGCATTGTAAAGGTTGGGAACCACTGGTTTAATTTGATATTCAGAAGGTATAGAACACAGACAAGAAAATGCAGAGCAAAATAATCTTTCTGATACTTTGTAAGTACAATGCAATTGCAGAATTAATTAATTGACAGCGATAGTAAA
>OY735217.1:40540586-40598086 GCA_963457665.1 Thysanoteuthis rhombus | reverse complement strand
ATTCTATGACGATGTCGAAAACTTAATAGATTAGAATTAAAAGACTAATTTCCAAGTATTTCTTGACTCTGCTAGAAAAAAAAGGCCGAATTGTTGTCTAAAGAAACGAAAATTTCATTAATCATCGAATAGAATTAGACATTTCAAAGTTGAGGCCCGGATTTGCTTACTTTCAAATCACCGACAAGATGCTGTAGCCCATAGTTGATGATTGATAGTTATTTGATGAATAAGAAAATGAAACTTTTACGTTCAAGTTTAGTTTTTGGTTTCAATTTTCGTTCCCATTTCTTTTCATCATTCCAAAGAGTTAAAATTTGCTTGTTTTTTCCACAACATAGACTGTTCTAAAACAGTTTTTTTTTTCTTTCAATTTTTGGTGCTTTCAATGGATTAAGGACTCTCAAGAAACATTTTGAAATTTGTTAGCTCTTTGAAAAAAAAATTCTCGGGTTTTACGAGGGGCGGGGGTCATTTGACCATTTAACTATAATGCTTTAGTCGGTAAAAATCGTTTTTCTAAAAAAAACTAACAAATTTCTGGGTCTTCCTAGGGTCTAATGGATTGAGAGCACCTAAAATATATTTTCTTCTAGAACTGCGTATGTAAAACAAGTCTAACCTTCACCTATTGTTCATCAGGACAAAAATTTAGGCTTAGTAAATAATTGAAGAAAATGGGACCGCTGCAGGAATCGATCGATAGGATAGCTGCTCCAACGTACCAGTCGCAGGTTCGATTCCTGCATCAGCCCCATTTTCTTCAATTGTTTAGTCTATTTACGTTGTCAAGGCCAAATGATATATTCACCCTGTAATAACGGGAGTTGATTTCAAATAAGAGTTTCAATACAAGATAACGCTATTTATGATCATATTGTCGAATCGTACACCCATTTCTTGATAACACACACACATATACGTAATATAAATCAGGAATTCAATATAGTATAATACAATACATTATCCGATGTGTGATGGGTTTATATCATAAAGTGTTTGATTCATTCAACATTAAACATTAAGTTGATTTAGAGTAGAGTTTAAGATATGATGAAGTAAGGATTCGCAACACAAACACGTTTATGTTTCTGTCCTGTTTGGGCTTCTTCAGGCGAATGATTCGGTTCATTTAAGGTTCCTATTCAGGACGTTTCAGGAGTGTTTCTGTTTTTCTAGGCTGCAGGATCTTTATTTTATTCAATATTCTTTTCTTTTTTTCTCTTTGTTTAGAGGTTGGTCATTGCTTGTTATGTTTTTCCGTTTTATTTAGTGGGGATGCTGTACTTGTTGATAACTATAAATTATTAGTTAGGAGGATGTAGTGCAGGCATTTTTGTTATCAGTTTGTAGTCAAACCATCAGTTCTTTGTGGTATGTTTCTTCTCTGAGGTTCTTTCATTCTCCCTTGAATCTGTTCTCCAGTGTTAAGGTTCTTTTTTATATAGCCTCAGTTGTTGATGTGTAAGACAATTATGATGATTTGGTTGTTAATTTTTTTTCTTTTGGCAAAATTGAAGATTTCAAATCGCTCATTTAGGCACAGGTAACATGGGATTATATATATATATATATATATATATATATATATATATATATATATATATATATATATATATATTTAGAATTATAGTCAATAACCATCAATAACCAACCATTTTGGGGGGTTTGGGTCGGGGAAGAGTAAAACTCGATTCTCAGAGATAAACTTCATGCCAGGTGAGTTACCAAGCACATTTCCATTATTACAAGGATGTATGGGCACATCGCTGTAAAAAGACTTCCATGAAGTATACTTGCTGACCATTACTACTGAAGAAAGATTGACCCTCGCTGGGTGTCTCACATTATTGGATTAATAACGAATTCGGGTAAGATTAGCAAGTATTGAAATATACATATTTATACATTTTTATTTTCAGCTTTTTGTTGAGCTGCATGCACACAGTGCAATGGAAGTATTTATTCAGACAGTTCAGTTTTTATAAAGGTCCATTATCAAGAGTAGATAAATCAGTAACCTGAGGCGAAACTAATTAAATGAGTAAACGATACCGTTATATATATATATATATATATATATATATATATATATATGTATATATATATATATATTCCCAGATATGTATGTAAATATATTTGTAAATGTATATACATATGCGTATGTGTATGTGTGTGTGTGTATCAGAGAGAAAGAGAGAGAGAGAGAGTGAGAGTGTGTGTGATAGTGTACTTATGGTAAATAAGAACATATGAACAATTTCAATTCAATGATAATGGGTGATTATTTGAAAGAAGTTGCAGAAATTCTAGAATTACTGGCAAGAAACCGGTTGACTTAATATAGGTTAAACTCATCCACTAGAATCTAAGTATAATAGATTAAGTGTTAATGAGAAGGCATTAAAGTTCAAAACGTTGAATGTGAGTCAGATATTGGACAATATATCGCATTCAGCAGATCGCAGAGATAATAGCCGGACATATCTGAAATATGACGTCACATTTTCTTTTTAATACTACTTCAAATTGGATTGAAATAATAGTTCGATCTAATAATGATTCCGGTAACAATGATTGTTTTTAAATACAACTCTATGAAACAATGACTGTTCAAAAGGCATCAAGACTAAAGGTATCAGTCAAAATATCAACAATATAGTACAGACTACTGCAAGTTGCAATTGTGTTCGATCAAAAGGTATCAGTCAAAATGACAACACCGTTGTACGAATATTTTAACAGAATTTGGACTTTTCGTGAACTAAATTGAATAAATTGTGACTTTTTTTCATTTCGTACCTTACACCACAGGAGGAATAAAACAATTAATAATCAATTTTTAAAAAATCATACTTTTATTTGTATGACACTGTTGTCTTTTTGACTGATGCTGTTTGGCTGGACGCGATTGTAACTTGCAGTAGTCCGTACTACACTGTTTTCCTTTTGAATGATGCCTTTTGACCTGGATCACATAAAACAGGGGAAACAAAGGAATAAATAAGAAAGGTGTATCTTGGGAGGATTAAAAAGGCATCAGAAACGAAAATAAACCAAAATATATCCAATAAAAAAGACGAAAAACGTGGGCAATATCAGTAGTGGGATACTCAGAACTCTTCTTGAGTTGAGCACGAGAGGAGCTCAGATTGATGGATCAACGGACTATGGAGTTAATGACTATAGTTGTAGTTCCAAACCTTTCCAATAAGATTACTATTTCCCCTTTCCATTCAAGTAAGATGCAACTAAGAATGATTTCGAATAATTCATTTACTGCACGTATAATTAGACAGTTTCATGATGAGAATTAGTTTAATTTCATAATAGTACAGCTCTTGCTGTGTATTTACATCTAAAAGAAAGCAAGCGAAAATAATTAGGAACTTATCTTTTGAAATTCCAATTTATTTGAAAAAATAGAAAATTCTGCTATTGTAACTGATACACTCATCAATGTGATCTCTGTTCTTTTTTGTTGTTTTTTATTTGCTACTAGTTTTTCGATTTTTTTCTATTCCTCTATTTTTATTTTTCTTGTATTAGTGAGAAACTCCTTCCGACAAGTCTTTAGTCAAAGACATTCACCATGACTTTTATTTCCACTGATAGCCTTATTCCCCGTTCGGACTACCGCAATCACCCCCTCCCCCCTTTGGTGGAACGTCCCCATCGGGTCAAGAACCACTGGACTTTACCGAAGGATATATACACCAGATATGATACTGACTGATTGAATGTACGTCAGGTTACTCATTCAGCAGTGAAACGCCGGTAAGTGAGCTTGTTTACTGTGTCCCATTCACAATGAATGAGCAAGGAGATAAACCTGTCTATGCTTCAGGTCTTGTGTGTGTGTGGGTGGGGGGGGCATCTAAGTATCGCATCATTGAGGTCTGTTCATTGACCCTCACAGTCAAAATCTGGCTGCTGCTGTCGATCCCGAAAGAGGACTTTGCAGACTCTTTTGAAAATTAGATAGGACGGTGTGATAGATGTGTGATATCCAAAGAGGAATCAATTGACAGGATATATATATATATATATATATATATATATATATATATATGTGTGTGTGTGTGTGTGTGTGTGTGCGTGCGTGTGTGTGTGTGTATGTGTGTGTGTGTGTGTGTGCATGTATATATATATATATATGTTTGTATCGATGTGTGGTGATCCGACAGAATGCGGATGAAAATGACGATAGGAAAGTGAAGAGAAAAAATTCAAGAGAAAAATGAACACACAAGAATCAGAGATACTTGCACACGCTATAGCAGTTCAGGGTCACTTGGTGGAATAAAAAAAAAACAAATCGGCTTTCAATGATGACCGTGAATTATCTTTTATGATTCATAAAACTGTCGGAGATAAGGTTGGTAAGATAAGTAAACATTATTAAGTTGATCCATTGCCTGTGTTAAGACTCATGCTTCAAAGATTAATAAATGAGTTACCGGTTATAACGAAGATATTGTGACCTAGGAAGCCAACACGTTATAATCGAGTTGAGGGTGGGTTTGGGTGATATTCAAGGGCGGATGATTGAGGAAAGATGGCGGATATCGTTCATCGTATAAAAAGTAAATGAACTCTGAACATAAAGATAAAGGCATTATTTAAAGCTTATTTCTTTTATTAAATAGCACCACCAAAGTAACTACATTATTTTACAAACTAAACCAAATTTCTGTTTTTGAAAACAAAATGTTTACATCAATGGCTTAACCCTTTCATCCCATAAGTTGTTGCGCCTTCACATACCCTGTATCTAAACTCCTGCAGAGAAAGGGGAAAATTTCATTATAAGGAAAATCTTCTTTCATTGACCACTGAAATGTTTCTTATTCATTTCACTTTTTACAGTTCCTTTGCCAGTGTAAGGTGCGCATATATATATATATATATATATATATATATATATATATATATATATATATATATATATATATATTTAATTGAGTTGGGTTGGGGATTGTGTCATCTCTGTAATTAAACGGACTTAGTGTGTAGTAAATCATTGCTCAGCCCGAAATATCGGGCTTACGGGTTCAAAGGGAAACTGTTTTTATTTGCAGTTTTCTGAGGGAGTGGGCAACAATAAAAGTGAAACTTTCATGGTCCATCAACCAGCCATTTTATATCGATGTATTGAATAACGCTAAATCCAGGAGCACTATTAGAGTATTAATCTCTATAAGCATTATGATTCGGAGCATTGTTTTTTCATATTCATACTTGACAAGCAATGTACGATCACCTTATCTAATGATTCAAACTTCTACTTAAATGGCCTCGTGGTTGAGATTGTTGTCGATTTCCATCCCCTAGCAGGGATCTATGTTCGATCCCAATTATGAGCTAGGATTTTATATTCTGATTTTCAAAGTTGGCAGGTGGGATCTTCACGTTTGCAAGATTAGTGTACCACAGAAGTCATTATAATCCCATTTCTCCAAATCAGAACTTACTAAGCTAAGATTGGTAAATATTGATCTTTAAAGGCGCATTGCCATTGAGCAAAGGTTAACAAACTATTTTCATAGACCATAACTAATGTGGTGAGTTCAATCCCCACTATGTGCCACACACTTTTCGCTTTGTGTCAGAGTTAGCCAAGCCTACTACATAGCAATGGATAACGAACTAGTCACGCAGACTATTATTACTGTACCGTGTTCGTTCCACATTGGCTGCCACATATTTCAATCAGGTGCCAGACTAATATCACCTTAGTAAATAAGATGTTTCGCCATGGAGCGATGGTTAACAAGCTCTTCACCAAGACCATTTATATACTGTGTTCGATCCTCACTGGGTGATTCACCTGGTAGCTTTATGCTAGACCAGTGGTTCTAAACCTTCTCAAGGTCATTATCCACTTCGACAATAAGATTACTAGTTTCCCATTTTCCAATTAAGTAAGTAGCTACAAAGATTTAATGATTTCGCGTATAATAAGAATTAGTTCAGTTTAGTAATTGTACAACTGCTGTTTCTACGTATTTCTTATCCAATGAAAGCAAACAGAAATAATAAAATGCATAATATTCACCATAGCTTTTATTTTTAGCTAATAGTCAAAGTCTCCCTTTAGATTACGTAAACCCCCGATACTTTGGGGCTTCCCGTTTGGGCATCACTGTGCTAGACTAAATCAAGCTTGCTAAAAACTTGGGCATCTTAGTGTGAGGCAATGCTTAGCAATCTCGTCTCCCAGACCTTTACTACTGTGGTGGGTCCTGTCTTCACTGGATGCCCCACACTTTAATCCTTGTGCTAGACTGAGCACAGCTTGATGAATTATATATATATATATATATATATATATATATATATATATATATATATATATATATATATATATATACAAATTATAAATAGCGGGCGTGAGAAAAACAACGCCCAGACACTAAGCAGACAGACAAACAGTTTTGTACGGGACAAGTTCTTCCATAGGGTGGCCAATGAAGTCTGCACGCGCGACTATCACCCTCAATAGGCTCCTTGTTTATTTTGACAGGATGTCTTGTCTCGACACACATGTCCACCCTTATTTGGGTCGGACGAATACCCTGATTAGCCTAGAATATTGGCACGCTTTTATTATTCATTTTACACACACACACACACACACACACACTCACACACACACACACACACACACACACATATATATATATATATATATATATATATATATATAAAGAGCCAGTTTTACTGCAGAGAGTGTGGGCGTGGTGACACTTTTCCTGCCAGCTTTTAAAATGTCTCTTTAGATTCGTTTTTATTAATTCACAATGAACTGGATATATTCAAGGAAAATAAACTGTACCTGGAGGCGATAATTGTAATGTTTATGATACTCCACCTTTACCAGTCACCACCACTGCCACTGCCACCACATATCAGAATAGTAATAATTATTCTACTCCTACTGTGAATTAGAATAACCAAACCTTTTCCCGAGCAAAATTCACAAATACTCCAAGCAAAAACAACGACAATCAAATGAAAAGACAAGCAAACTGGGTGGCAGTGTTGATTTTTATTTGTTTGGTGTATTTTCAATTTGCTCGACGTATTTTAAGATTTGCCTGCCGTATTTTTTGATTTGCCTGCTTTACTTTTCATTTAGCTCGGGAAAAAGTTGAGAACAATGATATTATTACTAATACCTACTAATGTAATTAACACATGGCTAGAACTACAGAACAATCTCTGTCCCTACTCTCTTCTTTTTATTATACTGGTATCCCCTGCTTGTCAAACTTTCGCTTCATGCCAATGCTTTGCTTTTACGAAAATGAGATTCAGTATTTATTTCGTGACAAGCCGCTATAAAGACAGACGATGCCCCCTACCCCTCTCTCTCTCTCTCTCTTTCATTCCCCCCCCCCCTAGTCTCATGTACCTCCTATCACCTAAATTATCATCATCGCTATTTTGGGGGATCTGGCAACACTCGAAAACTTTTCCATGCCATTTCGATGTAAGTAAGGTTTTTCTATGAACGCTCCATTATCGGATAGCATAAGAAACCTGTGTTAAGAATATTTTGTTAAAAAATAGCGTATTTGATGGCGTATAATGCCTACTTTTTCCCCCAAAATCTCTAAAAAGATATCCTGCGAGTTCATCGAAGCTATAACCAAGTCGCTGTTGTTCTTGGAAGATACTGATGAAAAGAGTGGGAGATTTGAAGTCTTGCTCTTCTCAAACTCCATGGATAACACCAAGCATCTAATGTGAACGTGCATTCCATGATATTGAAAAATCATCTATTTCTCAGTCTGCAACAACGAAGTTTTGGTCGATGTTTAGTAAATATAAATGCTACTAGTCAATGGACTCATACGATTTTCGGATGTGAAAATCTGCAAGTGGAGATTATAGTTTAGAAAACCAAGAGAAGGTCAGACCGGAACCATGAAACAATGAAGTTTGAAGGCTGTGGTGGTGCAAAATGATCCAAAAACCTCAGACAATGAACTTGTAGGGAACATCAATGACTGGATTAAAAGCATTTCAAACATTAAAATATTTTATGGTGTGTTGGAGTCGGGAGTTCAAGTCATCAGAGAAGTTGTCTATTTCCTCTTTTGTTGACTGTGAAGAGTATGCGTAGACTTGGATGATTTTCAGTTTATGCCTCTTAGAGAGTTGTACGGTGACACTGGTTATGCGGTCTGAGAGAACTTTGAAGCCTATCACATTGGCTTCCAGTTCCTTATTGATGAGAACGCCTGCTTTGTTTTGCTTTCCTTTTCCCGAAGTTGTGAAGAAGATATCTGCTCTTTAACTCTGTTTAGGTTTTTCTCATTTCGCTAATACCGGTTATGTCTCTATCGATGTTTTTGATTTAATTTTCCAGATCGGTTCGGTGCATGTCTGTTGAGAATATTCTGATGCTGTAGATTTCAATTTATTATGTTGTTCTCTTGGTTAGTGTTTTGAGGGTTTGTTTGGGTAGTCGAGCACATCACTCAAAACAAGTGATGTGGCTGGGCCTTTTCGGGCCGATGACTTAACAGGAACGATGGCCTAGGAGGAACGATTGTTTTCTTGATGTAGTGTTTAGGTAGTCGCCTTTGGAGCACATCAAACCCACCCAAAGCAAGTGATGTAGCTTGACCTTTCGGGACTGATGACCAAGCAGGAACGACCGGTGTAATTTTCATTGTGCAAAAAGTGTTGGGCCTTTTACTATACGGGTGCTACTAAGTTAATCTTACTAAATACCTACAGACATAACATCAATTCCCTTCGATAATTAACCCTTTCAAGACTTCTTGGATATACATATCCTGAGGTTGCTACGACTGCTCGGAAAAATATGTTTCGCAAATCTCTTTTAGAGGCCCCCTGGGACATTTTAATTCAGAAATTAACCAATCAATTCTGGATGACGAAAATCCCATTGCAGTTCTATCTAATTAACTCCATAATATGATTGATGGCAACTCAGTTCTATCTGTGAGTCAGGATTTTTATCTTGCAATTGATTATATGCAATGGATAACGTGGAACGGAAATGGCTTTTATTTTGCAAATTTTGCAATGGATAACTATTACACTTGCCATCTCCTGCGGTTAATGGCTTAAGCAACTCAATGGTTTAGTCTTGAAAGAGTCAAATGGGCATCTTTCCTTGGCTGTTAGTGACACTTTTCAATTAATCTGTCTGAAATCAAACAAGACACTATTAGAAAAGGTTTCTTGAAATAAAGCAAACGTCCTCTTGAAAAACCATTCACAACTTCTCTTTTCTTATTTTTGGTTTGTGTCTCCAGGCATCATTAAGTCGAAAAATAAACAGATCAACTCGCAGAAGACACGTACGAACACGGGATAGAGGGAGAACTTTGTATTTGATTTTAGAATACAGCACTCTAAGGCTCATGGTTTATTTATTCTGTTCAGTACTTCAGAATCCCGACTTGCAAAAGATTTGTTTTTAGTCTTTCTCTTTTTCGTCATTTTTAAAAAAACCTTTTCATAGGGGGAATGATTTACACTCTCTTACTCTCTCCATATATATATATATATATATATATATATATATATATATATATATATATATATATATATATATATATATATATAATTTCTTCCTTTTCATCTTTCCCTCGAGGAAAGGGGCTTGGTACAAAGCTCTCCGTGGTTCTACTCGTCTTTCTTACAAATTGTATTTGCCTGATGTCGCCTCAAGAACCCAAAAAGACAAACAAGATGAACACACACCTCGTAACAAGTGTTCCGTCTAAGCTGTGCGACTGCGCAGTTGCGCATGTAAAAATAATTGATAACCAGTCAACAGGCATCAAGAAAAAAGGCACCAGCCAAAAGGACAACACTATAACAGCAAATTACTTTAAATTATAAATTATTGTTCTCTTCCTGTGATATATGGTACGAAATAAAAAAAAATCAAATCACAATTATTCGTTAAAATTCATTTTAAAAAATCAAATCACTTGATTAGTACAAATTCAATTAAAATATTCGTAGTAGTGTTGTCCCTTTGACTTATGCCTTTTGTCTTTTTGCCCTTTGACTTGAATTCAAATGATTATGCCTTGCAGTAGAAGTTTCAGATAAAGAAAAAAATCCAATAACAAAACTACTCAGTCGAAAAAGCAATTGTCATATCGCTCTTGCAACCCAGAGTGGCGTCACACACTTCACCATATGAAAGGCAGATTATGTTTACAAATTGGTGCAGAAATTTTGTCTTTGTTAATGAATAGATAAAAAAGAAAAATCAATACACCGAATAAATTTCTTTTCATTTTCTGAAATTAAAAAAAAAAATCTTCGGGGCAACCCACTTCGATTGCTTGCAGTCTTTTTGGTCCCGCGTAGGTCATGAAAAAATCCGAGGAAACAATTCTCATAACCCACCAACACTGATTAAGGACTTTTTTCTTAAGTTTCCTCTTCCCTGTTTACTCATTTCGGTTCTTGGTTATAATAAATTTGCATGTTCCCAGTTCTTTTGCGGGCAAAATGACATCTTACTTTCCGACTCGCAAACTATGTTGGAATCCTTCCTGAAGGGATGCTCAAGTACTTTGACCCTTTGACTAAGTTTGATATGTTCTACGAATACCAGCTTGAACCGGAAAAATGAAATAAAGTAGCTCTACGTAGATCAGTAACACAAGTATTTTGATATCAAATTTAAAGTCCTCTTATTTTTTTTAAATTCATTTTTATCGACCTACAGAACATTTGTATTTCATTGTTTATGAAACCACACCTTTGAAAATAATTCTGTCAACTTTGTTCATTGGTCGGATTCAGTGGGATTCAACCAAAGAGAATCCCGAAAAGGGTCACCGAACCAGTTCCCTAAACATTGATATGTGTATACCTCTTCGAAGAGACACATAAGAATAAAGATGATGGTCTATTAAAAAAAGAATTTACACTTTGTCATCCTATTTAAACCAACACAAATATCACTTACTTCAAGACATCAAATTAAATATGATAACATCATAAGGTTTGGTTCATCAGTTATATTATGTTGAGCCCCTTTTAAAAAAAACTCCACAACTAATTTAATTTACTTCGAGAAAAACCAATTTCTTCAACACATCAGCTCTATAATCTATTCTACCAACAGAAAATCATAATCCATGGTCGTAAACTTGCAGTAATTAAATAACTTGGGTTAGTCTAGTACAATGCTACAATAGTGAGATTTGAAGTCAAAGAAGAAATCAAGCGAAGAATCACTCTAAGGTGGCAGACTTTTGTTAGAGCAGGCCCGACCTTTAAGAACAAGAAAATCCCATTAGTTCTAAACAGAAGAGTCTACAACCAATGCATCCTCCTGGTAGTCACTCATGGGGCTGAGACATGGACCCTGATCAAAAGATTGACCCTCAATCTGCACCTTGCTTATGAGGGAACCATGAGCAACATCAAATGGAGATATCACAAAACAGCGCAGTATATTAGAGAAAAAACGGGAGTATTGGATATCATATAATTAGAAAACTCAAATGGCTATGGGCTGGTTATATTCCAAGAATGGTGGAGAACCGCTGGACACCACAACTCACAACGTGGATGCCTAGAGATTATATGCAAAACTGTGGTAGGCAAATATTAGATGGTAACGAAATAGAGAAGTTCAGAAAGTATTGGTGCCGCACTGCCCATGGCGAATCCTGGGGAAGGTCTATGTCCAACGACGAACGTTAAAAGGTTGATGATGAGGATAATTATTCTATATTTGTAAAAGCATTTTATGAATTTGGGTGAAGGGCTATTAAGGAAAAAATATCAACACAAACACAGTATATGTTTAGTAGCTTGAGACAATAATTACAATTTTCTGAAATTTTCATCCCAGCGAGTTGTCGTCATGGCATAACTCTTCCTTTGTGCCTTCTCTTAATATATCTTTTGACTAATTGCAATTATAAAGTCATCTCTCTATGAGTTTGGCAATAATAAAGATAAATGTATTCATCAACAAATTTAAATCTGTTTCATGTTGAACACTCATCCAAACAGGTGCATATGTATACGTATCCCTTGATGCACTGTTTTATATCTTGACTGATCGAGATAAGACAGAAACACACACACACACACACACACAAACACGCACGTATATATATATATATATATATATATATATATATATATATATATATATATATACATACAACTCTAGTTACTCCAGAAGTTTTCTGTGTGAGAAGAATTTGCATATGCCCATCCTTATCAATATACCAAAGGAGAATGTTATTATTTGTTCTTTAGATTTAAGCAAAAACGATTCAATTGTTTGAAGATGTCATTTTTGTGGTCTGTGACCAGTTCAACAATCCGTATCAACACAACTTGGTTTGGCAATCGAATATCTTCGACAGCGTCTCTTTTGCCTGTTTGGATATGACAATGGGCTGGTCATGTTGCAAGAATGTCGGACAACTGTTGGACATCACGAATCACAATGTGGATCTCAAGAGATCATATACGAAACTTTGTTATGGCTCTATATCACCGATGATAGCGAGGTCTGGTGAATCTTGGGGAAGGTCTATGTCCAACGATGGATGCCAACAGTCCGATGATGACGACGACGATGATGATGAACAGGGAACTGTAAAAGCAATAAAAAAAATTATGCAATGATAATCATTTTCCTCAGTTCCTTCCATATCTGCTTGCCTCAAGATACTGTGTGGTGTGGATATATTGATACGATGCCAACTGAGGTAATTGAACATGGATCCACTCCAAAATTTGATCACTTTCTCCGTATTCTATTGCCCACCCTTCCATAAACTGGAACTCATTCAGAATCTTCGGAGATACTGAGTTGAAAAAAAAAAAAAAGAAAGGTCTAAAGGCAAACATATATGGGTGAAAAGACGTACCACTTCTGATCGTGTTGAAAAAGAGACGGGAGAATGGAATGGTAGACAAACACAAGTGAATGCACACACCTCTTCCAAAATCGTTGGCAATGATAAAATTTCCCCGGCAACGATCAGGTTAAACACTCGTTATTATTATCTTCACAAAATCTTTTCTTAAAATTTCGTCAAGTGGAATCTCTTTTCCCCTCTTCCTTCCTGTTTCTCGCTTGAGAGCTCAATTGTCTCTGGTTTCGAAACCAAAGATTTTTCCCCCCTTTTTTTTTGTAAGCTATAGTTAATGATTTTCACCTGCGGCTCATTAGGGGTTGAAATTTGAACCTCACAGTCACCAGCCCCACGATCTAATTGCACCCTTAATATCGAGAAAGTATAGATAGAGTTTCAGGTTTTGATATTGTCAAATAAAACCTGTCACGCGTTACTATGATGTCATTAGGACAATAAAAATGGGAAGCCCACCCGGAGGGTTCAGACTCAGCTTGTACCTAATTGTTTGTCTATACAGAAGGAAAAAAGGCAATTTCCCTCCTTATTATTTCCTACTAAATTCCTTATAACAACTGACTCAAGTTACGTTAAGTTGGCGTTTGACACGCTCTTTAAATTGATTCAATATTGCCAATAGGTATATAGGTATGAATAATTTTTCTCCGCTCCTAGTTTTAACATAACCTAATAATAATAATAATAATAATAATAATAATAATAATAATAATAATAATAATAATAATAATAATAATAATTGCAGCAGTAGCAGCAGCAGCAGCAATAAAGACCGACCAGCCAATCCAATTGAAAAGACCGGACCGAGTAGTTGTGGAAAAAGGAAAGAGAACTTGTCAAATAATAGACATGACTGTGTCTGCTGATCATAGAGTAAATATGTAAGGGAGTGAAGATCTGAAATTCCAGGACATGGAAAGGAGGTCAAAAAGTGTGGATCATGAAGGTCAGGGCAGTACCAATGATAGCAGGTGCACTTGGAATTGTGTCTAAGACAATGGAAATAAGATTGGAGGAGCTCGAGATAAGAGGTAGGTATTCTGCGGATATATGAGACACAAACCGTGTCGTCAGCAATGGCCAAACAGCTAGGATGAAAAAAGCATTGGTCAAAAAGCTGGGAAAGCCAGAACAGTACAAACCTCAGTGCAGCTGTGATATGTTTGATCGATTAGAAGAGCCGGGGAGTTTAAGACACTCACTCTCACTCAGTCTCCATCGACTGGCAACTGGTGTGAAACTGCAAACCACGGCTCTGCTGTGGCATATGAGAGTATTGAGAGGGTGACTGGAGACTGGAAGAGATTTGCTTTCTCCGTATCTTTAGCGACGACCACCAGTTAACTGGCGTGAAACTACTACTACTAATAATAATGATAATAATAGAATACACATCCAATGAAGAGTGGCCATCTGTCATTGTAACAAAGAAAAATAAAGTCTAGACTCAATAGAAAGAGTTTTTGCAAAAGAATGGAAGAAAAAGCCCAATAATAGTTAATCCAGCATCAGCGTTCCATGCAAGCAAGAAAGAAAATGTCAACTCAGCCTGATAGTTAATCTGCCACTAACCTCGAAAGCAAAGTTTATTAGACTCGATCTTAATATCGTTTACTGTCCTACAGAACGCTCTAGACTCCCGAGTCCCGGAAACACGACCAAAAACTGAAATTTATTTGTCAATATAAATAATGTGGTCGAACGAATACCTCAAAATCACGGATGAATATCTACTACCTTTTTTGAATTATTATGTTTTTATATTGTTTAATTGTCCTATTATTAAATCAATGTTCAAATGTCATCCTTAGTAGCGAGGTAATTTTCTGCAAAAATAAAAAATAAAAAAACCATATACATAGATATTTCTCATATCGGAAATTCAATGTTTACAAAAAAAAAGAAAAAAAAAGGAAAATAAAAATACTGAGAGCTCAGAAACAAAAGTTGAAACAACACGACGTCACAGAGAACATAAAATATTGTGCCCAAAAGGCCAAAACAGATTTAGAAAAGTGTGTGCAAGTAAGTAGTAAGGACATTTGTGAGAAGCATGCAAGTAAGTAGTAAGGACATTTGTGAGAAGCATGCAAGTAAGTAGTATGGATATTGTAAAAAGTGTGCAAGTAAGGACATGGTAAAAAAACGTTCGAAGCGATGCAACAAACATCAAAAAAGTTAAAAACGAAGGTAGACAACAAGTGAAGAAAAATCTGAATTGATCCTCTGTCCAAGCAAGGAGACCACATCTTGTATTCGCGGACAAGGGAAAGAGAACCTGCAAAATAATAGACGAAGCTGTACCAACGGATCATTGAGTAAATATGAAATAAGTGAAAAGCTCGGGAAACACCTGGACCTAAAAAGGGAACTGAGGAGGGGGAGGAACATGAATGTCAGGATAGTACCAGTAATAGTACGCGCACTTGGAATCGTACCAAAGACATTGAAAAGGAAATTGGATTAGAGTACTTGAAATATTGGTTCTAAGACCCCAGTTGTTAGCAATGGTCTATGAGTTGCTGCAGACTGTGAATGGGTTGAGAGGAGCGCTAGAGACCTGAGGAGACTTGCTGTCACTCAGTCTCCAGCGGTAACCATCAGGCAAATAATAATAATAATAATAATAATAATAATAATAATAATAATAATAATAATAATAATAATAGTGAACATCTGTGCAGCACTGGCAGTAATGTACATACGATCATTTCTCATCTGAACAAGAGAGGAACTCGAATAAATAGACCGACGGTCTAAGAAACTGATAATCATGCTTAAGGCTCTACTTGGAAATTAAAAAAATATCAAAGGATGCTGGTCGTGTCGTGGATAAAGCTACAAAAAAGAAAAATGGAAAAGAAGAGCAATCCATGGAGGATTAAAAAGGCAAATCAGAAATATCACAGGTGAAAAATCATGGACATGGCCACACAGAGGACACCTGAACACGAAACTCAAAAAGGTGTTTTCTTTGTTATTCATTATCAGCAGCTTTTTAGCGTCCGTCGTTGGACATAGACCTTCCTCAAAATTCACCCGACCTTACTATGATGGGCGTCGAGGAGCCAATACTTTCTGAACTTGTCTAGTTTGTCACGCAATCTGATATTTTGCCGGCCGCATTTTTGCATATGATCTGTCGCAATCCACTAGTCGTAATGTCCAGCAATTGTCTACCATTTTTGCAACATGACCAGTCTGTTGCCATTTTGCAAATAGTTTTTCTCCTATTTGCTGTGCTGTCTTGTTATCTCTCCAAGTGAGCATGATACTTTATTGGGTGCGTTGCATAGTTCTCAGTTTGAAAGCCAATCGTTTGTTTAGCTTCCATATTCCAGCTCCATAGGTGACTATCGAGAGGATGCATCGATTGTATACACTTCTTTTTTGGATTAGTGAGATTTTCTTGGTTTTGAAGATTGGGCTGACAGTATAGAAAGCTTGACAACTTAGACTGATTCTTCGTTTGATATCTTCTTTTTTTTGAGTATTTCATGGAGATTTGTTTTATAGGTAAATCCCTTATAACAATTGACTTGAGTTACGTTAATTATGTAAGCGTTTGAAAATGTTTCAGTTCCAGTTCAACCCATCACATAGTGGATTGTCGGGGTGCCATGCTGATTACTTCCTCTTCGTGACATTTCGCAGTGCAACGGATTTTACTTGACGGTGACCATCTCCTCTTTGAATAACACGCAACAGAATTAAACCCTAACCTGACCTAATGAATGAGTGGAACTGGTCTGCTTTTAATGCCCTTGGCTGTGTCTTGAACTGGTTGCCAAACATGGCTGGAGAGCCCAGCCAACTCAATGTTTCACCAATAACTGGTGTAAGACCAAGGCTAGAAAGCCCATTTTGTCCGGCAATTTTACTCATGGCTAAGAGGTTTGTGGATTCAGGCGTTTTCTGATGGCATTAGTACGAATGAACACCAACTGCACCAGCCAGAATTTGAACAGTTAGTGGTACGGCATTCAATCCCAAGGGTCCCTCATTTCTCCTATTTTCTTCAACGGAAACTTTGATAATCCTTAAGAAAACAATTTTCGAAGTATCTATTTTTGTCGTATGGATATAACTCAGTGATATAGCACAAACAATTTCATTCATCTTTGGTAGTAACAATACAAATAATCTGTTCATGAAAACAAAGAAACTAAAATGCTTTGGATCTCCAAAATCCACGTTGACCACTTCATCTAAGTAAAAAGACTGGGTCTGGTAGTTGTAAACAAAGGAAATATACCAGTAGAAGGAGGAAGACAAAAAGAACACTATATGCCAGGACTTTGCGTACCAAACTGAAGAAGCTATGGATCATGAAGTTTAAGGTTGTGACCATGATAAAGGACACACTTGGTGCCGTGGCAAAAGCATTATTAGATTAGAGATTCGAGGAAGGGGTGATATTTTCCATATCATGGCAGTCATCGGATTTTCCAGGATACTTAGGATGATGCTGCAGATTCAAGGAAATATTCTAGTATTCAATCCCAAACGACAATGTTCTGGCGGGAACATGCAAATGCGGGAAATATTACTAATAATAATTCACATGAAGGGATAAATCCGTATAGTAATCCTAGATTTATTATTTTGTTTTCCATCTAATGTCAGTAAGATGTCTCCTGTTTCATCCCTTTTAGGAAAAGAATTCTTTCTCTGGTAAATTTCTTTGATTAATTTTTCCACTTTTCTTTTTTTGTCAATTCTAGTGCAAAAAAGCTTCGTCTCAAATGTAAGTAAAAACGTATTACTTTCTTGTTTTGTGAGTGCGAAATTTGTTTATTTTTTCACATAATTATTTGTAAATTTATTATTTTTGCTATTTAGACTCCTGCAGATCAAAATACTGGATCCACCCGTGCATAGTTCATTTCCTGGTTACGGAAAACGCTGATTGCTATGATACTGAGGTATGAAGGCAAGGAAAACGACGGCTTTAACAATTGGATTTCGTCATCTGGCTTAGAGCAAAAGCAAATGTTTTCCCACTTGTTTGGTTTAACGTAAAAATTGCCTTTTCAGGATTCAAATTAAACGCCTTCTAAAGAAAATGATAAAGTTATATTCACACCTCGGTAAATATCGATGGCACAGCAGGAGACTAGATGTTCCGAAAAACACATTCCTTCCAGAAACACTGGTGTAATTCAGATCTTTCATAACAGTCAGAACAGCAGAAAGCGAGATGGTGATTGAGTTAGTCCGCCCCCAGCTGGCGAAAGTTTTTCTTTTTAACGGTTTTCATGATTTTATTTTCCCAACGTTCAACTCAGTGTTGCCAGATAGTATGTGACGTTTCCGGCTAAAAACACAGCAAAAATTGCCAAAAGATATTCGAATGCCAAAGTTGTTTATTCAACATTTCAACACCACAGTACACACCAAAAACAAGAATTAATTTGAAATACTAAACAATAAAGTAAATTTTTATTATCTCCTGCGGTTGATTTTTTGCGTTCATCCGAGGCTTGCTAGGTAGTTGAAGAAGTCCCTGGCCAGAAAACACACCATAAATGGTGAATGGCAAAATTGCTTATAAGGCATTGCAATGCCACAATACACACCAGAAATGAACATTTATTGAAAATACTACTACAACTAAGTCAACTTGCCTCAATCAACCCTATATTTCTTGGACGTAAAGCAGGGATCTTCAAACTTTTCAGAGCATCGAACCCACATGCATACTATCTTTGATCCTTCATCGACACCAGACAAAAATAGCACTACTACTACTACTACTACTACTACTACTACTACTACTAATAATAATAATAATAATAATAATAATAATAATAATAATAATAATAAAGTAGACTTACAATCTTAGATATGGTTTCGTTCAGTTTCAGTTTGATCCATTCTTTCCAATTCAGAAAAAAGATGTGTAAATATGGCCACATGCCAACAAGTTCATGGCCACATGCCAGATTTGTCATCGTTGGCCATAAAATGGCCAAAATGGCCAAAATGGCTACCGTGATTCATCCAACGGCCTGATCTTAACCATTAGATATTACAGCCAGATCTAAAAAAAGCTTAACATTGATCATAATAAATTTACGTATACACTCACTTTAAATAGAAGTTCATAGCAGGAAAAAACACCTTCATGCCTCACTTAAGAGAGACCGATAGAAACACTTCATGATATTATAAGAAATCCATATCATTCGCAGAGCATTCAACTTGTATTTTCTCTTCAGTCAAATAAAAAACTTACCATATACTCTTCAAATAAAATTAGCAAGACAACTATCCTAAAAGTAGCGAAGACAGAACACAGAGTAACCCAAAACAGTATATATACTCGATTTTCACTTTCACTCACCTAATATTTATCAATTATATATTAAATGAAAAAATATGCTAAAAAGAGCTTCGATTTGGAGCTAAGAGCTAGATGCAGACTTATAGGATGAAGCTAAATGCGTCAAAAAGGAGCTAGATCCTGCTCCAAAAGAGCTAAATTCCATCTCAACACAGCTGTGTAGCAGGTTTGTGGAATAAAGTAAAAGAAAAGAAAGAAAAAGACCATGAAATCAGAGATAACAATAAAAGATCGTGTGGTACTTAAGAAGTTGTTCTGTTCCTTTGGGAAAACAATGGCTTTTTTTTCTTTCCATTCTTTTGTGTCCATTGTACCACCTGGATGTATTTTCACTCACGTTGTTGTTGTACGTTTTGAGTTTTTATTACACGTCAATATCCGTTTTCACTTGTTATGTTTTGATTTCTGGACCTTTTTCTCTCTTAATTTTTTTGTATTCCGGACGGGTCGTGGGTCTTGGGTTGTTGGTTGTAGGTGCGCAGAATAGAAAGCGTGTGACGTCGTGTTTAGGCCACAAGTTACGGAAACACACTTACAACGAACGAGGGCATGTGAGTTAGCATAAATACAAGCGTGGATCTATGTAAAAATATGGACACATGCCCAACCCCAAAGGGAATTTTAAAAAAAGAAACACATTGGTCTGTGTAGAACAAGTAATAGGTACAGGCCAGATGGGAAATGTGAGTCCCATTTCAAATTTCTCATTAAGTATTTTTGTAATCGGTGCTTTCTGATTTATGTATGAGGACCTGTGCTTGAAGTTGCAGACAGTCTTACTGTCCTGATTTTCCTTGTAAGGAATAGAAGGATTCTATAGCCAACTCAGACATCTACCAACTACGGTATGTTCATGTTCTATGGTTCGACCACAGGTCAGGCATACTGTTAGAATATTTGTGCAAAGGGGCGGCAAACCACCATAGCTAGCTCATGTATCTGTCAGAAAGACAACATTCCTGTCAAACCTATAACCTAAAGGCCTCTCTATTATTCTTGCCATAAAGCCAGGGTCATATAGCTCTTACAGCCATTCTGGTTATGCAGTGTCAGATATTTTTATAAATGTATCACATTTGACACATCCCGCCCGAAAAGGATTAAAACTTGATCGCACAGGCTGGAAGATTATTCTGCACACAAGTCTTTCCATCCCACTCCTGCGGAAACCCTTCCAAAAATCTTCTTTTGTGAAGCGAAGCCATTCAAACACGTACCTGAAATGTAAATTATGTCCAAGTAACAGAACAGGATAAAAGAGAAAGAATTATTTATGAATAAATTGATAACAAGAAATTTCTATTCAAAATGTGTATAAAACTCACCATCAAAGTCAATAATTGAACAACTGTTGCCTTAAGATTTGGTGTCTTTTAAGAAACATTCATAATAGAATGAATATGGTCAGAATAAATTCGATTCATGATATAACTGGCGTTTTTCATCGGAAAAGTTTTTATAAATACATCTAGAAACATCTAGATTCTGGAGACATATGTATACAAACCTATGTAAATAATTTCATACATAAAGAGCGAATTAATTGGAATGTGTACACTGGTTTGGCGTATACGCACAGTGTAGCTAAGAAAAACTAGCTTCATTTTTAATTCTCCATCGATTGGCAGCTACTTGAATAGAACAACAAATGGAAAACGTGCGAAAACACGGTAATCACACGTAAAAGTAGTGGATCGTGAGATACTTATTGAAAAGAAGGAGTGGGAGATGCTGACGTTGGGGTATAGAGAGATGTGTGGGATGGGGGACATGTGTGTTGGGGGATATGTGGGGGTCGGGGAAAGGGATAAATAAATTCTGGCTTTTGTTTTTGTACGGAGACAAAACATCTGCAGTCCAAATTGGGTACAATCTGAACTTCCGTCCAACACAAGGTGCGAAAAATGAAGAGTTATTTTTTTTATTCCACAGTCGACTCATCACATGGTACTATCTGGGTTTTTTTTATGCATATTGACTATTATGTATGTATATGCGTAAGTAGGTAGGTCCGGATCCGGAGAGGGGAATCCACGGGCACCACAAATTGGTTTGGCAAAGCACAATCAATTTTTTTAAATATTTAAATAGAGAAATTTACAAATAAAATACATGAATAGCCTCAAGGAATTATAAATCAACCTTGACATCGAAAATATATTATATAATTAGACGGATGGAGTGAAAGAGAAAAAATTGAACCGCTTCCTAAAATTTTGAATCTGCCCCTGGTATGTGTGTGTGTGTAGGCATGTACGTATCTATGTATCTATATATGTGTGCATGTATCTAGCCGAACGAAATCGGATTCTTCTGTGCATGCAGATCTATTTCAGCCGTTACAGCTACGTGGAAAAGGGTTTTACTTATATTTTCCTCATTAACTCACCTTTTGAGGTGAAATTGAAGTGTTGCCGATAAACGAGTACACCCCTGCCATAGTACAACCAAAATGGACATCATCGGGATTATATACAGTATCGAAATTTTGATGCCAAAAATATCAATATGTTACCATCTAAAAACGGGTACACCTTCGCAAAAAGGTTTATTCAAAATAAATATTCGGTGTGGCTGCCTTTATTTTCCATAACAGCTAGATTGAGTACAGTTAACTGTCTATCTAAAAAGTGATAGGGGTGTACTCATTTATTGGCGATACAGTACATGCCACAAATGGACGCTTCGTAGTCAGATAATGGTTAGCAAGCTAAATTAACCGACCATTATTAAAGTGTAATGATTTAGATCCTCTCTGGCTGCCCGAAACATGCAATATTGTTTCTGGCTAAACTAAACGCTATAAAACGCGAAAAAATATTACAGCAACAGCACACACACACACACACACACACACACACAAACACACACATATATATATATATATATATATATATATATATATATATATATATATATATATATATATATATATATATATGAAATCTATTTGGAAAAAAAACAAATATTTTCGATATCTCAGAAACCGGTTGCGTACCGCCAATGTAGATTGACTTGGCAACCAAATAGAGGGCACCATATTGTGCATGTGTGAATAGACACTATCCACTTAATTAGTTCAGTCAACAGTGAGACACCACACGAATGAGCTTGTGTACTGTGTGACTGTCAAATTCACAATGATAATTCCACATGCTCCGTGCAGTTTTTCATTTTTTTTTTTTGGAGTGGGGGGGGGCATAGTGTCACCCAGGTCTGTTAGACTTCCATACGTACGGTCTAGATTTAGCTCCTTGTGACTTCTGGTTATTCCAAAAATTAAAATTGCCGTTGAAACGGAGATATTGTACCATGGGCGAGATCGAGGAGAACATGGCGAAGCAGCTCAATATGATCCCGAAATAGGAACTTAGCAGACTGCTTTGAAAAGTGTATAAGGTCCCAAAAGGGAGAACTTTGAAGGGGGATTAGGCGCCATTTCCCTAGATAAGCTATTTTTGTTATCAAATGCCAGGATGCTTTCCTGAAAACCTAGTAAGAATGAAAAAAAGAAAGGTGAGAGTAGAAGGTAAGAGGATGGATAATGTAAATATAGAAAGATGTAGCCTGAGAAGAGAAACAAGTCATAGAAAAAGACCTAAAAAGGAAGAGAGAGGAGACAAAGCGGGGAGAGGAAAGCTTGAAAATAGAAAAAGAAGAGACAAAGACGTGGGAAAAAGGGTGAAAACGGAGAGACAAAAAATGAACATGGAGAAAGAAAGAAGGAAGGAAAAAAAAGACAAAGACGGCATTTGCGAGCGTATAAAGATTAGAAGTAGATAAAAAAGAGAAGCTGTTATTGTGTATAAAAAGAAAATTAGTCCATTAGTCCAACAATTTTTCTATATTCCATCTATCATTACAACGATGCAATTAGTATTTTACATCCCTTTTCTGTGAAATTCACAATCAATATATATGTATACTGCAAAACGCGCCATAACAAACCGCGTTATATCTGGGGATATAGTTGATCTGTATAATTGCAAGCAGTGCTATATTGCTTATTTGATATGGCTGACCGCGTTATATCGGTGGATGCCTGTACTAATCGTATTTTCATAATACCAATATGTGGTAAGGAAGAAAAAAATTCCTGAAGAAAGAACTGCTCGGATCGTTTTGTTCTTTGATATCTCTGACGTCATCAGAGAATGAATGGTGTGATTCCAAGTGGTCATAAAGTCAGGGCTCAGTTCCGCCCGGCAATTGTATAGTAGACTGAACCCTATCTAAAGTATGACGTAGCAGACGGAAAATATCCGATTTAATTTCATTTTCTACGTTAGAGCACAAACAATGAAGATGAAGGACTAAAAGAATGATTTTTACTATTTGACAAATTTTTTGACAAGATTTTCAACATATCGCCCCAAAGAAAATGATTTAGAGATGTTTTATTTACGGAGAATTTCAAGCGGCAAGAGTTAGAGTTAGGATTTGGTGATACTTTATTTTGGAATAATGTTACACGATCCGAACAAGATATTCGTTGTTTTAGAAAAAATGTTGGGGAGTCGTCGTGTCAATAATCTTCGCTCCGTTTGTAAAATAAAATAAAGCCTCTAATAAACTTGCCCTACAGGCATGTGGATGTGGTTGTTTAATCATGCAAAGATAGGCTAAAAACAAATACAAATATATAAAATCTAATCCACTCCCAACTATCTATATATATATATATATATATATATATATATATATACAGAGGATTGTGTACATGAAAGATTTTGTCAAAAATAGCTGTAAAACGAAATCGTTTGTACATTCATACCCTCAGTGTATGTAAATGTACATGTAAGTAAGTATATAATATTTTAAATAAACTTTCCGGCATTTTTGACTAAATCTTTTATTCCTATTGATTTGTAGCATCATTATTCAACCACGGAAGTATTTTCTCGCTTTCCATGACCTAATGAGAACTTTCAGCAATATAGTATATTCATCATAAAAGATCGATTCATTACTCTTCCCTCTTGAAAGGCCTTCTCTCGACCAATGTGTCATTCAAACGAGCCAATTTCTCATTGCAGCATTATGCAGAAACAACTTGTCCACGTTCCAGCAGTTCATATTTCAGAATTCCTTTGAATTCCACCAAATTCATGGAGGAATTTTGCCCCCGTAGATTCTGTTTCGTTTGAGTCGCAGTTTCATTTTGCTGAGGGTTCTTGGAATAAATCAATTTTTCATTATGGTAGAAACCATGAGAAAACTCAAATGGTAATGGGCTGGACATGTTGCAAGAATGACTAACATCTGCTTGACATCACGACTCACAACATGGATCCCCAGTGATCATATGCTAAATTGTGGCCGATAGAAATTCTGAAAGCGCTGGCTCTGCAATGCCCATGAGATAGAGGATTGGCAAATCTTGGGAAGGTCTTTGTCCAACGACGGACGCTAAAAAGCTGCTGCTGATGATGAATAAGATGTGGAACCCATTTCCAAGGCTCCGAGTGTTTTCCCAAGGCTTTGAAATCACATGCAACTGTTAACTGGTAAGCAATTAAGCAGCACCCAGAGAGTGTATACATCTGCCCACCTCATGGCCGAAGGGAGGGGATTTCGCATGGATCAGTCCAAAAATCTATCACTTTTGTCATAGCGTATTGCCTACCCTTGTTCAATTTCATTGACATCTGTTCAGAGCTTTTGGAGTCAGGCGGATACAAACAAATACATGTACCTCTCCAACTTCGTTGGTAGAAGTAAAAAATAATGAAGAAACTTCAAAGACTCTTTTAAGATTTCCCTAACATTGCACCAAAAACGGCACAAGGAACTTTTGAATCAAGCTGATGTTATTTTTTTATCAACATGATTGAAGCAAACAGCGCATGTTTGGCGTATTCTTTTAACAAATCAACGAATTGAGAACAAAATTAAATAAAGTTTCAAGAGAGAATAAAGAAAGCATCAAAAACAGTTATATGAAAAGTGATATGATATTATTTGATACAAACTTTAATTCTTGTCACACTCTTTAAATATTCAACCTAGTGTAGACCGATACTTCAAGTAGTATGTATATCAATCATAGCTTGGCTTCACAAACAAAGATTTGTTGGGATTTTTTCCGTCTGTAGTAGGCCTCAGGTAAGCAGTGAGGCTTATGCAGAAGTGGAGAGTGTATATGTATATATATATATATATATATATATATATATATATATATATATACTCATAGTACATGTGGTACAAATTAGGCTGGCAGTATAACATAATATAATGATATATCAATGATACAAAGCCACTTCTGAAATGTAATGGATTTATAAAATGAATATCCCCATACCACTCACTACCACATTCACAACATTCACACCCAATCCCTACAAAATAGACAAAAAAAAAACATGGACAATCATTCGCTTGATGAGGCCTGAAGAGGGCAGAAACATGAGCTAGTTTGTGTAGCGAATCCACATTCTACTATATATATATATATGTGTGTGTGCATGTGTGTGTGTGTCGTGCGTGTGTCGTATGTGTGTTTGCACGGGCAAATATGTTATCATGGGTTCCTTGAGGCAAATTGAGAGAATCGTCTTTGCGTGATTTTCTCACTGAGCTGCCACCAATTTCGTGCGCCAACGAGCAGAACTGAAGGAGGACATTCGATCTAGTCCCACAAGACAATACCGTCACGCCCCCACGTCCCCTTCTACCGTTTGCCAGTCCCACCTCGCTCTTTCCCTTGAACGACTTCAACTCTCCAACCTCTCCCCAACGAACAACCATTTCCTCAATATCTTTGCTTTTGGGGACTTCTTTTCTCTCCTTCCCATGTGTACATTCTTTCTTTCTTTCTTTCTTTAATCCTGTTTTTTTCCCTTTCGGTTTATTCTTTCTGCCTTCCCTTTTTCTGTTGTGTTCCTCTCCCTTTCTCTCTTTCTTTCAACTTCTGTCATTCTTCCCTTTCTTTCTCTCTTCAATTCTTTCTTTTTAACTTTCTTAATCTTTGATTTCGTTCTTCAATTTCAGGTGTTGTTTTTTCTTTCTGTCTTTCCTTCCTTCTTTCTTTCCTTCTTTTTTAATGTTCCATCTTTCTTTATTCCCCCCTCTCTTAAATTCCATTTGTCTTTCGTTCTTTCTATTCGTCTTACTTTCTATCAGTTCGCCTCTCTTACTACCCCCCCCGTCTCTCTGTATGTCAGTCCGTCTGTCCGTCTGACTGTCTCCCTGTCTCTCTCTCTCTCTCTCTAATTCTATTGACATCCATTCAGAACTTTCGAAGTCAGACGGATACGAATAAATACATACACCCCTCCAACTTAGTTGACAGAGGTAAGTAGAGATGAATAAACTCCACAAACACTTCTAAGATTTCAGAAACATTACGCAAAAAAACGGTGCTGGGGACTTTTGAATCCAACTGATATTATTTCTTTATCAGACACACACACACACGCGTGCGTACGTGCGTATACACAGACACACACAGATACACACTTTGTTTCTTACTATTCATCAACCTGTTAAACCTCTTTTTATCTCGGAACAAAAGGAGTAATTAGTGAAATTATCTCGATTTTATTCTTATTTGATGGAGCATTTTTACAAGTGTTTTCTTTCATCTTAATTTTAGTCGCTTCTCATCATAATTACTCAAGCCGTCAGTCTATGGCTGTGAGCAAACAGTATCAATTGAAAATAGAGAAAAAGTTCTGGATGAAACTCGCAGTTACGCCTCTTTTGCTTGAGAGGAGCCGGCTTATCCGTGACAACTGATCTGTCAGTTGTGCTACAAGAACTTTTACGGCTGGCCGAGAATCAAATATTACCCACAAGCTTAACCTCTCATTTTTCCCTTGGTGTCTTTACGCCACGTTTGTTATTGTTTCTTATGTACCCTAGTCGTGTTAGTAGTAATGATATTATTTTGATTTTACTTTTATCAAATGAAGCATTGTCAGTCATTATTCATTTGTCACTAGTATCTTCATTTATCTTAATCCATTTGCTTTTCATCGCGATTATTCACATAACACTTTTATACTTTTAGGGTGAAAAGTCGATCAGTAATAGAAAAACCGAAAGAAAATGATGTTGAGGTAATCGAGAATGATTTTAGTCCAGTATCGATCAATCGTAACAATTCCTTCCTGCAAATATTCATTAAAAAAGCATGAGCACTAAAAGCCCCGCCCTTATAAATGTACTCATCCAAATAGGAAAACAATCTCGTAATAATTAATGACTTTTAATGAACAAATACCAGCCCAATAAGAGGGCATCCTTCTGTGTACACGTTGCTTCGAAGCTTACCCAAAGTCTAGTTGTAGAATTTCATAGCATTTCAAAAGTATTAGATAAACTTATTATTTGTTACTTTATTCTAAATTTTTTTTTTTTTTCAGAATCTTCCTTAAATTTTACTTAATTTCTGGGGTAACAATCTCTTTCTGTCCTCTCTCTTTCTGTCTCTGTCTCTGTCTCTCTCTCTCTCTCTTAAGCGCATGCAGAAGAGATCCGCACGTGTAAAACTTGAATTCCTTAAAGATGCAATCTGTTGACTTTAACTAAATTTAAAACTTTGGAAAATAAGGTTGAAGTACGATCAAACGCACACTAACCATCTAAGTACACGTAGTCAAAACCAACAGTGAATGATTTTCTCACTGGTCCTGAAAAAAATGTGGTATATTCCATGTCCTTTCTCCCTTCACCGCTACGGACTACCATACCTACCTTACAAGAACAGTTAGGAAGGGTGCTAAGAGCCGGTGGAGCTCTAAGGCAGTGATCAATCCATCAGACCTCCTAACAACAAGTCATGGGCCAGCGTGGCACGGAACAGCCCAACACCCCCAATGGATCATGCAAAGAAAATTACACCGGCCCTTCCTGCTGGGTCCTCGGTCCCCAAAGGTCCAACCACATCCCTTGCTTTGGGTGTGGTTGATATGCTCTGATGGCAACTACCCAAACATTTCACCCAGAGAACACCCATTTCTGCTGGATCATCGGCCCAGGAAGACCCAACCGCATCGCTTACCTTGGGTGGGAGTGATGTGCTCCAATGGCCACTACCCAATCACTTCACCAAGAGAACATCCTTTCCTGACGGGACGTCGGTCCAACAGCGACAACCCAAACATAGCCAAAAAATCGTCATCAAAAGAACAAGGTTATACATTGGCACCTGCAATGTCAGAACAGTGTCAACTAACATGCACCTAACTAATCTAGAAAATGGAATCAAAAACGTCAAATAGGACATTGTAGTCATTAGCGAGATGAGAAAACCCAGAGAAGAACTAATCAAACTAAAGAGTAAAGATCTTTACAGCTACGGAAAAGAAACAGTAAAACAAAGTGGAGTAAGCTTTCTCATCAATAAAGGCCTCAAAGATAACATGGCAAGCTTCGAAGCTGTCTCTGACCGAGCAGCAAGCGTTACCATACAACTTTTAAAGAGGTAATAAACTGAATATCATCTAAGTCTACTCTTCCTCTTCGCAATCAATCCAAGAGGAAATTGACAATTTCTATGATGACTTGAACTCCATATTCCAAGATACCAGAAAATATTTCAATGTCATCATGGAAGACTTCAACGTATAGGACAAGGAAATTAAAATTGCAACGGCAAATTCGGATATAAAATACGGAACGATAGAGGAGAAGACCTTGTATACTTCACAACGGTCAATGGGTTCAAAATCATGAAGAGCCTTTTCAAAATGGGACTCAATAGGATATGAATTTGGAAGAGCCCAAACCACGAAACAAGGAACGAAATAGACTACATCCTAATTGACAAAAGCGACACCGTAAAAGACATCCAAGTCCTAAATCAAGCCAACGTAGAAAGTGATCGCAGACTGGAAAGATGTAAATGGAAAGAAAGCAGAAAAATGTTCCACACCAAACTGCAACCACTAAACATACCAAAAGAACGCACGCGATCCTTTAAGCTTTATCTGAAAAACAGTTATAAAATTCTTATTGTACAAAAAAAAAGACACCAATATCAACGAACTCAACAACAAAATAGCAGCCTCTTTAATTTGCATTTAAACCAACGAGCACAAAGACCATCAATAATATCTCAGATGAAACAAGGAAACAGATAAGATACACTACAGCAATCGTCTGATCAAATCTCGGAAAAGGTCGAGGCTTCAAAGCTATAAACAAAAGTTTCAATCCAAGGCGAAAACAAATAACCAGCATACCCGAGGAGAATAGAGACCCAGCAACAGACAGAGATAGGATTGTCGAACGTGCCCAAGCATTCTACCAAGAGCTTTATTCCTCCAAACGAGAACTACAAAACAGTGAACAGGATATGCAATACGCAAGCAATCAGCTCGAGGTCTTTTCAGAAGTAACCTCGTGGAAGGTGAAACAAGCCATCAAACAAACAGAGAAAAGAAAGGCCCCTGGACCAGACAACACCACCATTGACCTACCCTAAAAAGCTGGTAAGATTATCACTAGGAAACTGGCCGTTCTATTCAACTCATCCCTAAAACAAAGCCCTGGAAGATTTGAACACTGCAATCATAATGCTTTTATGTAAAAATGGAAACCCAAAAGACCTCATCAACTATAGACCAATAAGCGTACTCAACTGCATATACAAACTTTTCACAAAAATCATCACCAACCGAATCACAAAAACACGAGATGAAAACCTACAATGGGAACAAGCTGGTTTCAGAAGAAGCTAATCGACCATAGACAACCTGCATTCGATAAATCAGATGAAAGAAAAAGCAGCAGAATACAAGCTGCCGCTTGCTATAGCATTTATCGACTTCAAGAGGGCCTTCGAAACATCTGTGGTCACGAAAGCCGTCACTCTATAAGGTGTAGACCCTGTATACGTCAGAGTGCTACAACAAACATACAAACACAGCAGCTCCTTTATCAGGCTACGTAAAGACAGCAGTTCCAAAAGGGGTAAGACAAGGCGATACCAACTCATCCTGTCACGAGATGATCTTCCGAAACCTAGACTGGGAGAACACAGGAATCGAAGTAGACGGCAAATATCTGAACAACCTCAGATTTGCAGACGACATTGTCGTTTTTGCAGAGATGCTATACGACTTCCAACTAATGCTTGATGAACTATATGAAGAAAGCAATAAAGTTGTCTTACACATGAATTTTAGCAAGACAAAGATCATGTGCAATAATCACGTTTGAAGTAAAAACACGAAGATCAAAGTTGAAGACGCCGAACAGGACAAAGTAGACCATTTCATCAACCAAGGACTACAAATTTCTTCGGAATCCTTAAAAGAAGAAATCAAGCGAAGAATCATTCTAGGATGGTAAGTCTGCAGTCGAACAAGTTCAACCCTCAAAAACAAGAAAATCCCATTAGTCCTAAAAAGATGAGTATATCAACAATGCATCCTCCCTATAGTCACCTATGGGGCTGAAACATAGAACCTTACCAAAAGACTGATCTTCAAACTGAGAACCATGCAACGTGCACACGAGAGAATTATGCTCAACTTCACATAGAGAGACCACTAAACGGTACAATATATTAAAGAAAACACATGGGTCTGAGACATCATAGAATCCATTCAAAACTCAAATGGTAATGGGCTAGTCATGTCGCAAGACTGACAGACAATCGATGGATATCACGACTCACAACATGGATCCTCAGAGACAACATGTGCAACAGAGGCTGGCAGAGTACTAGACGGAGAGACGAACTAGACAAAGTCAGGAGGTGCTAGCTCTGCAACACCCACGATAGAGAGGTTTGGCGAAACCTGAGGAAGGTCTGTGTCCAACGACGGACGATAGAAGACTGATGATGATGATGATGATGATGATGATGATGATGATGATGATGATGATGATGATGATGATGATGATGATGATCTCATCATTATTATGTATGTTGGAGCTCGTATTCTTGTAAAGAAGATTATGTCATGTTGGATTCGACATTTTCTTCTTCTTCTTCTATTATTATTATTATTATTATTATTATTATTATTATTATTATTATTATTATTATTATTTCTTTTGTTATCATGTTTTTTATTCGTGTCATATCGGAAGAATTATTTTAGAAGTGTTCACGAAAGGTGGGGAGGAAACACCCATCTCTTCAAATTTCACACATACCAAAAAAAAAAGAAGATAAGCAAAAGTTTATAATTTTTTGAAAAATGAATAAAGCAAGAGGAATTACTGATCGCTACTCTCCGTAGCTCCATAAATAGCCTACCTGACTAGCCAGCTAAATGTCCTTGTTACTGTGGGAGTGTGACTCCGAGCACCCCAACTCATATTTTTGGGGCTACAGCCTTGAAAATTTGCATGATTACACCACAAGGTACCATCTAAAAGTGACTTTAAGATTTTTTTGGGGGGCCCCAATATTATTTTTGGGGCCTCCATGGTAATTTTTTTAAGGAATTTTTGACAAAAATTATTTTTTTAGTATAACTTTGGATAATATTCTTGATGATTAATTCTGGTACTTGCACGGCCTACGGTGATACATTTATCCGATGCATGAGTAATTGAATTGAATTTACTGCAGAGTAAAAAATGTGATAGAAAGAAAGATGAATTATGAAGATAAACAAAGACGGTTTAGGGTGAGGATATCAGCAGAGAAGCAGTAAAAATCAGAAAGCATTCAGACAGAGAGTGCCGTGCATGAACTAAAACGAATGAAAATAAACATGAAAAACAAAGGCGTCATTGAAATATATGGGGAACTTTTGAATATATTGCGTGGACATTTCTGACAGAAAAACGGACAGACACAGGTGGATAACAATAACAAGTGTTTGTTATTGTTGGCGACTGACGGGAAGAGCCAGTAAGCGGATGCAACGACCCGAATTTATTCGTCGTGTCTCTCATGACACCATAAATCATTGCTTTATTTGCCATCTTTGACGGAAAGGAAAACTAGGTCAAGAAATAATGTTGCATCCCTCTTTCTTTCTTTGCCCATCCATAAGTATCTATCTATCTAGCTAGCGAGCTAGCTCAGCCTGTTTAGATCTATCTATCTTGAGCTATCTTGTTTTTGCATGTATGAAAAAACACACACACCTGTGTTTGTATTGATAGATCTGAAAGGATAGATATGAACTAACTGAGTGATATTGATAAGTAGATAGATGATAAACACACACACACACACACACACACACACACACACACCTACACATATATATATATATATATATATATATATATATATATATATATATATATATATATATATATATATATTCAGGGTTGAGCACTCTTTAAGTGAGGTAACTCATCCATTGAAAGCTTATGCAAGGCTCTTCCATAGGAATAGAGCACTCTGGTGGATGGGGAGTTTCTGCGTAAATGAATATATCGCTTAAATTCAGCCTTACTGACCACCCAGTTCCGTAGTCCAGAGGTACTGGATAGGATAAAAAGTCTATAGCCACACTGAAGAGATGTAATACATCAAAACAGCTGTCTGTGGATGACACAATATATATATATATATATATATATATGTGTTTGCATTATGGATGTGAAGTGATCCGACAGAATATTGATGAAGATGACAATTTTCTCTTCACATAATTTTGGGTCTGCAATTAGGCTAAAAAGCTATTTAATTCAAGAATTGGCCTCTGCTGATCTCAATTGATTCGTGGAATCAGTACCACACGCCCTATCATCTACTTTTCCACAGGTTAGCCCAACGTAAGGGTCAACCTTCAAGAATGCCATTCTTTGGCTGCATAAATTGCTGAAAAAATCTATTTCAATCTAAAATTGACCTTTATTAACCTTCAGTAAGTCAAAACTACTTATCCAATCGAATTTGATCTTACCCACTTAATCATTTGTGAGGTCAAAACATTTATGTACTTTTTATCAAACTCAGTATTATGCTAAAAATTGCTTTCGTCGGCTAGAAATGTTCAGAAATGGCTCAAATGACTACAAATGACTTCCAAGATAAACCTCACATTACCTGTGACCTTCACTGCGTAAAAGTGTACCTATGTACTACAATGTTGGCCTACATCTTTGGAAATCGGATTGAAACGAGCATAAATGACATCATGCGACCTCGATAGACCTCTGATACTTGCCCTCTGCCAAATTTCAGTTCCATAGGTGCAACAACTGTTTTGTAAAACTTGGAAAATTGGGAAAATGATCTCAGGTAACCTTGAATGACTTCTGAAGTCAACTTTGCATCGGCAGCGACCTTCACGACGGGAAGATGTACCCATATGCTAAATTTCAGCATCCTTTGTTCAAGATTTTGCCTGACAACTTTCGAAATTGTCTAAAAATGTACAAAAATGATTTATTGTGACCTCGAATCACCTCTGTGGTCAACCTCACATGTTTCACCAAAGATCTGCACACTTGAGCTAAACACACTGACCGATTGACATACAAACATAACAAATAAAACTGATACAACTGCTAAACGTAGACAGGGTTGATATCGATCAAACGAAATTTATGTAAAACGCTGTTATCCCCTTGATAAACCTTGACAGTGCCTGAACATTACACATGGACTAGAAATTCTAATGTAATTAATATCAGTAGATACTGGGTGTAAAAAATACCTTAGTTACACACTCATCAGGTTAAATTAGCAAATTACTGTGTCACTTCTTTCTGAAACGTAAACACAAATGTCAAAAACAAATTACTCCGAACCCATATCATGAACGAAAATAATTTCTATATCAATCAGAATTTTCCTCGTTTCTACCCTTTTTCAATGATGTAAATTTCACGGGACTTGAACAAACCGTTACATGTGATCGAATACTTTATTGTCGATGGGTGTCAAATTTGCGATTAGGCCATGGCTATCACCAGCTCAAATACAGTTAGCGCCCTAGAAACGTTCTTTAGATTGCACTGCTTGACGAAACAGTGCTATACGGGGTTATTATAACATAGCATAAATAGACAGTGAGCTTGCAACCATTTTTGAATACATGTTATTATCATTATTGAGCCTCGAATCAGATAGGATGGATTAGCGCTGTATACCTCATCTGGAGCCGGTGAGATGTCACTAGATGTCGATGTACATCACTCTATCAAAAATTTTAACATTACTAAATTTATTACAGAAATATCTGAGATAGAGTCAGTATTGGGAATAAGCGCTAAACTGAACCAAATTTGGCATCTCTATTCAATGGACGCGGGTGGAGGTTTTGAAACAGAAGGTTTTGAGAAAAAATATTTCTAAAGGGTTCAGGGGGGGGTTCTATTTACTATGCCGAGGTGGAACCAATTTTCCTCTCATTTCTTCATATTTTATACGTTTATGTGTAATTCTTCGAGGGATGACTTCTTCCTGAATTAGAAATGAATTGAAAAGCATTGAGAAAAAGAACACCCTTATTTTCCGTTCAATATATATATATATATATATATATATATATATATATATATATATATATATATATATGGCCCGAATAACCCGTCCGTTACATAAGTTTTCAGCTAGACACAAAATCATTTTTTTGGTAAAGGGGGACATCAAATTTTATGAAATGTTCAGGTGGGGCATTGGTCAAAAAGATTGAGAACCACAGGTATAAACTAACAACGTTTATACTAATTGGAGCAGTCAGAAAAGGCAGTATGCTTATCCATGTAGATATGCACGAAATCTGTATTTTCACGTAGGAAGGTGTATATGTCAGTCGACCTCCCACGTTGAAATTTGAGTTCCTCTTCAACGAAGTCGCTTTTTTTTAATATATGTATATTTTTTGCATGAATGAAGAGAACGAGGTATTTTTTTTTTATCCAATGAGTAAAAAAGAATTGAGTTTCTTACGCAAGGCATCTGAGCAAGCAAAGAGGAAAAGAACAAGGCGTTGTCATGTCACATTATCACAAAACACACACAAGATACCTCGTCCCGGTACACTCTTTTAGATTTGATTTGATTTCGAGTGAAGCGAAGAAAGAAAAACCGTCCATAGATGATTTACTCAGAGAGAGAGAGAGAGAGACAGTCAGACAGACAGACAGACAGACAGACAGAGAGAGAGAGAGAGAGAGAGAAATTGGATGGGTGGACTGGTGAGAGGTTAGAAGAAATGAAGGAAAGGCTAATTATATTCTTATAGTGAGAATTGTGTCCGTCTCACGGAGTATCAGTGGGAAGCATCAGTCTCTCTCCTTTCCTATCCTCTAATCAAACTACCTAACCTTATTTTCTCCCCTCTCCTTTCGCACTGCATCTGTCATACAGCAATAAGCCGAACCTGTTGCTGTATACTTATTATAACCGACAGCGAAGCGACGAGTAATGGGCTATTGATGATGATGATGATGATGATGATGATGATGATGATGATGATGATGATGATGATGATGATGATGATGATGATGATGATGATGATTAGACTGAGAAGCAAAAGAGAACGAACGAAATGGTGAGTTGGGGGCGGGGAGAAAACGAACATGAAGTAGGATGAAGGAAGTTTACGAAGAAAAAGAAAGAAATCGTAATTGCAGGCAATAACTGAACAACTGTAGCGTCAAAATTTAAAGGCGTGTAAAAAATCGAAGAATCAACAAGGTCAGAATAAATTCAATCCACGATATGATATCACTATTCTAAATTAGTTCGCGTTCAGTGGCGTTCATGCTTGCTTTTTGTTATCCGACTTTTTTGTGATTACTGCACAATAAAAGACACAAGAAGGAACCTATGGATTGGTTATTCCTTTTCTAAAAATGCTTTAATTGATCACCTCCAGACGATGGTCATATAATGGTTTCTATTTAGTGACGAACCAAGCATATTTCTGTTTCATTTCTCTATTGTATCTCCATTTCATTTCCTCTGCTCTGCAGCCACTCATTCCTTTCTTCTTCATTTCCTTCTTTTCCTATATTCACATTTCTCTCTCGCTTGTACACTTTCCTTCTTTTCCCTTTCTTTTCTTGCTATTTCCTTCTTCATTTCCATCACCAACCTTTTCTGTCGTCCTCCTCGTTATCTTTTTTGTCGAACTCCTACTGTTGAGTTTTGACTTTATTTTTGTTAATCACCTCAATGGCAATGACCTCACCAGAAGCCAGTGACGTTATATCGGCACGAATATGAGTTACGTAGGTGAAAACAAATCACGAATTCACTCTTTCAACTCAGGTTGACTTGTTTTATAACGAGAACTACTAATAAATGAGTTGAAATGGGATACGTAATTTGAGGATGATATTGTATGGAGAAATCGATTCTGTTTTGCTGACCATTTGGATTTTAACGAAGCGAAGGAATTTTACCTTAGCGCAGCCATATTCGTCTTTTTTCCGAACCCTGTCGCCTTCATTGATCATCTGCTATTTTCCTTCGTTTTTCCTTCAAATTTGTCCTTCGTTGTTACTTTTACACCTCTGCAGCAAGGCTTGGGCATTTCTTCTCTGCGTTCTCTTTCTTTTCTTCAAATGCTTGCTTCACTCGAAAGCCATTCCTTTTCTCATTTCTCCTACAACCTTTTCTTTTCTTTCTGCCTTTCATTCAACCACTGATTCATCCTTTCCTTAACCCGTAGTTCGTAATTCCTTTACTTCTTTCTTCAACTTTTCATGACTCTCTCTCCTTATTTTTTTAAAATCTGGTTTCCCTTCATTCTTGATCCATCGTCTCTTCTTCTTCTTCCTCTTCTTCTTCTTCTTCTTCTTCTTCTTCTTCTTCCTCCTCCTCCTCCTCCTCCTCCTTCTCCTCCGCCCCCTGAGGTAACGAGTTTAGTTGCCATTAAATAAACTAAAGTTACAACGACACATATTCTGTATCGTCGTCCACCAGCCACAACCCAATCGCAACCTGGGGACATTTTCTGTCTGCCTTGTTCGTGCTATAGATAAAGCTCTTTCCCGAAAGCGGTCGACATCAAAGGAAATTTGATCGTCTACCTGTCTCTTTGAAAATCTTTAAACATGCGTCAACGTGCAGCTCTTGTGTACAGGGTCTCTGTTACTCATAAAAAGTCACCGACTAAAGGCACTTGGCGCTAATTCTTCTTTCTCAATGACTTCTCGTCAAACAGAGCTTTAAATTTTAAATCAGCACCTTCTCGTCTAACCCCAGGGCCTCAACCCCTCCTTGTCAAACCCGAGACTCCGACGTCCTTAGTCTTTGCTAACACTGTATTTATCACCAGTTTTTGTTGTAATCCCAAGTGCTATTTATACGCTTGTAAATCGCGGAAAGCGAGGTAAGTTAGAAGTTGAAAAGTTTGTACTTAAGGTGCAAGGAGTACCAAAGGTTTATGGGAGACCAAAATTATTGCTGACTAGCCAGATAGTTTGAAGCATGTGATGCTGATAAGGAGGGTCCTCATTCTTCATCAGTGTTTCGTTAAATGAAAAGAGAGAATATTTAATCCACTTACCTTATAACGAACAAAAGTATGCTGGAGAGAATGAATGAAATGTGGTTAAATGAAATATGATGTCGTTCATCAAAGCAGGTTGGAGATATATTCAGATGTATTCAGCTTATACCTGCGTCACGTCCACTTTTAAAAAATGCATGCAAAGTCCTTTTTCAGGATCGCTCTCAGTTGTCAGAGGAGGCCAAATCTGTACTGTTGGGGGGTCTGACGAAAAATCTCTGCACGAGAAGTGAAGAACGGGTATTATGAATACAACAGCCACACAGTAAACAAGATCACTCAGTAGCGTCTCACCTTGTACTAATTGACGTCACAGGTGAGTGTCTGTTCACACGTGCACAGTAATATCCCTTCTGACTGGTTGCTGCGACATCGAGGCTATGGAGCCAGTTTTCAAGATATTCAAAATGGCTGGATACTTTGCGGACAGACTTTATATATTAAGTACATCGAAACAATCCCAGACAAAGCATCTCTAGTCACTATGGACGTCAAATCTCTATACTCTAATGTTAAATAAATGAAGGCATTCTAGCCCCCAAAGAAACCCTTAGCAATAGAACAACTGACGAATCTAGAACTAGAACATTACCACCAGACTGCATCTTCTACGTCAAATATATAGAAGACATTTTATACACAGGAGATGAAGCCCAACTAGAGGAATACTTCGTATACATAAACTCTACACATGATTCGATAAAATTTGGTTACATGACATCTACTGACTCTATAGCTTTCCTAGACACCTGCAAATACATATATAGTAATGGAAACTTACAAACCAAGCTCTACACTAAACTCGCAGATACTCACAATCTCACTCTAAATCGACCCATCCCGAACACCTGAAAAAAAACCTGCCATTTTCACAAGAACTTAGAATTTGGAGAATTTGCTCTATAGATTGTGAGCTCAACAGACTCAACTACAGTCTACTACAACATTTCACTAAACGGGATATTCACTAGAAGGTACAAATAACCAAATGAAAAAGGCCACTACAATATCCAGAGAAGGAACACTTACACCCTCTAACAAAATAAACCTGATCGCATGTTACTTGTAACCACTTTCAACAACACTCTCCCACCCTTAGCACATAAAATCAACAAGAGATAAAATATACACACATTAAAACAAGAACTCAAAGAATATTCGCAGAACTGTATGTCATTGCCTACCATAGATCCTAAAACATCAAGGACACGATTAGCAGCAACACTATTATAAACAATCAAGTCTCACATGACAACATCCCTAAAACGATCAAATTCTGTCAGTCGTGAAACAAAAGGAAAAGTCTAAGCTGCAACTACCCAAGTTCGCCAACGCCTTCACTGGCTCTACCACTAGCAAGAATTCCTACATGTACCATAACTCTAGCTGTTGTAGCATCATATTATCTATCTATATATGTATATTATGTCTTATACCTCCTACACTGCAATTGATACGAATTACAATACATAGGCAAGTCCAAGAGGCTATTCAACATGGGACCTAATAACTATAGACACAATCAAATCACGAAGCCATCCTAGTCCACTACCCGTAGAATTACTCTTCTGCACCCCAGGGTGTAATTTTGCAACGGACGCCAGACATAAATACACCTGCAGACACAACAAAAATTATAGAAATACTTGAAGATACAAATCTCTGCCCACCTTCATGTATATCCAATATTGGGAACTTCATAGTCACATACACCCCTACCCATAAAAACCTTTCTATTTCATTCATACAAGTCGAAACCAGCGGACTATCCATGACAAGTAAGGATTTCACAAATGAAGTTCCTTCATCTCATTACCCAACATTTGTACTATCCCCAAACTACCCACACAATCTAATTCTAAACCACTACCTTACAACCCTGACATCATATGGTCTCTCCAGGACCTACTATCGCTGCTACTATCAAATCTTGTCACAGAACACCACAGACTTCATCGTTGACAGTACAAAGCTCCACACATCATGATGACCCTTAAGAATCCTTTTGATTCTATTTTTTGCTTCCAAAGCAAAACATCTAATGGTAAATCTATTATCTCCGGAAACTTTTAAACCCCCCCCCACACACACCTCGCTACATACACACCAATGGATTCATTTATGCATTAACTAGTTAATAAACAAAGTCTCCATACACTCTGACGCCTGAGTCTGTCCCACTTCCTATTGTTCACACTTGTATATATTGATAAATGGATGTATAATCCGGCAGAAATAGTTATAAGTGCGTCATATTATTTGAAACTCTATTTAAAATGACCTCCCGTTATTAAGGTGTCATTTTGGCTACACAGCGTACATAGAATAAACAATTTTAAAAAATGGGCTGTAGTAGGAATAGAACCTTCCACCAATACGTGGTCACCTTATATACACACACAAAGTCCTGTTCAAGACCTAAATGGGGCCTTCCACCCCAATAAGAAATTAAAACCTAATTCAACACCTCTGGTTACCATGCACCGATTTGGGCACTTGGAGATCACACACAGATGAACAGAATCAACCTAATGATACCTTTAGTACTAGATAGATAGATAGATAGATAGATAGATAGATATCAGCTCATTATAATCGGGGTGAGCGCGAACCCCGACCCCACACTTGGTGGGGTTGAGAAACACTGTTTGCTTTAAAACCTTCTCCTATATCCATTGATTATCCATGTCAAATTTTCGGGGGGTTGTGCCCATGTTTGTGTGGTTTCTATAGGTTAAAAGACCTACTCAGACCGAACCTGTCGAAACATTTGAATAGATCTTTTGCAAATGTGTTAAAAATCCAGGTTCATTTTGGTTGAACTTGAACAAAAAATGCTGAGCAACATAATGTTTCTGATATTTTTTAACATCCAATGCAATAGCAAAATTATTTGAATACTGCAGTCATTTTTTAGGGCATGGATAAACTAGTAAAAACAATAATGACCGCACAGAATGAAATAATTAATTTCAGTCCGTCCTGCTTCCAGCTAAAATGTAATCAATTTTCTACAAGATTAAGACGGCTATAGATTATTAATTTACCCCAAAGTATTTGTCCCAACCACAAACCTTACCTGATATACCTTATATATTGTATCGGTTAGTAAAAGAGAACAAAGAAAGACATAGTTTGCTTTTTGCCTTCGCCATTGGGGGAAAAAAGAGGCTACCCAACTGTCAGAACATTCTCCTCATGTGCAAAAGAAAGTGGTTAAAAAGAAATAGACAGCATTCCTTACAGAGAAAGAAAGCTCCTCTTTTAATAAGAGAGAGAGAGAGGGAGAGAGAGAGAGAGAGAGAGAGAGAGAGAGAGAGAGAGAGAGAGAGAGAGAGAGAGAGAGAGAGAGAGAGAGAGAGAGAGAGAGAGAGAGAGAGAGAGAGAGAGAGAAAGAGAAGGAATTATTTCCTTTATACGTCACATTATTCCTTCTTTTTAATCAATTCTCGAGATAGAAAATAGTATGTAATCTAGACGGTATTCTCAACTAATGTACACACATCATTCATATATAAATATATTATTGAGTTCCGTTGTATTGTAACTTTGGAGTATGGCTATAGACTTTCCATTATCCCATTCAGTACCACGAGGCAGGATTGAAACCTTCGCTTCAGGCCCGGAGGCCGATATCCTACCTCTAAACTACGGAACTGGACTGTTGTACGTTTATACATACATATATATATATACATACATATACATATACATATATGTTTTTTGTTGAAGGGTTATATAGCTTTCAGGTTTAACTTGGAAAATGAAGACAAATATTTTCAATATAAATAATATTTCTATTATATAAACAAATGTTGAAAAATGTTGCCAAAATTGTAAAGACAACGTTGAAGGTTTTCAACAGAGCCTGTTCTTTTTCTCCTTCTTTGTTGAAAACTTCATGTTCGTGATATTTTCCACCCCTTCTGAAAGTCCTCTTATTATCGTTTGTTTTCGACCTCTGTTTCGTCAATTATTCCTTTGTAGTCCAGATTTTCTTTCTTTCTTCCTTTTTTTTCCTTTTTTTTTTCTTTTTCATGTCTAGGCTTTCTCTTCCACTTTTTCAGTAGAGGTTGAATTGTCTTAAGATTAAGTGCGGTGGGCTAATATTGATCAAACAGACCGGTTTTGTGAGTGGATTAATTCGTACAGGTTAAAAACTGATTCGTTCTTTACTTTTCTTCGTTAACTTTCGATTCTAAATTTTATATCCTATATCCTGTACTTAGAGAAGTTCAAGTGGATTAATGGAGATCAAACCAAACAGTCCCAGCTTTTGAAATGCATTAATATGTATCTGTTGAATATTTTTGTTTACTTTACATCGCTTTTATTTAAATTATTTTTCAAGTGTATCAAGCATTAATCAAGAAATCAGCAAAATCCAGAAATCTCGGTTAGCTCTGGTCTCAGTCTTACCGGATGAAGTACGGTACTACACAGATATGGAAGTAGGTCGGAATTACATATTACACGTATAAGTATACGCTTAAGTATTACGTACGTACGCAAATGTGTGTTTGTATCTACTCATTGTATGAGCCTTTTATAAACAGCGTGTGGAAGGAGTGTTGGTTACGTTCTTATAACAGCCGCTGTCACCCCTCCAATTATCTAAAGAGAAATACAAAGGAAAGAAGAAAGCTCAAAAGAAGAACAGAATAGGAAAAAAAATGCGAACAGACATCAAAAGGTTTCAAACCTGATAAAATGACAACACAATGTCAATTGGAGACTTGGTTTGTACTGCCTTTTGCACAATTCTTCAATGGATGCTTTGTCCGCCATATTAGTTCTACATATTAGAGAATAAGTCGATCTGTGTTAACCGCCAGCAGACGACAGAGGAGTCGTCTTGCTGTCCCTTATTTTGTTTTTTCGTTTCTTAAAAAACCTAACCATAAGCCTAACCGGCCCTTTTTACTTCTTTCGAATATTTTTTTTCTTCCGTTCTTGATTTTTTTGTGCTTCTTTTACTGTTGTCTGAAGCTAACTTTTCTTCTTCCTTCTCTTTCATTCAATCAATGTTTCCTATCTCATTTCTATTTTTTTCTGCTTTTCTTATTCTCCCTTTCTTTTCCTTTTAATTTCTCCCTTACTCTTCCTGTTTCTTTCTTTGTTTCTTCCTTTTATTTCTTTTTTCCTACCTTCTTTCCGCCTTGCTGATTTTCTTTCTTTCATTCTTTTTTCTTCTTGTCTTATTGTCTTGTCTTGTCTCCTTCCTTCATTCCTTATTCCCACTTCCCCTCTTTTTTTCTCCCGTGTTCATTTTTCACTCTATCTTACGGAAGCCCTTTCTTTCTTTCTTTTACCTTTGCTAATACTTTTTTCTTTTTCTTTTTATAACCTTACTAATGTTCTTCCATTCTTTCTTTCTTTCCACCTTCCAACTGTCTTTCTTAACACACTCACACACCAGCACATTGCAACTATTATCCTTTGACCATATTTTGATCAATAAACATCACTTTCTTCCAATTTTTCTTTAAACAGACGAAAAACAATCCCTTTTAATTGTACTCAAGGAATTTATAAACATTTTTAATTTGCTTTTAAAATCAGCATGCATCCTCTCCCCCCTCACTCTCTCTCGTACCCTGTCTCCAGGACCTCCCATCGACCTAAACTCATAAGACTCAGATTAATATCCCATCATCACCGTTTTTTTGTTTTTTTCCTAATCTGGGAAAGGTCATAAGCTCTTTCCAAATAGATTGATGGTAATTTCAGATTACGAAAAATTTTCATAGCAAAGAAAATCAAAGGAAATCTCTGGAAAAGTTGATCATGGTTTAAGCAAGAATCAGTTGAATTTTTGGACGGATCCTGTTCGTTCTAAATTTCTATGATACCGAACACCGGCTTGCGAACCTGGTTTTCACATTGTACAATGTTCAGTCCGCTCAAATGGAACTAGAAGGCAGATAATCGAAGCATGTATTGAAAACTTTTTTTAAAAATCCTCCTTGAGTAAGTTTCTTCGTGGGCACTCAATTTGCAATCTAAGTTTATGCTAAATTGGTTCACGCTCGTTCTTCTGAAAATCTTGACTTGGGTGATCATTGCCTGATAGAAAGTCAGAGAAGTACCTTACTCATGATCACCCCTTTCTCCAATATTTAATTGATCACCCCAGCACATGCTGCAACAATGCATTGGTCATGTGAAGGTTTCTATCGAGTGACTAACCAGACCTTTTACTTATTTCAACTCATATTGATCCGTCTCTGCAAATTTATGCCTTGGTTTGAATGCATCGTTTATTGTTTCGAAAGATCTACATCAGAATAGGTTTCCCACTTTATGTGGGATGACGTAAAACGAAGAAGCGATCGCCATTAATTCACAGGCTAGATTTTCCCTCTGTTCCAGGACTCCCAAAATCATATCTGCCTTCCTGAATGTCGAAAGTCGAGGTTCGCCCTCTCCTGTGGCTAATGTGGAAGGCTTGAATACGAAAATATGCTTGATTTCCTAGCTTCATGCCTTTTTCTTTCAATTAGTTCTTTGTTGGCACTCAACACATCCTGCAAAACTGCCTTAAACAAACACATGCGCTTTCAAAAATAAAATTATACTTATTCCAAATTTCATTCATGGGTATTTTTGCAGTCTATGAATACTAGAAAATTTCTCCCTTTTGAATTAATGGAAATTGCTTCTTCGCTTTACACCATTTCGAAGAGTTTCATAGTAAAACTACTTTCGTTTGCAGGGTAAACCTATGTATATATGTACACACACACACACACCAATATGTATATATATATATATATATATATATATATATATATATATATAGAGAGAGAGAGAGAGAGAGAGAGAGATACCTGCATACACGTATACATAAGTATATATGTGTGTGTGTGTGCGTGTGTGTGTGTGTGTGCGTGTGAAATTGGAATTGGATTTATGTGTGGGCATACATATTCACATACACATCTATCTATTTATTAATACATACATGCGTATATGCGTGTCTTTATATTAAATAAGATGGAGATTGACTGACTTTTAAGCACTTTTGACTCGTTCCTTTTGACTGAAGCATTGTATCATATCAGCCGTGGAAACGACCCTTGAGCGCATTAGTTTCCACGCACGATTGCCAAATCTTTTTAGCTTTTAGGTTGAGGAATTCTATTGACTCATATCGTTGAGCTTTGTTCGAAAGCAAGTTAATAAATTAGAAATGACACAGTTGCGATTACATAAGCAAGGCTCATTAATAAAGCCGAGATTCTAGGTAGAAAAATCGACATAATACATGAAGCTGACACACATACTCTACTGAGAAGAAAATCAGTGATATATATATATATATATATATATATATATATATATATATATATATATATATATATATATATATACGTGTGTGCACAAGTATATATATATATATATATATATATATATATATATATATGTGTGTGAGTCTCTGTGTGTGTGTATAAAATCATGCAGATACACACACACACACTTACATATATACATATGTGTGTGTGTGTGTGTGTATGTATGTATGTATGTATGTATGTATGTATATTCAAATGAGTATAATAAAGTAATTTCTTTACGGTCAACTACAGTGATAGGAGCTTTTGTTGTCGAGTGTCTGCTTGACAAAAAAGATAAGTAAAAGCACTTGTTGCCAGGGTAAAGAGTTTTATGATAATTACATAACAACAATGAAAACATTCAGGATAGAATGAATCCAAAGTTTATGAGCTCTTCATATACTTTAATTAACGGAACCCACAGATATTCCACGGTGTTAGTTGTCCCTTTACGACTTGGCAGAAGGACTTGAGCTGTAAGGCAGAGGCGTTGTGCCAAAGTTCTGCCTCCCCTCCTTCACCGACCATGCCTAAGGGCTGCAAAGGAAACAAGTATTGAATACGCCCTGAGATCAGTATAGTCGCAGGGGATGCCTCCCCAACCACTAATCCCACTAGGAACAGACCAGATGTTGCCCTACTCCGATGATAGTACTGGAACCGTTGCATGCAATATGATTTGGATGTAACTACACGGCCTTTGCCCAATATACATTTTTGTAAACTGATGCAATAGTTTTTAGGGAACCATTAGCTGAAGATTTCTTCTGAAAAGTATGAGATAATTCAACACTTTTGCCCCAACAGTGTATTCAACCTTAAAGCATAAAACAATGATAATGATAACATCAAAACAAAAAAACAAGAACAAATTCGGTTTAAAAAAAAAAAAAAGGCGATATTGTATATACATTTTTGACAGCATTTTTCTACAATTTGTTCTGTATCCGTTGAAACATCCGAAACAAAAATAAAGATCGTATCCAAAAGAAAACGAAAAATATTGTCCAAAATGCAATATAATTCATTGGCAAATGGAAAAGTTATTAAGAAACGTATGGAGTGTTTTCATCAGTTATATATATATATATATATATATATATATATATATATATATATATATATATATATATATATCAAATTTAAATATTTTCTCTCTTGTATTCCTTTTTTCGTCTTGAGATAATGATAAAAAATGATATGACGTTGTGTGATGTAGAAAGAAAATATTACCCTTCCTATGCCCACTCTCTATATTGTATCTTTCAATCTATACCAATGCTATGAACCTACTTTTCTCTCTCTCTCTCTCTCTCTCTCTCTCTCTCTCTCTCTCTCTCTCTCTCTCTCTCTCTTCCCAAACTTTATAAGGATAAGGATAAACCGATTTGAAAATCATCTTCGTTCTAAAAACTGCCACCTTTCGTCGCAGTTAAAAAATAGAAACCGAAAATAATTTTTTCATCCCGAACAATGTCAGTCAAGAAAATATCCAACCTCTCTTAATGTTTCGGTTGCGTGGCCTTGGTGTAACTTGGCATCGAATCAGAGGAAAACATTTTGCGCATCTATGAATTGATAATCTCCCATTATTTCTCAGTCGGTAGTTAGACGCCATTGAGTGAGCTTGTATCCACATTAACATTCACAAGTGTTATGTATCTACGAGTTTATTTATTATACATACAATACCAACATTGATATTTAAGATTTATGATAACAGTGTATGAAATGAAAACAGATACAAAATAATCATGCTAGAAAAATTGTTAACAGCAAACTTATAATAATTAGCCTGCATGCTGCCAAGAATATTTCTGTTACTCCTGTGCTGGGCTTTTCTCATGTAAAAAAAGGATGAAAATGAAAAGTGTCCTTTGCATAAAACGGTTCTATTTTCATGCAATTCCACGAAGATGCATAGCAAAATATCCAATAGGTGTAGTATATGCATAAATGTATGAAAGAAAAAAAAAACACTATCATGAGACGAGTTTTCTCGTCGGTTCCACTGGGCTTAATAGAATCTTAAGATGTCCATGACATCAATCAGGTTAAGGAAAGAGCAAATATTAGATTTATGACTCCCTGCACCATTGTCAGTGCTTGCTTTTTCGTGGATGAAAGTGTTTGTAAACCTTTAGTTCACGGGAAATCTTCAGTTCGTAGCTGGGTCATGTATTTTTGAAATATGTACCCATTCCCAGTAGAAAGACGGATAGGAATCACAAAAATGTACTGACTGTTGAGGTTTCTGAAAATCTACGAGAGGAACATCGGACGTATTAGGTTAAGAAATGAAAACAACATACCCAAGGGATAAAACAAATAGTATTTTGGAATATTCTAAAACACTAAAGACACAGACGCAGGAGGTTACATTTATTGAAACATTTTATTGAAGATACAAGAAAATTGATCCAAATGAATCAATATAAGATAGTAACAAAACCTCAGAAAGTCAGGTAAAAAGACATAATCAACTACCCCATAGCCACTTGATTTTTGTAATGATTTCTATGATATCGCTGACATATGCTGTGCTGTCTTGAAGGTCCCTCGAGGTAATGTTGGGCATGATTTTCTCCAGTGCACGTTGCATGCTTTGCAGTTTGAGGACCAATCTTTTGGTGCAGTTCCATGTTTCAGTTTCATAGGTGACTATTGGGATGATGCATTGATTGTATACCTTTCTTTTTAAGACTTATGTGATTTTCTTGTTTTTTAAGGTTGAGCTTGCTCAACCGAAAGCTTGCCAGTCTTCGCTTGATTTCTTCTTCTTTTGAGAATGTCATGGGAATTCGTTGTCCTCAGTAGATGTAGTGGTCTACTTTCTTCAGCTCAGCATTTTCTATTCTGATTGATGTGTCTTTGTCCTCTACATGTTTGTTGTTCATAACACGTATACACACATATACATACATAGAGAGAGAGAGAGAGGGGGGGGAAGGAGAGCTTGATAGATAGATAAAGACAGAGAGAGAGAGAGAGAGAGCTCTATAATTCTCTCAAAAGTAGTGAATGTGTCCTTTTATGCTGATATTTTCCCCAAGGAAATCCGTGATGCATTCATCAAGTGATTTATCATTCCTTCATTGTTTTATCTCTTGTGACAGTCTTTCAATTTGTTTGTCAAGAGTTTAGACCAGTGAGACAGAGACACACGAGTGGATAACTGAATTGTTAAGAACGTACGGGTATCAAAAGAAAGGACACGGAATGATTAACGATCAAGACTAATAAGTCTTTATATATATATATATATATATATATATATATATATATATATATATATATATATATATTCTAGAAAGCTTTACCGTATTAAACACAAAACACTAAAAACTTTTTCGTTTTTTTTTTGTCACTTTAATCATTTATTTCCCAATATCTGTTATTGTAATTCATGTGAAAAAAAGTTGTTTTACATTCTTTGTTATTATGGTACTATGTGTAAATTTTCTTTAGTTGAGATCATCAATTGTTTAACAAGTAATCCTTTCAGGGATTTAAAACAAAATGGTTTATAAGTGAATATATTTTGTTACTTACATTGGATTTATATTCTTTTGTTGTGATTGATGTAACACACGTTTTACATAATGATGCTTAACAAGGAGCCACCATAAAATCTTCGGTCATTATATATATATATATATATATATACATATATATATATATACATATATATACATATATATATATATACATATATATATATATACATATATATATATATATACATATATATATATATATATATATATATATATATATATATATATATATATATACATATATATATATATATATATATATATAGTTGTGTATAATAATGTAACCCATTTAGCTGGTAATGCAGAAAGAGAAAAAATGTTGATCTGTTTTTATCTATAGTCCAAAAGTATCCACGTTCATTTGCCATGTAAGCCACTCTTCATTCGATCAGTATTATTTCAACGTGTTGTCTTATAACTATCTTATTATATAATGTTAAGTTCTTGGTGCAAGTATTTTAGTTTTATTTGTATTTTTAATTATATTTTTTAAAATCTCTTCGATATCATTCTATTTATGTGGATGTAAGTCAGTAGGTAAGATTATATTATGTACATTTATCTCATGCGTTTTGTAGCACCCATGTCTACATTTCTGTAATTTTTTTTAATTTGTGAATTTTTAATTTTACGTTTGAAGATTTTCTAAAGATATTTAAAATTTTTCCCTGCTTTATTTGTATCTATGTAAATATATATTCAGAAAATTCCATTTGCTTTGAGTGAATATGCAGAATGCAACATCTAATGAAAATGATAAAATCAATGTCTCTTTTCTGTGATATCATACAAACGATAATAAATATAGCACTGAGAGGAAGCGGGAAGAATGTAAATTTGGTTCTGGGGTTATATCTGATATTCTGCTAGGCCGTCAAGTTCTCGTGGCTTAGATAAGCTGATGTGTTTACCCAGGCTTCCTGAAGCGAAAAGGAACATAGTTTCGAATTTCACCAAGGGTTCAGTCTTCATTTTCCAATCAGTGGTGATTACTCTCTATCTCAGTCTTGGATTGATGTCTGAGCAAAATTGCAATAAAAAAGCACCTAGAACAAAAGAAAGTAAATACTAATTAGAAAAATTAAATGATACTAAAGGCTTGTTGATTTTTCCTTCTCTTGTACATTGATAGAATCTTACATCAAAATCTGCTGTTGAGATTTTGCAGTCGGTAAGAGAAAGATCAAGCAGGGTTTTTTTCGATCATTTTTCTCTCATTTGATATCTAGTTTCTAGTCTTTCCCTTTTCTTCCTTTCATGTCTCGTTTGTTCAGATTACATATAAAAAGGTCAATGCATTGATTTGACTTCATTACTTGAAGATAACGCACGAACTGCACTTGCGATGGGTTTTATCTCTCTCTACCCACCCTAGTACTTCACCATACGATCAAACAAATATAAGACAAATAAAGGTCCAATCGCTACCAATAGACTGTATTTGACAAATCTCGCTCTAAGCAGATATCACCAATATATTTACTACAGTCAATTTTATTGTTGGTGCCAGCACTTGCTACTTCCTAGTAAATAAGAAAACCAAAGAGAGCGAGTTGAAAAAATACATAGACTTCTTCAAAAATAGAGCTACCCCTTCCCCTGCCAGCCAGGTAATTGTCATACCCTGTAAAATAATGGATGAACGCTTAGGCGTATTGCAAGGAGACAAAGTGTAAATTTAATAAGTAGCACCCTTCCTCTTGTTTTCATGGTCTGACTCAGACCTGGGCTCCTGGCAACTGCACTGAGAGAATATATATATATATATATATATATATATATATATATATATATATATATATATATATATATATATATAAAACCTAGGAGCAGTGGATCATGATGATTTTCAACAAATTCTCATCAGCGCAGCTGCTATTTCATCATCTCAAGTCAACACATCTGCCATCTTTTTTGTGTGAAGTATTTCTGTACAGTTTAAAAGCTGAAGGACCTCATTTTAAGCCAAGGTTGAAATTCAGAAATCCTCTGACTTTCAATATTGAGCCAAAACTATTCAGAATTTTCCTAATTTTGTTCTATGAGGTGAAAATAGGATTGTATTTGAATTACTTATCATTAAACTGTGATCACTGTGTTGGCGCATTAGAGAGATGTGAGGTTTTCTTTTTCAATGGTTAGTGTGGGACACACTGAACTGTGGATCACTTCTGTCCACAAAAACTTTGAAAGTGCTCATTGGATTCAAATGAAAGTTAGTTGAAGGAAGGGCAATAGGTTAAGGAGGAGGCAGTTGAATTCTAAGACAGATCTATTCATTTTCATCTTGATTGAGAACTCTCTTTCCATTTTATGATACATTTAGGTACACGCTAATGTTTACCAGGTATCTTTAAAATTTCAAATGTATGTTTCTTTTCCTATGATGGATGTTTCAATAGAAAAAGTCGTGGAAACTTCTCTTACATACCCAACCGGTTTTTGCTAGTCAAGTTATTGTTGATCGAGGGTGTAGCAATACTTTTTGCCGATCTTTTCAGCATGTTGTTTATAGCATTAAAAAAAAATGCACTCGCAGAAGACAGAATTCAAAAAGAATTAAAATGGTCAGCTCACTTTGCACAAATCTATATTGCACCATCCTGCTTATATGAATCTATATCTTATGTGTTATGTATAACTTTCGTTCCGTCTCTTTATTACTCTTTTTTATCTCAATTTTTCATTCTTTTCTGACAAGGTCGTTATATTTGATGTATTTAAAGTGGCGCAAATGATTAATAGTTCATATCCGGTGATTGACCAAGCTAGAAAATGATTCCAAAGTTGTTTCCTATCAATCAGATTTTGATGGATCTTGTACAGAATTTCTGAAAATTCGCTCTCCTTTGGCATTTTGAAATCTTCCTCTCACACCTTATCTGAAAAGTTCGGCTTGAACTTGGCTTGTTATTCATGATTCCATGGTAAGGCGTTAATTGATATCTAAAAGCTTAGTTTAGTCTGGCACGAAGCCAGAAGAGTAGGACACTAACTGAAAAACGAACTCACAACAATGGTTTTCTGGACTAGCTTGATAATTGTTGCCCCATGGTAATTTATATTATGATATATACTCCTTGGTTCTTAGTCCCTTGACTCTGAACATGATTTTCCATCCACTGTGCAGTGTCGTTCAGGTATTCATCAAGGGTGTATCTTGGGTAAGATTTCAAATATTCGTTTTTTTATTCAACCGAACCCCCACGGGAACAGGATGTGATATAAAGCCGGTTTAACGTAGGTTTTAACACACGAATGTTTAAGAGGGGGAAACTTCTTCAAAATTCTCTTCAGAATACTTGACTTGATCACATGGAAACCCCAACTCTTAATGCTGAGAGCTTAGCAGAGGGGCATTGAGTACCATTTTTAAAATTTTCGATACGATTTGGTCATAGTTTGAACTTACTGGGCTACTGTGATTGGTGATGAACACACTACAGGAAATAACACCTAAAATCCACGAATTGACGTTAAAAAATTTACCTTATATGTCTGGCAAAAACATTTTCATAGTCACCAGGTTTCTTTTAAACACAATAGACATCTTTGTAAATGACAAGGGGTAACTTGAGCCCGGCTCCGACGCACAGCAGGTTCCCAAGGGGACCAAACAACAATTATATAATGATTAATTAATTTTTAATGGTAAAGAAAGATTTGTTTGGGGCACAGATTGTAATTAGAGGTCGTGTTGTGGGCCAGAAAGGATTCCTGGCAACCTCCTCAGGGAAATAATAAAAATCAAGACGACGAAGTTGTTGGAATTAATGGAAGTGTAAAAAAGAAAATGAGTCTTGATAAACGACGTTTGTTCTTTAGGACAGAGGGGGAAAGATTTTTAATAGATGTATTTGGGCTGGGACTTGAACTGCAGGTGACAGAAACTTATTTGTAGCGCCTCTCGCCCCTCATATATATATATATATATATATATATATATATATATATATATATATATATATATATATATATATGTATATATATATATATATATATATATATATATATATATATATATATCATGCCCTTGCGAATACGTGACAGATATATGAAATTAAGGGAAACCTGCCATGATTCGAACGTTCGAGCTGGAGATAGGCAGGTAACTGATGTATCCATTACACCCCAGCCTGCTATTTTAATATAGGGTCAAATTGACCTGAATAAGCCATGCTTTATATTAGTGCCCTTACGCTAGCCGCGACAAAATATCTCTCCCCGTCTTGATGTTCTTCTCGGAAAACCATGTAAATTTCATTAATGCTCGTAATGATTTGAATTCATTTATAATTTGTAGTTATATGGAGTCACTTAATTTCTTTTTACTCAAATAACGTTGATACCTTAATCTGAATGTAATATTTCTTCAAGTTTTTCTTACATTTTAGCAAGACAGTGTTTGTTTTAATGCTAAAAATCTACCAACGCTTCGATTTTTTCAACTAATGATTGATTTCATTATCATTTGGATTTTAATTTCATAAAAGAACAATTGAACTGAATTGCAATAGTTTTTTTTACTTCTGCTGAATGGATACGATAAAGTTGGCATAAGAAAAATCTAAATTGACAATCGGTAAGAAAGCTATTTTCATAATTCTTTACGCCATGATTTTTTTCATTTATGCATCTGATTGTCTATTGCAAAAGGAGGAAAAAATCTGGTCAGTTAGTGTGCCTAGAGAATGTGTCTGAGGCCGATCGGTTATCAGCGCAGAGAATGGATTGGATGGGCTAGGTTCAAACTCCAGATATAACTGGCAATAATGCCATTGCGAAAGGCATGAATCCAACTCCCTCTTGCTATAGGTAAAATAGCCTATGGTAAAATGAGTGATGGGGAAGTGTTGCAACTTAATTATCAATATTATTATTATTATTATTATTATTATTATTATTATTATTATTATTATTATTTGGAATCTCACACCAGTTCCCTGGCGGTAACCGCTGGAGTTTGAGTGACAGCAAGTCTCCTCAAGTCTCCGGCCCTCCTCCCCTAGTAATCATAGGTCGCAGTAATTCTGCGATTAACAGTTTCACACCGGTTGCCCAGTGGTTATCGCTGAAGGCTGAGTGACAATAAGTCTCCTCAGGTCCTCAGCTAACGTCTCCTCCCTCTTTCGCATATCATGACAGAGCTACTATTCGTTGGAGTACTTATATCTCTAGCACCTTCCTCAGTATCCGTGCAGTTCCAAGTAGCGCTGTGGTCTGTACGGTCTCTATCCTCCCCCTAATCCCGATCTCCTCCAGTCTCTCCCTCAGCGTTTGGGGGACAGTTCCTAGTGCTCCCACTATGACCGGTACTACCCTGGTTTTCATGTTCCACATTTTCCTTAACTCCCTTGCTAGGTCCTGGTATTTTTCCCTTTTTTCACCTTCCTTCTTTTTTACTCTATATTATTATTATTATTATTATTATTATTATTATTATTCGTGTTTGTGTAAAATTTCAAGTCGTTTATTTGCTGTGAAAATGAGAAATGTTTTATACATGTATGTGTTGCCCAATCTATTGACTGTTGTTGAGAAGGATTGTAAGAGTGTATAAAGCGTTGTATGTGGTAAGTTTATTTTGTGTTGATATCATCCTTGCAATGTATTTAGGTATATTGTAGAAACCGGGACGTTGTTTAATAGTATTGTCAGTTGTAATAAGTGCTGCTGCTGCTGTGATTTTGTCTTCTCGTACTTTAATGGACTTGTTTTATAATCATGTTTTGTTTTTTTTTTGTTTTTAGATCAGAAGTGTGATCCGTTTCGCAGCGGTGTTGTATGTTGGCGTTTTTATGGTCTTCTTTTATGAGAGTGCACCGTTATTCATATTTTCTTTTCTCGACGCTTCTTGTGGTTTCCCCTGCATAAATCTTTCGGCAATTTTACACGGTATTCTGTATACACCCGCCTTGGGTTTTCTAGTAAAGATATATATATATATATATATATATATATATATATATATATATATATATATATATATATATATATATATATATATATATATAATGTGTACTGTGAAGAGTGAGACAGACTCAGGAGTAAAGTGTTTAGAGGTAAGGTTTATTAATCCTTAGATGTAAATTGTCCAGACATGTTTCGGGATTCTTCCCATCTTCGGTGGTGTGTGCTGTGTGAGTATGTGCTAAAAGTTCCCATATATATATATATATATATATATATATATATATATATATATATATATGTATATAGTATTAGATATATCTATTAATTATCATCCGAAATTCGGACTTATATCTATTAACCGGTAGGATTTAACCAACGGAATTGCAATTTTGATATTTACTAAGTTTAACTTAGCCTAGCACGCAGCTAAGGTGAGGATAAACCCCAAGAAATTCGGCCTCACTACAGTAGTAATAGTCTGTGCAAAGAACTTTCAGACCATTGTTCCTCAGTGAAATAATCCCTAATAGATAATTACTAATGTTTGCTTAATCAGGCACGACGCCACGATGGGGGCAGGGGGCGTACCTAGTGAAGATAGAACTCACAAAAATGGCGAATGATTTTGATTACAACTGAGACAAAGTAGACGCTGATGTTTTGATTGATAATTTTGATTCACGTAGATATTTTGAAGTTTTAGGAGGGGGGATATCAATATAATCATGCATCATATGAGTATCGTTCAACCTTTAAAAAATATCGTTGAAAATATAATTTGTCTAGTAAATATCAGTCAATTTTGAATATCTCGACAACCGGTTGCGTGGCCTTGATATAACTAATCAGTGGTGTTATTACTCATGTAAGAACAGAAACTCTCCCGGTGGGGTTACTCAGTCGGCATTGAGATGCTATTGAGTTAATGTGTGCACTGTGTGACCGTTGCATTCTCAATGACCGTGTCTGCCTATTTCTTACGTCCTGGGTAGGATTTTTTAGGGGACAAAATACCACACAACCAGGTCTTTCAGTCAACTACACCCTAAAAATGGGATCCCTGCTACTTCTTGCTTTTACCAAAAGGATTTCATACTCTGGTCGAGATTAAAGGGCACGCAACGAGGCAGTTGAAAGTGATTCCAAAAAGGAATTTATAGACCATCTTGAAATGTAGAAGGAACGCAGGAACAAGTATTTATTATCACGCCATTTGCCTGGGTAAGGTATTTTTCCGTTCATATTAAATGGTTTGACACTTCCCCTGCGTTAATAATCGTTATACTTCAACATTCCAGCTCCTAAGGTAATTAAAAGTGTTTTAAAAAGTTGAGTAGTACCCTTACACTGGCAACGACTCCTGTCATCAGGACACAAAGATAGACAGATACGATATTGAGAGTGGACAAATAAAGAGGATTATGTTTCTTTTTCATACATCACTCATCATATCATTTTTTCAGATAATTCTAGAGATTAAAAAAATAGTAGGTACAAGAAAGAAAGAAAGAAAGAAAAAAAGAAAGAAAGAGGAGAAAAGGAAAAAAGAAAGCAGACTATACATCGTTATATACACTCCGTACATATATTTATATCTTTTGCATTTATCGTATACCAAACCAAAATATCAACCCAAGAAAAACTCGTATAAGTGAAATATAATACAGGAATATTGAAAACGCCCTTTAAACTTAGATTAGCCAATCATATATCATCCTTTACTAATGAAAAATATAAAACTAGTCCATCATCGTCTACATATTAAAAATCTAAATATTAAAACAGACCCATGTATGCCATAATATTAATACTCCACGCCACTTATGCCTAAATGAGAAATTTGAAATACTTAGTTTTGCGAAAAAAACAAAACAACTTAAAACAGATTTATTAATAGAAATAATGAAATAGCGTTAAAATGCCGGAACCGCTCAAAATCTTATTGACAAATATAACCAAATATCCCACACATAAATACACTGACAATAAGTAGCATAGATATTTCATTCACAAGGCCATTTCAAAGAACCACCTAATCAGCATAATTACCTCAGACAGGAGGAAGTAGACTATCACACAACCCACCATGATCATAAGGGATCCCAGCATGTGGAAATAAATCTTAGATATCTCAGTAAAAATAGAACTTTCCTATATAGAACACACAGAACCAGCAACCACTTACTGATAACTTCAACACCCATACCATACCCCTACCATGTAATTTATTACCACCAACAACAAAAATCCTCCAACCAAGTAACACCCACGAAAAATTTCCAAAAATTTCCCAAACAGAAATCTAAAATATACTTAATCATTCGCCTTAAAAGGCCCAGCCAGGGTAAAAACATAAACTTGTTTGTGTAACGAATCCCCATTCTACTATATTTCCAGCTCTACTCTGAACCAACTAAATATTTAAAGTTGAATGTATCGATCACTCTATAATAATGATAATAATAATAATAATGATTGATAATGGTAAATGACATATATATATATGTATATATATATATATATATATATATATATATATATATATATATATATATATATTGAATCAGCAGTACCATTTGAAGGTTTTTATACCATTTGATTCTATGCATATATAGGGTGTCAATGTTCTTAATTTAAATGCTTTCAATCTATTTGTCATTCAAACATTATGGAGAATTGTCAGTTTTGAGAAATATTCAATGGCTTTATAAAAGAGGTTCTATTTTCGGTGTATTATGATGCTAGAAGGCACCCCAACTTCTCATTTGTCATAAGTAATCGCACATATGAATTTACACCTCCCCTCCCTCTCTCTCTCTCTCTCTCAGTTTGTCTGCTGGTATATATATATATAATAACTTCGCACTTTCCTTGCACCATCCCTCTCCTCCTCTCCGCACCTTTTTAATCACAAAACTAGGCGTTTGACAACAATAGAAAACAGTCTTTCGGAACATTCAACGGAAATAAATACGATCCAGTTTCCAAAGTTTTGTGTTTCCATGTTATTTATCAAATTCACTATTGTGTCGGATGAATCT